>JAQFVV010000220.1:1045252-1395252 GCA_028023455.1 Epiperipatus broadwayi | reverse complement strand
GTGTTCCATTTGCTCATAAGATAGGCTTTGAGGGCTGCCTGTGAATCACTTTTTTGCAAGCAGTATGGCTAATTTAGTATTGAAGCTGGGATCAGCTTACAGTGAAGCGTATTAGAGCTGAGTTAGAAAGGTGTCAAAATGTCGTAAGGAATATGTCGACAGGTCTTAGAGAGGTCTGTCAAGAAAGCCTTGTTTCTTGATCAAAAATAAAAAAGGTTCTTCAAAAACAATAAAAAAGTCTTGGAACAAAAAAAAGTTTTTTAAAAAAAAAGACAGAATATTTTAAAAAGCCAAAAAAAAAAAAATATATATTTTTTTATTTTTAAGAAATACACATCAAACCGGTTGTTACAAAAAAAAAAAAACCAACAACAACAAAAATAAAATAAAAATCAAACAAATCCAAAAATTAAAAACATAAAAATCAACAAAATTTAAAAACGGCCCAGTAACATTACATCTATTTATTTTTCACTAGCAATAGGGCCATAGAACAGTATGGGTAATTAGACAATGTATTTCCAAAATATTTAATTAAAGTTTACAATATTTACATTTACAAATATGCATAATTTTTAGAATGAAAATAATAAACAGTAAAAATAATTATTTACATACAATTAGGTCTTATATTTACTTATTACAATTTATCTACAATAGTGTATATATGTATGATTTTTAAAATTACAAATTAGTTTGCTGTGCCTATAAGATCAAGTTATATTTATTTATTTGTAGCAATTTATCTGTTATAATATATATATATATATATATATATATATATATATGTGTGTGTGTGTGTGTGTGTGTGTGTGTGTGTGTGTCATTCACTTATTCCAATTTCAAAATTAAACAAGACAATCCAAAATTTAAAAAAGAAACAAAAAATGGTACTATTCTATTAGCTGATGTCAGACACTTAATGGTGTTGTTTATATGCAAAAACACATAAATATGCCATTTACATGGCCGCTGTGCCACTGTGCAAAACTCAACCAAATAGACACAACTTTTTTTCTATTGTAATTAAAGTTTTTCTTTGTCTTGCAAAGTTTGTGTGAGTGCACACAATCCTATATTTCACCAATGTTAACACTTTGCTACCATACCATTTCAGGCTGGGATGATTTAAAGTTTAAAGAACTTTTGCAATCTGCATTCAAAAGTAATCATGGTACAAATTAACTAATATGCTATTAAAAAATAATAAGGATAAGCTCATTATCCCACTTCTGAACACAACATGCAAATTTTAAATAATTAGAAATAGTTATGGGAAATCATTCCCGAAAATGTCATGACTCATGAGAACACATATGAGAATTAAAATGTTGAATTGTAAAATTTCTCATAGTTGTGTAGAAACAATAAGAAATTGTAAAAATGAATATAATTTTTATTAATCTTCCAAAAAAAAACAATAACAACACAAGTTGGAAATTATTAATTGTTATTAATAGGTGGGCCAGTAATAGACACACCTTAGTCACATATTCTTTCAAATATATCTATTGTAAACAATAAATAAATATTAATTTTTCTTTTTCAAAATGACCAAAAAAGTAAAATACAGTTTAGTAATTAAAGCATTATCATTTCTTCCACCACAATGCATTTAGTTATCTCTCAAACAATGACAGTAGACTTTTTAAAGTTTGTGGGGAGGGGGGAGCAAAGCACTGGTATACACAGGAAAATAATTTTACTCTAATAGAATATTTGCAATAACGTATGTCAATTTATAAGTTTTAATTATTGCAGATATGAAAAGGCATACTATCTGCCCTACATTGCAGAACTAAGATGAAATTTGTAGGCTTGTCATCGAATAAATTACAGTCATTGATTATTGATTAAGGAAATTAATAAATTACATTAAGCTGTAGGATAAAATGTCTGATTGTAAAATTTCTCATAGATCTTTTCAGAGACCCAAAAAAATTGTCAAAAGTATACATTTATTAATCTTAAAAAAACAATAACAATCAAGTTGGAAATTATTAATCATAATTAATAGGTGTGCCATTAATATCCATACACATCTTTTAAAGATAGGTATTGTAATAAATAAATAATTTTCCTTTTCAAAAATTACAAAAAAAAAGTATAATACAGTTCAGTATTTAAAGCATTATAATTTTTCCCACCATAATGTAGTTAATTATCTCTCAAGCAAAGATAATAGTATTTGTAAAAATTGTGGGGAGAGGGATAATGGTTTACCCAATGCTGGCATACACAGGGAATTATACTATAATATAATATTCGCAATAAAATATGATAATGCAAAATTGTTATAAATTACAGTAATTTATAAAGGAACTAAATGAATTACATTAACCCATCTGATTATTATTTCACAGATAATTGGGTAGACCTGGTAACATTATATTTCTGTGTTTTTGCATAGCAACAATGCCATCAAGTGACTGACACTGGCTAATAAAATAGTACCCAAAAGACTAATAACTTCTCTGCCAAAGCAGACTACACACGTGCAAATGAAGACAAAACATTAATAAATATATACTAATTATTTTTCCGTAATTCATAATTACATCCCACACACCTTTATTATTAAAAAAACTCTTCAATAAGTTAACTCCTTCAGTATCCTAATTTTAAAATAGTATAGATTCTTTAATTATTTATTTTAACGCATTTTTATTAAAGAATAGAACTTTAATCTTCTGCAATATAACATTATTGCTTACATCTTTTTCCTAAAGATATGAGAATTATAATTAATATATATTCATCTTTGTTTGTTTTCATATGAAAAAACATTAGTTTTGTTAATGAATTTTAAACCTGGGCTAATCTTGATTAATTCTGGATTTGGGGTAAATGATTTATTTTATTAATTAATTAGCATTACACTATATATATATATATCAAATGAATATATATATATTAATTAATTAGCATTACACTATATATATATATATCAAATGAATATAATCCATTGCGAGGCAGTAATAAAAGCTAAATATTTAAGAATACATTTTCTGTGAATATTTTCATTTTACCAGATATTACGTTGCCTCACAAAACCAAAAAATTAGTATGATACATTTATACATTTTATGTGATGGTTTATATAAATATTATATATGTATACATATAACAAGTATATCAATATATATATATATGTGTGTGTGTGTGCGTGTGTGTTAGAAAAAAACAATAAAGTATTAAGGATGGTAATTAATATAAAATCAATTAACGTGTATTAAACACAAGTATTTTAACTTCTGTGCATAACCATTTTCACTTGAAAACCATCTAACTAGCAGAAACAAATGTTAATTCTGCCAAATTTAAAAGTGTCTCTGTTTAAAATGGTAGTTCTGTGTTTTATAATGATTATTAACATTTTAGTTATATTTATTAATATGTTATCTTTACATTATATATATATATATATATATATATATATATATATAATTTTTAGATATTACAATGGCAAAAGTTATACTTCTTGTTTGCATATTGTCTGCACTGATTAAAATTAATTATTCTTCTTTTCCAGCAGGTAAATATATTGTTTACATGTGTAAATACTTTTTAATGTGTATAATGAAATAATATGTGTTTACATTTGTATTGATTTGAAATTCTGCTAAAATATTATCACTTATCAAACATACTTTTTATGCATTTCAAGCTAACCTATATAAATAATCGTGTTTAGAAAGTTAATGATTTCTGGTTTTTTTTCTAAAATTTAAGAGATTTTAATGATTACATATGTATATGCATGTAACATCTATTACCATCTGAGATATTTATATAATAAAAGTAATAGATATTTTTACCTATCTAATAATATTTACACTCACACACACACACACACACACACACACACACACACATATATATATATATATATATATATATATATATATATATATATATATATATATATATATATCAATAAAGCATGTCATATATAATGTGACATTGATTTTAAAAGCTTGTGTTTACAATTATGTAATATATGGTGTATCTGAACTTAGTTCAGTCCCATTTGGCTATTTAAGCTAGATAGCTGGATTGGCAGCCATATGGATGTCTGAAAATGTCAGATTTTCTACTTAATCATTATCCATTAGATAAAGTGCTGGGTTTGTTCTGGTATTTTTAATCTATCACTTGAATATCCTAGCACCTTACTGAGGTTGCCAATAGCAAAAACCAGTATTGGGTTGGAGATATTCTGCAAAGCTGGTTAAGAGCTTATGTGCGAACTCTATATATAATATAGAAACACACCAATAGCTCAAACAAGCTTTTATTTAATAAGTGTGGTAAAAAAATGTCTAAAATCTTTATTTAAAATATTCGTATCCCCAGATCAATTAGTTTCAAGCTTATGGCTCACCTCACTGATGAGCTAGAACATTCAGACACTAGATCTAAAATATCAACTCAAAATCCCACACTTATTTAATACATTACTATTGAAAATAAAACCTGAAATTTTAAGACTCAAAAATGTTTTTAAATCCAGATATCTAACTCAAATAGCTATATGGGACTGAACCAAATTCAGAACTACCACATATTATTAGATTATTCTAAGAATATTCTAGATAGCTTGATTTAAAGACATTTTTGTGTCTGAAAATTTCAGATTTTCTTCTCGATAGTAACATATTAAATAAATGACTTTTGATTTGATGTTTTAGATCTAGTGTCTGAAGGTTCTAGCTTCTCACTGAGGTGAACCATAAGCTTAAAATCAATTGGTCAGAGAATAAGAATATTCTAGATACAGATTTTAGATATTTTCTCTTACCACACTTATTAAATACAAGCTTGATTGAGCTATTGGTAGCTTCCTATATTACATATTTGTAAATACAAGCCTTTAAAAGCAATATAACATTACATATAACTTGCCTTATTGACTATTACAATTTTACATTTAAGGCTTTGACAATGTTGAGGTTATTAATATGTGGTAGATCGAAATTTGGTTTAATCCCATATAGCAATTTGAGTTAGGTAGCTGGATTTAAAGACATTTTTGTCTCTAAAAATTTCAGATTTTTTTTCTCAGTAGTAATGTATTAAATAAGTTCTGGGTTTTGAGTTGGTATTTTAGATCTAGTGTCTGAATGTTCTAGTTCCTCACTGAGGTGAGCCATAAGCTTGAGACTAATTGGTATGAGAATAAGAATATTCTAGATAGAAGTTTTAGATATTTTCTCTTACTGAGCTTATTAAATAAGAGTTTGTTTGAACTATTGGTATGATTGTTATATATATATATATATATATAACAATGTTTATATATATATATATATATATATATATTACAATATATATATATATATATATATATATATATATATATTGTAATGGAAACATGCCGATCGAAAGCTTAACTTCCCTTTTATTTATATATAATGGGAAATTCTTAAAATTCAAGATCGTCCACTTTCTGCTACCGCAAGCAGAGAGAACATATGGACATAAATGAGTCTATATCCATACTTGACCGAACCTGTATCTATACAGGTATAGCCCCAGGTTATCTTTCCTGGTCAACTATCTTTCAACTGCTGTAAGATTTAACAGAGTTACAGTGCCTGGATATTTATAAATTTTAATGGGATCAAAATACTGCACCACTAGCTTCACGTGTTAATTCAGTAGTCATAATGAGTAATAATTATTTTCCCAAACCCCTAAGACTATATTACTTTTGGAAGTGGCGAAGAACGAGACCAAACAGATTTAAATCAATAATAAATATATTTAATAGAATAAATTAACAATAAAAGAAATACTTTAAATCATTAACACTCAATAAAAAAAACAGATTATATGTTATAATGCTACAAGTAAACAAAATAAAAAGATCATATAAATAATTGTACGTTTATAATCGTCCTTCCGTGTATATATAACAAAAGTTAAAGAATGTCTGTATCATTCAAAGGAAGAATTTGGCCATTGTATAAATTAAAGGTATGTGCACATGGAAATATAAATGTAGTATACATATTTACCTAGGGTTTTAAGTCTCTGAATTAATTTGAAGTCTTGCTGACTTCCACGTGGAATTTCTCCACTTCTTTAGCAGGGACGGTTGCTCCTAAAATAGATTTTGGTTGTGGAAACTCCTCTGCATTTAGGGCATCAAGGACCAGGCAAAACAAACTCTCCAGAAGGTGCTACATCGGTAGTTGTTACATATAAATGGAAACCATTAGAGCACAGTGAGTCTGGATTGGCGAGCGATCATGACAGCCCTTATCCAGCCATTCTAGATGAGGCACCAACGTTAGAAATCATATTTTGTTAACTATGGCTGCTTATTATCGGAGCAGTGTTTCCACCAACCTCTCAATAAGAAGTCTCTACCAATATTCTAATCATCAAACTGAAATTTTTTAATTAAAAAATTTCACAGTCCTTTGTCCTTTTGATCCTTTGTTCTCACTTTTATTCCCACCTTTCTTTTCTTATTATGCCTTCGGCCATTTACATAGATTTGTTTTTACCCAATTTTGTAGCAGTATTGCATTTATTTATTTATTTTTAATTAAACAGATTTTAATAAAATTGTTTTTATTTTATTTTATTTTGACAAGCATTAATTATTGCTGTCTTTATCCCACTTCAAACCCACTCCATACACGCATTTCATTTTATCGTCAAATGTGTACTTTTATGACCCAGATCCTTATCTTTTGGTCATGTTTTAAATTTCTGTTTTATTCTTATTTAAACTTTTCAAACTTTACTTTTCTTATACATCATATTTTAATTTGTCTTTCATTTAGATTTCTTTATTACTATTAATTTTCTAATGTACAATTTCAATATTTCTAACTTATTTTTCATTTCACAAAATCTTAACTTTGGAGGGTAAAAGATAAGAATCTTTTCGATTCTAATTCCCTCTTTTTTCTTAATTAAAACATTTCTTTGTTTATAATTTTTAAACTCACTTTTTAGTATTCCAAAACAATATTTAATATTCTTTAGATGTTAAATATCTATATGTGTGATCGCAGTATGTGCGATCATCACATTATATATATACTAAATGACATTTTGCGGGTTCATCCGTGTTAAAAAAATTTTAAATATTAATATTCCGACATTTCGACTTGGTCACACAAGTCATCCACTGGGTGATAAAGGATAGAGAGATGAATATTTAAAAAAAATTTAACACGGATGAACCCGCAAAATATGGAATTTATATATGCAACCCGTGAAAATCTTTGTTTCAACATAAATATATATATATATAATGTTTTCACGGTTGTATGATGGAGATAAATTATTCTTTTTGGGAATAAACCGTGTATTATTTTGCATTACAATCCGATATTTTGATGGACTAGAAACTGCCATTATCAAGGTTGCAAGTCCATTGAAATATCAGATTGTAATGCAAAATAATGCAAAATTTTTTCCCAAAAATAATAATTTATCTATATCATACAATCATGAAAACATTATATATATATATATATATATATAGTTATGGAACTGGTCCTGACCTTACATGACCCTATATTTGATAGACCATCAGAGTCAGTGAAAAAGCTTATTTAGAAGTTGTAAATATATAGACTCATTTCCATTTTGGACTTATTCCTGGAAGATGATGTAATCTACCTGTATACTCATCTCTTTTCTCCATATTTAATTTCCATTAATTCTGAAATTTGAACTTAGGGAGAAGGTACCTAATATTCTACTTCAGGAAATGCCAATATTACTATCTTTAATGTATGAACATGTGATAAATTGAGAACTGCATACAGAGAAAACACAAACAACAGACGTTAATTTATATTTAACAGATTTATTTTTAATTAACTTTATTTAGGTAATGAGGTTATACCAAAAGTAAATAATTTATTTAGATATCTATGAATATTCTTTGATTATTGAGGCTAATATTAATTAATCCCACCTGTTTTCCTTTCAAAGAATAATCATTTAATATCAATGTAAACAAAGAAAATGAAATTAAAGCTTGTGATTTTTTCTATTTACACTTGTTTGCTAATTTAAACTTTATCAAAATTGTAATTCATCATATCAGCAATGTTATGGTCTAATTCATGAATCTCCATCTATTGTTCTTGGTTACTACAAATTTAGGAAAGACCATTCACACTAGAGGTAATTAATCATACATACTGAAAACAAATAAATAAATGATAAAATAATAAGTAAAAACAAACAAAAAAACAAATAACTGTATCACAGTGCAAGTGTTGGCATTTAATGCATAATAGGATCAAATCTTCCCTCTCCACCAGTAATGCTTATATCTATTCACAATTTCACATCGGAACATACATTTTATTTCAATTTAAAAATAAAGCTAATAAAGATTTTCCTTTTTCTAACATATTAATAGTTTACAGCGCCTTCAATCTGCATTAAAAATAAATAAATAAATGAAAAATTATATATAAAATAAATTTAAAAAAATATTTTTTCAACATAAAGATCAATTAAGAGGCCATAAGGAAAATATAAAAAGATTATAACTGCCCTCATTAATCAATTTTATGTTTCAATTACTGGTGTTCAAGTATTCTAAGACATCCATGATGGTGAGCAGAATTTCTCTCTTTATATGGCCTGCTTTGAGGTGTTGAGTTTGCAGCTTCAGCTCTAAATAGTTGATGTTATTTGGCGCATAGATTAATAAACGTTAGGTTGAATTAAATTTGGTTTTGATAGTTATAGCTCCAAATCAGGTTAACCTCAATGTAACTTCACACTTAGTAATGCATGAATATGTGTTTCTATAAATGGAAAAGAGCAAAACCAATACAGAAAAATAATAGGAAGCAAAAAAATTAAATTACATAATCTCATCAATGAGTCAACTTGAATACAATTATCAAGTATACACAAAGTGCTAACTATGGTAATTATATCACCTAGAAAAAAATAGAAAAATTTTAAATCAGTTCCACCCAGTTATAAATTTTGGTACAAAATATAAGGTTACAATATATATATATATATATATATATATATATATATATATATATATATATATATATATATATATATATATATATATATATATATATATATATCAATTTACTTTGCCCTAAAAATATTTAACTTAATGATATATCTCACAAGGAAAAATGTATTAATGTGTGATATTTATAGCACAACAAAAAAGATTGAATTATTTAATGACCTTATAACACATAAAAAAAATAACTTTCTGAGTTTAATTTCATATAAGACCTTGGATTAAAAATAAAAATGGAACCTTCTTTCTTTTTAAATAAAGTCAAGACAAAAGCTATTGTTGGCAACTAAAGTAATCAGTTTAGCTTAGCTTAGATTGGTGAATTAATAATTGACAGTTATCTAGCAACATTAGAGATGTACATATTTTTTTTAGTTCTCACAATGAAATATATTTAATCATTTCTTTGATGATATCATATCTAATAAACATTTTACTTGTATAATATGCTATATATATATATATATATATATATGATAAACAAAAATGCAAGTTAAAAAACTTGCTAACGCTTGTATTTATGTCCACAGATGGCGTTCTACCAAAAACGCCCAACAAGCGTATGTTTTGTTTACATAAACGTCAGAGTAGTTAGTATTCACTATCTCTAACTATAATTCCACTTTCAATTTCAAGCTATTTGCTATCGTCAGTGAAAGACAGGAATAAAGAAACTAGATCTAAATACAAACTCTGAGCGTTTATGAAACAATTTCTATTCAGCTTGCAAGCGTGAATTTTTTAGACACGTAATGTCTTCAAACTCAGCATAGCAAACCAGATAGCTATATGGGTCTGATCTCAGTTCAGCATCACCACATAGTAGAAGCCTCTGCAATCTATATCATTGCAAGAAAGACCTCAAAGGTACATTTATGATAAACAAAAATGCAAGTTAAAAAACTTGCTAACGCTTGTATTTATGTCCACAGATGGCGTTCTACCAAAAACGCCCATCAAGCGTATGTTTTGTTTACATAAACGTCAGAGTAGTTAGTATAGTTAGAGATAGTGAATACTAACTACTCTGACGTTTATGTAAACAAAACATACGCCTGATGGGCGTTTTTGGTAGAATGCCATCTGTGGACATATATACATATATATATATATATATATATATATATATATATATATATATATATATATATTAGTCAAGCCTGGTATATGCCCAGAAAACAGTGGTACAATTACCCACTGTTCAGTTTCTTCAGATTCTTGCCAATTTGATAATCAGTGTCCTGATAATCAAAAATGTTGCCCTTATGGTTGCAATAACATTTGCAAAGTTCCAGTAAGAAGTAAGTAAATTTTGATTTTTTTCCCTTAAGATTATATTTTAAATATAGGCATTTTTCAAATACATTAATTTAAATATTTTAAGTTCTCAAATTGCCATTGGGTGTCTTGATTTTATATAAGAATTTTAGAAGACATTTGAAAATCTTTCTGATTCATATAGAAATGCATTCTCATTAACAAATCATATAATAAATTAAATAGTACTCAGAGAGTGGCAACTCTTTGGTTACATTCTAGCTTGACAGTTTTATATGAGCCTACTATTCTGAATAAATAGGTGGCTATCTTTAAAAAAAAAGAATGAGATTATTTATTTTAATACATTCAAATGTAAAATACACCTTTAATTTCAATATTTCTTCTTACATTATTTCATTAAAATATTAAATTATTATATTCAACATGCTATAGAGTGAGGTGTTGACTTCATATGAGAACTAGATAAATTTTGAATCTACTAATTATTTTTTACTATATAAATATACTGTCACTGCTACTCACTTGAATAATAATTTGAGTAGTAATCAAAGAGTGTTCAACTCTTTCCTAATTTGAGTAATAACTTGAATAGTAATCAGAAAATGTCCAAATCCTTCATAACCTTCTGCCCTGACAGCATGTTGTCTGCATTTCTTCAAATAATTTCTAAGATACTGCTTTTGAGGGCAAAAAAAACATTATGGTTTTAGATTTTAATAGAATTAAAAATTGAATATCTCATTTTAAAAATATTTTTACTTATATTAATCTGTTAAAATATTAAATTATCATAGTTAAATACCATGGATGAGGGTTTGATTTTATATGATATCTAGGTCAAGTATTATAAATTCATTATTTCTCATTTCTGTATAATTACCCTTTCACATTAGCAACTCAAATAGTTAGTTTGTTCATTAGTGTAATATCTGAGCTTGCTCACTGATTTAATATATTGTTGCCTTTGAAAACAATGAACATCGTGGCTGCTAACTTTAATAGATTAATATTAGAATATTAAATGTTTTGTTTATTTAATTATTTCCACCTTCATTAATTAATATTTACTAAGGCAATAAACCTCAAGAGTATGATATGATGTGATGTGATATACTGTAGCTTCTTAAATGGAGTCAAGAATCTCTCAACAATTATGCCCAGAGAAACATGTTAGCCACTTTATTTTCCATTCCCCAGTCTATGTTTTCCCATATTCTGCTCCATCCCATTTCTACAACATAATCTCTGTCAATTATATGGCCTTTATATTTAAATCCCTCTTATTTCTTCCCAAACCCAGCATAAAAACCAATAATCCACTTTCCGTATAAACACTTTTTTAATATTTATCCTTCCCTAACTTCATTAAATGTGCTCTTTCTGTTTTCAAGCATTTACATTCAATTAACAGATGTCTACTATTTTCTATTCCTTCCTTACATAATTTACAGACTAAATCCTTCATATTTTTCCACTTACATGTATATTCTCTTGTTGCTAAAGATCCTGTTCAAGCCTTAAACAATAAACTATTTTCCTTACTATTATTATATATTAACTCACACCTAATATTCTGTTTATTTCTACATATATTTAAACTCTTTTTCCTCTCCATACTAGTTCATCCCATCTTTTGTACAAATATACTGATATAAATTCTTTATCCAAATCTTTTGCATACTGCATTACCTGTCTCATCCCATCTTGTTGCCTGCCCTTTACTCATAACCCAATTAAATACTATTTTGGCTATTTTTTATTATCCATAAACTGCATCCTACCAAACATTTTCATTTTACTTTTTGCATATCTCATATGAAAACATGACCATCCTATTTCTCCTTCAGTTGCCTCTCTTGCTGTCCATACATCTGCTTTCAATGCATGTCTTCCTCTTCCCTTTGAACTTTTCTAAGTAATTTAATACTTTTTTACTAATTTATAATGCATCATTAGCATATGTTAATCCTGCTACTGCAACTCCCTTCCATATAATTCTAGCTACATCATATTTATTATATGAAAACACTGTTAAATTTCATTATCAATCCCTTTTTTTCTTTGCTTCATTTATCTTTTTTTTTTCCCATTCATCAATAATTTTTCTGATTACTTAAAATAATTCCCAAATAACTATATCTATTTACCACACTTAACTTAATATCCCCCAATAAAATTTCTACATCTTCTCTTTCCCCAGTATTAACTATCATTATATTTGGTTTTTCTTCACTAAATGTAATCCCCATTGTTTTACCCACCCTTGCACATGTCCTCAGCATAACCTCCTTATCTTCTCTTCTTTCTGAACCCAAAAATATATCAACCACAAAAAAGACCTGACAAAATATATACTCCCTTACTACTTGTTAACGGTATCTCTATCCCTCTTCCTAATCTTTCTATTGCTCTTTCCATTTCACTCAAATACAACACAAACAAAATAGGTGACATAGGACATTTTTTCCTTAGTCCCACCCCATTTTTAACTTTAACTGATTCTATATTCTCTAATTGATATATATAATAATTATTTTCATATAATTTATATCTTATTTATTATTTATAATTTCTTATTTATTATTTTCACTTGAAAATGTAAAGGTGGGGACCTCTACAGGTCTTAACCACAAGATCAAAATTTGGAAGAAAAGAGGGTAATCCTTCTTTACTTCAACCTACTTTCTATATAAATAGTTGAAGCTGAAGCAGTTAGATCTGAGAGCATGAAGCTATTCAATACTTCACTGACTAAGTCCACAATTCCTATTACCAATTAGTACTCATGAAATCTTTTGATTTATAATGAGTCAATGAAAAATCTTATAGTTACAAATCTATTACAATAATTTAATGTTGTAATTATAAATTTATTTACTGCACATTGATTATGTAAGTGTTATAAATCGAAAGATTTCATGAGTACTAATTAGTAATAGGAATTGTGGACTTCTTCATGCTCTCAGATCTAACCACTTCAGCTTCACCTATTTATATAGAAAGTAGGTTGAAGTAAAGAAGGGTTCTCTTCTTTTCTTCCCAAGTGTAAACTTATGGTTAAGACCTGTAGAGGCCCCTACCTTCACATTGTCAAGCACACACTCTTGAGGTTTATTGCCTTAGTAAATATTACTTATGTAATCAATATGCATTAAATAAATTTATAATTACTTCATTAATTAATGATTTTTTATTGTTTTCAAAACATGTTTTAATGTGTGTTTATAATTTTTATTTATATGATTAGAGATTATCCAGTTTGTAATTGTCATTATACCACTTTGATGCAAGATAGGGACTGGTTTTTATTCACTTTTAACATCTTGCAGAACAGTGTAATTAGAAACATATGACCTAAGGCATTCAGTGTTTTTATTTATAACATATCCAATGTAAAATGATTTTTATCTTTAATATCTACAAAATCAAAAAATGGCAGTTTTATACAGCACAATAAATAACATACATTAATTGTGTATAACAACAAAGTTTATTAATATTTAGTTATAAAATGTGTATATTAGTTAATCTATATTCATTCAATTAGTTTTAAAGATTAAATTCTTATGAACTTTTTTATGTCATAGCAAAAATATGATGGTCTTAATTGTTATTATTTTGAGAAAGAAAATTGACTTCAAACTCTATGGAACTAATAATCATCTTTCTATGATCGAAAATTACTAAATGTAAGATTAAAATACAGTTTTTTTTCTCAATTTAAAACCAACAATATCATAAAATGTTTATGACTTATTCAGATAATTCTGATTTTATTGTAAACATTGACTAGCAAAAGATAACAGAAATTTAATCATTTATATACCTTATTAAAACTACCACAATCAACTGTAAATAACATGTTTTACTTATTTTATATACAAGTATATTTTTTATACCTGGAATCTAGATAAATTATAGGGGATTTAAACATGGACATTCAAACTTCCTTCAGCCATCAACTCTATTTCTTACTTACATTTTATTTAATTCCTCCATATTTCGGTAAAATAAAATAAAAATAGATGCTTAAAAAAATTAGCAGTGCTACAAAAAATTCAAAATCTTATTGCTAACAATTATCAAAATAAAATTATTAAATAATTGAATATAAAATGTATAAGAATACATTTTATGGAATGCATTGTTTTTTGTGTATATATATTGGAATATTTCCACCATCAAATATTAAGTATTGAATGATGTTAGAAAAATTTAACTTCATTTAAATTTTCCAATTATATTTAACTGTTAGTAAAATAACACACAAGTTAGTATATGCACCATGTTTTAAGTGTTATTATTCCCCTCTTTTCTTCAAGTGTTGCTGGACTGATCAGTGAGAGTACTGGCATGGGAATCAAACCTGGACCCTTAGATTCTTAAATTTTAAGGTAATTCTTTAACCAACTGAGCCATTCTGCTAAAGACAAAAGTCAGTAGAAATTTCTTATACTTAACTATGATGTTCCTCCTGATTTCTCCACTTTTTCCTAAGAGTAAAGTTGATTAGTGGTTTTTATACATCATGTATAGTCATACTAGTCTGACTTATTGGCTTATTCACTATTGTCATGTGAGTAGCTTTTTCAAATTTTCATCTTTGTATGAAATATAAAACTTCAATCAGTTTATTGTGGTAATGAAAAAGACTTTAAAGTTGATGCCAGAATAGAAGAGAGAAATGTCATTTAATTGGATTAAGTATGGACAAGAAAGTTTTTACAATATATAGAGTTAATTGATAATAACTCTATTTATATATAAATTATTTAATAAATGGGAAGTCCATTATATAAATTAGCTTAAAACCACAGCCAAAATTTTTTAATGTGCAACAATCAATCAAACTGGTTCTCTAGGCTCAAATAAAACAATAGAATACTCATTCAAGCTACTATTGACTAAAAGCCTACTTTTAATCGGTCATGTATGTTGGTATGTATGAAAAATATGTTGAAATACAATGTATAATAATATGTTTTATAGTGAGACTGAAATTAAGAGTTTCCCATCAGAAATCGTTTCTTTAAATTTAATATTTTTAACAGGTTAATATAAATAAAAAATTATTAAATGAGAACTCCATTATATAAAAAAAGTCAAAACCATAGCCAAGGTTTATTAAAGTGTGGGAACTAATCATAACTGTTCTGATTAAAAGTGACTGTCTTTTAAACATTTTCTTCCAGTCTACAGAATTAGTTTGGTTGGTTGCTGCATTTTAATATACTATGGAGTGGTTTTAATTTTATTTTCTTAATTGTTGTCTCATTTATTAAATAATTTACATCTAAATATTTAAATATTAAATTTAAATACATGACTTGTTGATGACACGATCTTAAATATAGTTAGAATGTAGGAAATGTTATTATACATTATATCTTAACTTCTATAGCTGTAACATTCAACTGCTAGCTCATACACAACAATGTGACTGACTGATCAAAAAGAGTCATCTTTTGAGCCATAATAGCTTGCACAAGTTTGCTATTGCTTTTTATTGATCGTGTCCAACATGTCGGTTGATTGTTGCACTTAAATACACCTTCGCTGTAGTCATAACTTAATTTATATAACAGAATTTCCATTTATTAAAGAATTTATATCTAAATTAACCTGTTAAAAATATTAAATTTAAATATGTATACATAAGTTGTAAGAAATGAGATAAACATGTGGAGAATGTATTACAGGTACATAGTTATGAGGAATGGTAATAAAAGGATTAATAAATTGATTAAAAAAACATGTATAGCTATGGAAAATGAATTTGAATCAAAAAATGGTTGAAGTTAAATAAGAAGAAAAATTATATACAATGTAAAGACAATAGCTTAAGATACTAAAGGAAGAAGGCAAATATGTAATAAGAACTGAATTGCAGGCATACTTTGTGGGAATATCAGAAAGAAATTTGGGAATTCATATTTTTGGAATGTAGAATATTGAAAGAAGAAAAGGTTAAATTGTAATAAAAAGTGGGAAAAATTTAAAAGGTAACAAAAGTGAAAAGTTAAAGATTTTCTGTTTTTATTTTTGTTTTAGAAACCTGAAATTTGGGAAATATGAGAACAAGATAATGTAACCCAAGAAAAGAGGGTCTTAAAATCAGATAATAGAAAACATTAAGTAAATCAAAACTGGAAATATAATTGGGCAATAAAGAGTAAGAAGTACATCAGATCTTCTGAACATATAATCTATGAGAAAAACATTTGGCATTGTTTAATAAATCATTTTCCAAACATCAATCTTATTTTATTTTTGTTGGTGGCCTAATGGTTAGCATAGCTGCTTTCCAAGAAGCTGATCCAGGTTTGCTTCCTGGTCAACACATTTGACATATAAAAAAATAAAAACAAATCTTATTTTATTTATAAGAAAAATATTAAAATAATAGAACTTATTATGTCTATTTGGCTGAAGGTTTGTGATGATGGTGTTTATAGATGTGATAATATGAGGGACTATTTTCATCATCTATCATTAAATGTTAAATATCTAAAAACTTTACTTAAATTTTTCCAAATAGAAACAGCTGTTAGTAATAACACACAAGACAACACAAGCTGTTTGTAATGGTATTATTTTCCACTCTTCATGGGTTGCTCTCCTAACCAATGGCAATATTAGCATAGGAATTAACGTAATGTTTAGATTTTTGAATATCAGATTTCAGACAACCCTCTAACCAATTTTCTTATCCTACATATGATACTGAAAAAAACTATTCTGCAATAATCTGACATATATACAAATTGGTAAGTTTAAATAAAATACATATCCAACATCATTTTATAAATAAAAAAAACATATTTACCACTTGGGAAATGGTGAGGATTGAAGCACTTATCTATTCTTAACTTTTTTTGAGCTATGATGCCCCATTACTTTACCAAAATTAAACGGGTTATTTTTCTGTGTGCAAAAAAAAAAAAAAACAGAACTCAAATAATTTGCTTTTGATTATTACCCATTTTGCACAAAACAATTTTTAACCATGCACATAGAAACATGAAAGCTGTGAAATATTATGTAACTACACTTAAGAAGATATTTCAAATAACTATTTCCAAATAGAAGATTTTCATATTATTCAAATATGAGGATTTGAAATGTCACTGCTTCAAAAAGCATCACATATATGTACATCTCTATATGAAAAAGAAGAAGTGAAAGTTTTACATATATTGATTTTATATTTCATGTAATTGATAATTATCAACTATTAATATTTAATTTTAACTTTATCTAATATATTACGATATTATATGTTGTTGTTTTTTTTTCCAGATGAATGAAGGATGACCGGATAACATTCATTTAATACCCTGTCTATTAATACCATTAAATAAAATTGAAAATTTTTTTTTCTGCGATATGAGAACAGATTTTTGACTTTTAAAAAGATTTTTGGCAAAAACATCATCTAAATTGAAGGTCTTATATTTTTTCTGAACAGCTATCAAATCAATCTTGTATCCAAAAGTTAATAAAAATATTTTTTTTTAATTAAACAAAGCTGTTGTTCTTGTTTTAGTTTTGCATTTATACTAAAAAAATAAATCAATATAATTTATAAGATATTTAAATGTTAATTTGTTTCATTCTTAGATCACGTGCCCCCCCCCCCTATTTTATATCTTATATTCTCTTTAGTAGTTGCATCTATTCGACAACAAGAACATTAATTATTTTGAGGATAAATACTATTATCATCAATAAAAATGTCAATTTGAGTAAAAGGCCTGGAGAAAAAAAAAATGCTGCCTAGCAAAACAATACCTAAGAAATTTGATGTTGTAACTAAGAAGTAAAAATCGTACATATTTATTAAAAATACTTCAAATTCTTATATGAAAGCATTTAACTGAATATATATATATATTGTAATGCTCTCATATAAATTGTGTAGTACACACATATATATGCCTTACATGTGCGTATCATAGTTTGAAAAAAAGAGTGAAAAGTAGATAAATAAAAGAAAATATTTTAAAAAAATAGCGATTAGATCAATTACAGTATTATATATATATGTGTGTGTGTGTGTGTGTGTGTGTATTTTTAATGATAAGGAACTGGAAAAGAAAATGTGATTTAAGTTAAGATTCAGAATCTGCTCTCTTCTTTTTATAGTTAAAAAAGAAAAAATGGTATAAAAGAATTAAATGTTAAAATATAATGTAAGTGAAAATAAAAATGGAATTCAAAGTAAAAATAGATAATAAATTCATTAATAAAAAGTAATCTTCGTGAATTATCTGAACACAATCTGATGCAATTTTGAATGGCCAGTTTCACCTGATGATACTGTAAATTAATTACCTCCCAATAACTACCTATAGATTTTGATTTTATCACTATTGTTTTGGGATTCAAAGTTAGAATCAGTTTAGCTTAATTGACAAAAGTATTATAAGTAATTACTAAAATAGTACAGATGAAAGTCAAAAGTCTTTTATTTGCTTTGTGAGAAGTATTTACATAAAAAAAATGTTTAACAATATTTAAAGTTAATAGATATATACTTCATTTCTATATATTTTTATTAAATAATGGGATGAATATATTTCAAGTATTTAGTTATGAGGGTGGAAAAAGGATATTATGGAAAAATAAATATAGTTATAGAAAATGAATGTGAATTAAAAAATAGTTTGAAGTTATATAAGAACAAAAAATATATAAAGTATGAAATAACAAATGATAAATCTAAAGGAATATTATTGTTATTTAGTGCAAAAGCAGTTAATTCAGATACAATAGGAAGAAAGAAAAAATTGAAAAAAGAATAGAATTTTAAGTGTAGTTTATGGAGAGATAGAAAACAGAGTTTTGAAAGCATATTTTTTGGTATGTTGTATACTGAAAGAGAGTGAGAAAAAAATTGAAATAAAAAATGAAACAATTTAAAAGATAAAGTGATAAAATTGGAGACTATGTAATGTTTTTCTATTTGTATATTGGACTATTTCCATCATCTGAATGACTTTAGAAAAATTTAACTATTTCAATTTTCAAAGTACATTCAACTGTAATGCACTTTAAAAATTTAAATAAAGTTATTTTTTAAAGACATTCAATACTCAATACTAAATGGTGAAAACTAAAAACAGTCAATACTTGGTACTAGATGATGAAAATAGTGAAATAGTCCAATATATAAATACAACTAAAATACCATCACTATAAACCTTCAGGAAAACATTGTGTGATGTTATTTGTTATGTTTAAGCAACCCAAACTTTGGGTATATGAGAATAGGGTAATAAAATTAAGAAAATAGCTTTTATTAAATGGAATTTGAGGAATAGGGACTATGAATCAGAGCTGAAAAAATAATTGAATAATAAGGAGCTCAATGTAAAGTAATTTAAAACATTATGTAAAGGTTTTGAAAAGATGAATTGTTTAATATGGGGTAAAATGGTTTATAATCATATAATTTATGGAGATACATTTTTCACTTTGTTTAAAAATAGTAATTTACATTAATCTTCTTTTGTTTATAAGATAGATAGTCTAGCAATCTAATACTGTGGATTATTATGTGTTTTGTTTTTTTGCTAAATGTTTATCCTCACCTTTCAATAATATTATAACAAAAATGCTGAATATAAATTGCTTGTTTTTTATATTTTTATTGCCTAGATAATTTCAAATATAAATAATATATTAAACATTCTTGAACTGGTAAACACTTTGATTAATGTTTATTATAATATATTTCCTCTTTTAACACTAATTTAAATAAATGTTAAATTAGTCAATATCAAACATCTCATAAATAATTATATACATATTGTGTCTCTTTAATTATAAATATCACCATTTTGATATATTTAATAAATTTTAAAATCCAGCACCAACATTGTGATATATGAGTAGAATCTTTTGGACATTACAAAAAAAAAAAGAAATGTAAAAACATGCTTTAGTTTATAATATAATAAACTAAAATGCATTTTGTGAAAGCATAAATTTTATTAACTATAATGTAGAAATAAAACTAATAATTAACCACTACCTGAAACAAATATAAAATCACCTCAAACATTAAGAAAAAGAGGTATCTTTAAGATATTATTTTTGAATTAGCTGTTTTGAGATGCAGACTGTAATACATTTTTTCATAGAAGGCATAACTGAAAATGTCTTACTGTTTTAGGTGATTTGATTTTTGAAATACAATAATAATAGAGTAAATCTGCAAATTACAACATATCAGACTACATGATGTCAATTATATGGTAACAAAAAATGTAAAAAATAATGTTAATCAAACAACTAACAAAGACATTGAAGTTTACAAACTTATTAAAAGTTATGAATCTCATTACTGGTGGCAGCCATTTTTTCTCTGTAAATTTTATGTTCTTGGATCTCAAATATGAATGTATTGAGTAACATTTTTCCATAATTGAAATGCATCTCAGTACTATAATTTAAAAGCATGTGCACATAATTTTTTCTTTGCATTTTTATTTCAAAAAGTTCTATTTGAATATGGGTTATATCACATCTTCCAGTGAAATGTATTGTAATACAATGAACAATAAATAGAAATAAAAATCATAAAGTGTTTTATTAAATGTGAAAAAAAAATCATGATCTAAAAAGAAAAGTAAGAAATTGGCTGTATGTTTCAAAATAATAAGTCATTGATCAGAGAAATTATCAAATGAAGCAGATTTATGTTCTGTCATTTGTGCCCTGAAACACCTTACTTAAGTAAAAGATAAATATTTCATTAAAATAAAAAAGTCTTAAATCTGTGATTAAATGATCTGAATTATAAGATCTTTATGGTTGGAAGTTTAATATTCTCTCAGAAAGACTTAAGTATCTCTGACAAATTTGAACAAGCTATTCGCTACAAATAGAGGCTGATTATGAAGATTCCAAAATTGTAGCAGTTTTAAAAATATGAAAATAACTGGTAAAATTGTATCTTCTTTTAATACTACTGTCATTATGTTTTCCTTAGAATTTAAAAAAAAATATTAAGATAAAATATTTCTAGAACAGGTATTTAATTATAATAAAACAAAATTCTAAATGACTGCCACAGAATAAAGTAAATATTTTTGAAAATGTGCTTTATCAATTTATTATTAAATTTTGATTATATTATAATTGTAATCCTCACAGTTTTTATGTTTTCTTCTTTCACTGTTTATAATACATATGCACTGCCATATTTAAATGTTGACTTAAGAAATTAACATTGAATAATCTTTTCTTTAGCCAATGCTTAAAAATAGTGGTATGTATCTATTATAATCATAATCTTAATTTAAATATGCATACTGCACCCATAAAGCAATTGTTATGTATACATGCATGTTGAAAAGTATTATAATGTAAACTTACAGTACATTAAATGGTAGCTTGTCAACAAAGCATGAGCTATTATATGCTACATGTGCATATTATAACTCTTTATATGTAATACTCAAAGGGCTTTAAAATAAAATATAGTATAGTTCTTGGTACCATTGAAATAATGATTAATGTTCTGTAATTTAATAAAATATTAATATCATATTTGTCTTTGGAAAGCTATCTACAATATCCTCAAACTTAGTAAATATTTTTCAAACAACATTAAACCATGTGTATAATTAATAAAAATAATGAAATACAATAGTGATATTATATTTTATAACTATAGTAAACTACAGAAATATGTTCAGTTAATTTCTTAAACTGCTTCAAAGGAAAACCATTTAAATTCAAATTTAGTGGAAATAAATTTCAAGATACATCAATTTTTATATTAGCACATTATCTGTTAATTATAGATATGTTATTGTAGTAATTTATAAAATGTGTTATCACCATTATAATTTATTATTTTTGATGCAATATTTATTCAATATAATGACATTATATTGATGAGTAATATATACTTTACATCATTTATATTTAAATTTGCAAGATTTTGGAAAACAAAATATGTATCAAGGATGTCAAAAAAGCCAACTTTGACAATTAATCAATTTTATTAAATGACATAACGTCATAACATTATAATGAGTACATAAAATCCATGCTTTAATAATTGGATCTATCTAAGTTCTTACAAAAGATACTACTGCTAACTAAACACTGTAAAACTGATATCTAATTTCACAACCATCTTTCTTCTCAAACGTGCTCATTGAATTGTCATTAAAAAAAATAATCCGTACAGCAAGAGCAGTTTGATATGCTAAATAAGTATATGCAAAATTTGGACAACGCAAAACATTGCTATTTAAATCTAATTTCTTTTAATAGAGAAGACAAATATAATACTTTTTTGAGATTTTTATAATTGTGGAAATATCATCCTTATATTGTACTGATAGTGGAGAAATCAATTTTCATGGAAAGTTTTTGCAAATAGGCAATTATGATATATCTGAACAGAATAATAAAGGAAATGTTTCATTTAATAAAAAAGAATCCATAGAAGGGATTAAAACTATTTCTACACTACATGTTAATTACAAAGTGTATATTTTCCTTGAACTATCAACTTTTGTGACCGATAAATCAATTTAATTTAGATTATTTGAAAGTAATCTTGTAAGTTATAATAACAAACAACATATGATCTTGTCAAGCGTTGTTAGCTGAGAGGTCATCGCACCCGCCTTGCAAGCAAGTAGTTGGTTGCAGACGGGTGTGGGTTCGTGTCCCGGCCGATGCTATGACATATGGAAAAAAAAAAAACATACGATCTTTGTTTTAATTTTTTCATTGATATACACGACATTAAAGTATCCCTACTAATAAGTATCTCTAAAAATATAATATAGAACATCAAAACTCCTGTATGTATTGGATATCTAATAAAACTATTATATTTAAACATGAAAACAACCATATTGTATCCCACCCCCATCCTCAATCCCTGGTCACCAAATAAATTGACAAAATTTCAGATATTTTTTTTACATTCAGATACAATTTATTTCATTTGTATTAGCTTGTCCAGTATTGGTAGTGGAAAATTACCTCATTTGTCCATATATACATATGCTCTTGGTATGATTTTACTCTTACAAAATGAAACAAAGAAAAATATGTTTTAGTTAAAAAAATATTGGCCCTATGAGACTGTTTCTAAAGATATGAAAAACAAGAAGATAGTTGAAAAAATAAATAGGAAATGTGTTTGAAGCACAAAGGACACAAAAAAACTTTATTTTGGACATTTAAAAAGAAGTATATTATAAACAGTAAAATCAAGTTATAAATATAATCTTTAAATAGTTGATTATTCAGATGAATAATATCTACAAAGTTCTATGCTGCATATAAAAAATTAAAGATAGTTTCGTATTTCATCATATTGCGACAAGCTGAATTAAATTAAACGTATACAAGGCTATTATTTTGATAAATTTATTATACAGGTTTAAGACAGGGATTCTACATTACTGTTACATTCTGAAAACATTAAATTTATATATGAATATATCTTAATTATAATGTGATATGTCATTCATGGATTAATTTGTTGATAGAGTGGCAGATTTGGAAGCTCAAGATCAAATGATTCTGCCAGCTCTGTTACATCCATCAATTTAACTTCATCACTTGAGCAATGAAACCACTCAATTATTATTTTACACTGTCATACTTCAAACATGACAATGACTTTTGTCAAAAAATTAATGATGTTATAAACTTTACCTCAAAGTTACTCAAAAACTGAGATTCTCAAACTTTTTGTAATCATGGAATCTTAATTGTTGTGGAGCCTAACTTCCAGTAAAAATAATAATTAAGACAAAATTTTCACATTCTAAATATAGCATTAAATAAACCTTTATGAGTCTTTCATTTTTTTTAATGAAAACTAATAAATGGCACCTATTACATGTCAAAAAGATAATTGGAAAAATAAAGGGAAGTAAACGTAAATTAAATTTTTAAAATGTAAAATTGGTATCTAAATTTACTAGTTTTCTTTTTTTGTGTGTGTATGTATATTTATGTCTTTATTTCATGTTTATATCACATTTTACAGATGCATTGCCACAACAATAGGAACAAAAAATAAAGGGAAGTAAACGTAAATTAAATTTTTAAAATGTAAAATTGGTATCTAAATTTACTAGTTTTCTTTTTTTGTGTGTGTATGTATATTTATGTCTTTATTTCATGTTTATATCACATTTTACAGATGCATTGCCACAACAATAGGAACAAAATCATGTGAAAAATATAGTTTTGAATTTATTATTATGACTCTGAAAATTCGAAATATAAATACTTCATTTTTCTGATAATGATAAAAAACTAAACTCATGTGGCATCTGTAGGTTGAAAAAATGCAGCTCAAGAAAGACACAATAATGATTATTTTTACTGATGAATATTTTTGTTGATTTTTCTATAAAAGTTATTTAAAATTGAGTTATAATTTTATTGTATTTTTTTTCTTAGATATTCACTTTTTTGGTAACAATTAATTTAAACTTTATTTTAAATCTGAATAATTTTAAACAATCTACATATAGGTTATTTTAAAAAAATATTTATTAGAAAAATAATCAAGACTAAAAAATCTTGTACAGTAATTTTAATTGCTGTCGACTTGCAAATAATTAAGTTTTTTTACTCATCTTTAAAAAATTTAATTATTTAATATTTATGAAAAAAAAGATGAAATCTAATTCAAAATTATAAAAATTTAACAATGTGAATTTCATTAAAAAGTACAAACTATGCTAACTCAAATGATTTTTAATTATCAACATTTTTCTATGTGAAAATATTTTACATTTGAATTTTTTTTAAATGTATATTAATTACTCTAATCAATTTTTCCCACTAATACAGTTACTAATATTTTGTTATTAATTAAGCCAATTTTTGAATCAATACTAATAAACACAATAGATATCTTCTGGTAAAATATGATAACTATTAAGATTATCACATAGCCTATAATTATTAATATTGTCAAGAAGCAAATTATTCAAATTATATTCATGATTTATATCAGGCAAACTAAACAATGTTTTGTATTTCATTTATATGCCTAAAGTTAAGATTTTAGAAAATGCTTTGATGCAGAACCCTTTTGTAAAATATAACCTAGTTTTATAAAAAATATTCATGCAATAATATAATCACATATGTAAATTACAAATTAGATTTTTTTATTATATACATTATTGTTGCTTTTTATTGTTATTTGAAAGGTTTGATATATATATATATATATATATATATATATATATATATATATATATATATATATATATATATATATATATATATATATCATATATATATATATATATGCAATCTGTGAAGAAGGTAATAATAAATGTAACATAATAAAATGTATAAAATTTTCAGATGATATGACTATTATATCTGAGGATGAAAAGAATCTCTAGAATATGATAAAGAAATATGAGGAAGGATTTATATTTATTTAAACTTTTCAAATACAAACAACTTGTTAGTAATAACACACAAATAGACAATACAGGTTAGTAATTACACAATGTTTCGAGTAGTATTATTCTCCACTCTTCTTCAGGTGTTGCTGGCCTATATGCACAGTGACAATATTCACTTAGAAGTTGAACTTGTACCTTTAGATTCTTGTATATTGAATTTAAGGCAAACGCTCTACCAACTGAGCTATTCTGTAAAGGCACAAATATTAGAAATACAAGTGGAATAGGATTCATTATAATAAAAAGAGGAAGTACAACATTGAGGAGATTGATGGTGTAT
The DNA here is from genome assembly GCA_028023455.1 of Epiperipatus broadwayi. NCBI lineage: Eukaryota > Metazoa > Onychophora > Udeonychophora > Euonychophora > Peripatidae > Epiperipatus > Epiperipatus broadwayi. Next base: position 1,369,175 of record JAQFVV010000220.1, on the reverse strand, counting down.
TGGATAGAGTGGTAAGATTAGTTATACAACTTAATAGCAGATATCAAATGTATGCATAGTGATGAAGTAGTAGAAGATTTTATATGGATGTACAAAAGACTTTTGATCACAGTAAAAAAACATTTTAAAATTGTTATGGAAAACTTTAAGCCTAGAATTGGTAAACAAATGAAAGATAAAAGTTTTGTATATAATTTTAGTTGTGGTAATAGAAATGAAAGAGGACATACTTGTGGAGTTTGCAGAAAAGGAAAAACTTTATATTATGATTTTTTTTTTGAGAAAAATGTTAAAATGAAATGGACATGGATGCATCCCAATAAAGATACAGCAGAATTGGATTATATTTTGACTAACAGAAAATACATATTTCAAGAATGTAATGTTCTTAATAAATTTAACACAGGAAATGAACATCAATTATTAAGAGGTAATATATATGTTAATGCAAAATTAGAGAAACAAAAATTATTTAGAAAACAATATTTACCGTTGATATTCCTAATCTTCAGAAACATTCAAATGAATTTAAGTATTTTGAACATGATTCAGATTTGAATCAAATTAATATGAAAATAACTGATACACTTTTAAAAACTGCAACAAAGATAGCTGGTAAAAAAGCAGCAATTGACTAGTAAAATTTCTACTGATACTAGAGAAGTTATGAAGCTATACAAAAATGATGCATTAAAAAGGATTGAAAACGAAAAAAATAAAAAAATAAAAAGGATTGAATATCTCAAATTTTATAAAATGGTGTGGAAAAAAAGTTGAAAATGATATAAGAAAGTATAACTGTGAACTAACAAGGAAAGCTGTAGAAGAAAATAAAAGTTTCAAGAGTGTAAAACAACATTTTGGTATAGGTAGGAAATTTATATCTGCAATAAGAAAAAAAAGATGAAATTATTACTAAAAAGAGAGATGATGTCATGAAATGGGTAGAAGACTTCTATCAAAATTATATTGTAATAAAGAACAAGTACCTACTATATCTATTATATCTTCTAAATGTCTCATAACATTAAATGAAGAAATGAAACATGCAATTAAATTTATAAGTAAAGGAAAGGCTCCAGTTAACGATGGAATTATAATTGATATAATAATTTGTTTAATATCCAGGCTGCCATACTGAATTTTAAAAAACTGCTTGAGACAATTTTCACAATAGAGCAATAAGTTTTACATTGATAGAATCAAGAACAACAATGGAAAACAATAAGGCTGAGATAAATAATGATAACCTTTTAAAAAATCAGGAAATAAAGAAATTTCAACATCCGTCATAATTATTACTTTATTGTTTGTTCATAATTTTTAATTTATCATTAATTGAGTTTAAATTATATCTTCCTTGATAATTTCTTTATATTCCTCATAAAATTATCTTTCAACCTATATATAATACTTCTTATCTGAGATAATTCATAGGTTCAGAATCTTCAAAATATATTGCCTATGGATTCTTCATTACTATCTTCTATCCCAAAAGTTACCCAATCTCAAAGATGTCTATAAGAAAAAGATTCATTCTAATAAAAGATACAAACCAAATTATTTTCAGAAGATGGATATTCATTTGTCATCATAGCAATTGGCTCCTTGTCTATTCAAAACTAGAAATTCTAGGTTACTGTCTGTATCACTGGTAAAATAAATTTCTGATAAAATGAGTTTCATCTCTTCATTTTATATTTTGTATGTACATCAGTGATGTTTATATTCTTTATGCACATAAGTGATGCTATCTTATTATATTTATTGTCCCACAAAGATACAATTTAATTGCATATACCTCATTTTCTAGCTATAGAATTGAAAATGATGTGATGCAAGATGTCGCAAAACTACAGACATCTCAGCATGAGTACTAAGGAATGGACAAGAATCAGAATTGGGATTTTTTGCCTGCATACAATTTTGTGTGGTATATACATAACTATTGTGATTATTTCAACACATACACCATTTAAAATCTATCTTTGTTTGTTTTAAGTGTTTATATTTTCACATGGTACTATGCCCAATAAATTTTGTGATTGTTTTCTCAACTGCAAAATTTCTGTATATTTGATAATCACTCCTAAAATTTACATTGTACTTCTTTATAATACCTTAATTTTTATATATATATATATATATATATATATATATAATTAAGGTATATATAAATATTTATATAACAAGTAATGTATATATATATATATATATATATATACATTACTTGTTATATAAATATTTACCTGCAATTGCAAACCTAAAATACACCTAAGAACATGGAGATGATTGGATATGGAGTTCATAGCAGACATAGAGACTGGCCTCATCCAAAAACCTCATAATATGAGTATCTAGCACAAATCAATGAATCCATGAGACACACACCAATGCAATCACATACCAAACATTGGGATATAAAAATAAAAAAAAACAATTTTGCAAGCCTGAAAGAATTACAAGTATGCATGAGGACAAGGGCAAAAGATTTGTGTTAATGCACCCACAAGAATATATAGATAAGATCAATTTACAGAGTAATAAATTACATTTGCATAAAATTAAATTTATTACTCTGTAAATTGATCTTATCTATATATTCTTGTGGGCGCATTAACACAAATCTGTTGCTTTGCATAAAATTGGTCATTTTAACATTACTAACAATAGAAAAAAATTCATTGCATCCATTCTCAAAAAATATTGCAATAAAGCTTTCACAAAGTCAGAATTTCACAGTCTATACCCATCATCATCAGTAGCACCCAGAATTTTTGGAAGTGCCAAAGCACACAAGACAAAACCCTGGTCTGATTAATTGTGGACTTCACAGGAGCACATTATGCAAAGACAGCCAAATAAGTGAACAAGAAACTCATCCCTACATTGGGCTTCAGATCATACACCCTCAAATCATCTGCAGAATTTGTATCCACTATACAACTGAAATCAAACATCAAATTAGCCACCATGGATGTCACTGAACTATATGGTTCCATCAATAGAGACAAATCAGTCCAAATTACCATAGATGAACTTTTGGCCCAAAATAAAGGGCCAACTTCAAATAGTCTTTATTCATGAGTTTATATGCTGGTTGAACAACAACATTGTGACATTTTTGGAGAATCAGTGGTTCTCCATGAAGTAAGGCTGGTCCATGAGCTTACTACTAGCCGCATAATTACCAGCATCTTGCTTAACTACTATGAGAAGATCATATCTGGTTTAAACCCTGTATGATTTCTAATATACACCAGATAATAGAACAATATATTCATTGCTTCCACCCAAGAGGGTATCACACAAATCAAAGTTGAATTGGAAACTAGCACAGTGCTAGTTGTTAATGTTACAACTGAAGATGCACTTCAACAAGTTAAATATCTGGATGTCTAACATACAAAGAAGAAATGACCATTGCCATTACATCATGGTTATCAAACCATTGGAGATCATGTGTCACATACACCTCCAGTCTAATAAACCAACAGAATGTAAATATCTGGCTTATCATATTTTTGCACAGAAACAAGCTATTATATAGAACTGAGGCAGACACCAAATTGAATTTAACAAAATACGGAGATGATTTACTGAATTTAGAATTCAGGCAATCCACCATTGATAAAAGAAACTTATACTTTCAGCATAAACAGTTGAACACCCACATCAAACAAGATAAACCTAAAATGTTGCTACTATATATGTCCAATTTACATAGTAAAATATATTCTATCCTCAATAACACATATAAGATTTGCTTCTGCACCCCCCAAACTTCAACAACTTAATCAACAACATTAAAAGTCAAATTCCATTTTTACAGACCTCCCATACATTATACAATATTGTTTGCTCCAACAATAACTGTAAAGGTTCATCCTATGGAGAAAGCAGTGCATCTTTGTCCATGAAATTAGCTCAACACAAATACTCATACAATAGAGCTCTTAATCAACCATCCCCCTATTTGGTTTTCTTTCAGCACCAGAACACAAGCCTCCAAGAGTGGTATTCCAGATAATGCTACAATCATGTGCAAAGAGAGATATGACCTCAAAATAAAAGTCAAGGAAGTCTTTTTCATCACCAGAGACAAAGATGCTATAAACAGGAAAGACGCATGTTGTACTTTATCAAGACAATGAAATGTCCAGCATATTCAGCGTATGTTTGCATACTATTAACCATATTAGCAGTCAAGCTATGATTATGAAATCTAGATCCTTTGAAAGTGCTAAGCTCATTCATTCTTATTCATCTATTTGATAACAATACACAGCTTTGAGGATAATTGCACTACACACACAAGCCAACTAGAATAAAATAAACATAGTATAAATTATTAAATATTTTGAGAATCAATAAGTTTAGATAATAAGATTGCCTAGTCTTAGATCAGAGCCATAAAATTACATAAACTATTTTGTTGTATTTGAATACAAATGTTTAAATGGATTTATGTGTAATAAAGAGCATAAATTATATATATATATATATATATATATATATATATATATATATATATATTTATGCTCTAGTGTGTGTATATATATATATATATATATATATATACACACACTATGCAGATGCCAATACAAATGCAAACATACCATTTATCAAATTTTAAAAAATTTACCATTCAAGTAATTAAAAAAGATAAAAGTATTAATATTTACAACCTGATATTCTAATTACATTATGAAGACCAAATGTGAATTATTGATGCATTTTTAAATGGCTTTATTAAACTCTTTGGCCATTTTAAAATTTCCACCTTTATTTTCTAGATGAAAACTAGTAAACTGAGGAAAAAATAAAAAAAATAAATGAATATATCCATAAAAATATTCATAAGAAATCCATTTTTTTTCAGCTTTAACAAAATGAACATGATTAAAAGGAAAATTAAAAAATGCAATGAATGATGGGATTTCTGTTGACATCATGCTAAATACTAAACTTTTCAATATTTATAAATATAAGAATTTCCTATCTGACTAAAGTAGTTAAAATGTTATTTGATGTATTTCTTTTATAAAATCATTTCCATTTATATTTTTTTGTTCTTTAAGTTTTATTATGATTTCTGTTTTTCGATAAATTAAAATATATCAATGATAAACTTAAGTCGGGCGTGGGTAATCTTAGGTTATTCATGTCGTTGTTGAATTGGGTCAATGGATTGGATATATTGATGTAATTAGTAAATGTAATGCAAGATTCACTACAGGCAGAATCGCTGGTATATGCCGCACACTTCCTCTTGCCTAGGGAATGCGATCATAAGTCGGCAAAATGACCACAGTCCATTTCTATGGAGTTTTTTTTTATTGTTCTTCTTGTTAGATAGATGTAATATTTTTATCTGACGAGAGTCAATGTCTTATCTTAACCTATTTTGTGTTGCCGTATTCGTATTACATTGAATACATCAATATATCACATGGATTGACGCCAGTTTGACTGCAAACTTTTAGCCTAAGGTTAAATGGGGATAGAATGTTTTATCTTCAAATGCAAATCTATGTAGTCTATTCATACTTGACACTAAATAAAAATGCATTAAATTTAAGTTGTTTATGGACGCTTGCATGGATTCGTTATCGGTTAATTATGTTTTGGGTTTCATATTGGATCAAAATATATAGACATTCGATAAGTAATGATACTTACGGTGAGTATCTAAAATGTATTTATTCAGATGTCTTTTAAGTTATTGGTGTCAATGCAAGCATCTTATGGTGAATGCTATTGGGTTACTTATAAATTTCCCTCTGCAATTGATGGTATCAATGACTTTGTGTTTTGATCGTTTATGTTTATTTTGAAATGTTTTTAACCATGAAATCTATGTAACCGATCTATACTCAACATTATAAAACAAACTTTCATAAATCTATCTGTGCGAACTAAATTAAAATGTAAACTTATAATATTATAAAAATTAAAATGTAAATTTAAATTCTAAAATCAAATTAAAATCTAAAATAAACATACTAAAATAATAATGTTAAATTTTATATATATGTGCGTAAATAAATGTTTGTATGTTAATTACTGGCAGCGGCTTATTTTATTCCTTATTAAAATATTCTTAGATAAGAATTTATGGTAAAATATAAATCTCTGCTACTCCCTGAGCTAGTGACCATGGGCTAATGACCGGATATCAAAATATATAAAATATTTTTTTGACTTACGTATCTGCCTACTTTATAATTTTTTCTAGGTTCAAATGCCTAGATGGCGCCCTGTAGTGCAGATGATGTTAAGTCCCCTTTCTCCAGATCATTATAATATATATATATATATGATATTGTCATTGTATCAGAAAATGTAATTGAGTACCTGCAACATTTGCAAGCTTTCTTTGGAAATTGTAATAAAAAACATTAAAATTAATCTTTTTAAAAAGCACTACTGCTGCAGAAAAAATAAATTTCCTAAAGCATATAGTGGGATTGGAATGATTAAACCTCATATTGATAAAATGGTGGGCCATTCAAAATTTTCCCATGCCAAAGAATAAGAATAGAAAACAATTCTTGTCTTCCTTTGAAATTTGCAATTTTTACCATTGTTTTTACAAAAATTTTGCTTTTGATAATATTCATTTGTTTCATTTACTAAAAAAAAAAAAAAATGGAAATGGTTACCAGAACATATAGATGAATTTAACCTTACTAATTTCTAATTTTTGCTCCTTGTATATTATACTATCATAATTTTAATAAGCTATTTTGGTGCAGATGAATAATAAAAAGGTTATGGATTGGGATCATATTATTCCAAATAGATGATGAGAATAAGCCACAAATATTGCATTTTTAATCCATAATTTAAAAGATGTTTGTTGCATTATTCAATTATAGAAAAGAAGCTCTTGCAGTTGTATGGCCTTTTATAAAATTAAAACAATTTCTATTGGGATCTCAAATTATTATGAATATTGACAACAAAAGTCTTGAATTTTTAAGTTGTAGCTGCTTTACTAATAAATGTTTGGTAAAGTGGAATTTATATTTACAGAAATCTGATTATACTATGCAGTGTTATCAGGTAAAAATAAAGTAGTCTCTGACAACAGAGCAGAAATTTGATGAAGTTTGAAAATCAACATCTTGGTGCAAAAAATTTGTTTATAATTATAATTTCATTAATAGTAGATAATTTAATTGAAAATGATTTGAAGATTTTACTCATATTTCAGTTGCAAGATCCTAAATTAAATTATATAATTTCCTATTTTATTAAAAAAGTAAAAGTTGGTAGAAGTTATTAATTCAATAGTTAATAAAAATATTACTACACAAAAAATATACATCTATAAAGTCAATGAAAGTGACAATAAAAATTCATGAAGGGTTATTATACCTACTCTTTGAGGGGAAGTTTAATTTATTATGTGAACTGTTTATATGAGCTTTGTGGATCTAGGATAGTAAAGAATATAATGTGCAGGCTCTCCAACTGTTCTAGGATATACATGACCATATTAAACAAATCAAAATTAACAAATTAAATTTTTGTATCATTCTTAATCTGGAAAATTTCTGCATATTTTGCCAAATAAGCCAAATGAAATTTTAGCAACTGTTCTTTTATGGATTTTGCCATATTATCATCATTATAAATTCATATTCATTGCTTATGGTCTTTTTTATAAATATATCTCTACATATTTCATGCAAAAAGCTAATGCACAAAATGTTAAGGTTTTAAAGAATTGTCCAAAATCATTAATAGAAAAACCTCAATCCATTCTTAGCTATCATGCCACTTTGTTTATATCAGTGGAATAAAAGAATTGATTAGAAATGTAAAATTTTAGGCCCATTCTTATTTATATTCATAATCCCCAATTAAACCCATGTGAAAAAATTATGAGGGGGATGGGCAGGTTGGTGAATCAACTTTAAAATAATAATTACATATTTATATTCTACTATCCATTTATATTTTGGTCAGGAAGAATCTATTTTAATTAAAATTTTCATATCAATGATTATTTATAGAAGAAATAGATTATTGTATAAATCTTGAGAAGGCCAAAATGAATTTTCTTAAGATTGACAATAAATGTAGTCTATGTCAAACTCAATGGCCAAGTTGAATTAAAGTATATAATTCTGTATTGGGTAAAACTTCTCATGTTATTCACATGTAGAAACATTATTTGAAAAAGTTTTTCAAATTATATAAAAAGACATAAAATAGGCAAGAAAATGGGGGGGGGGGCAATGTGTATATGATTGATACACCAGAAAGATTGAAAAAAACACATAACACTCGAGCTATGACAAATGTATCAGGAATAATTGGCATTCATTTTATTTCTTGTCTATGCAAGTAGTGTTACAATGTCACTTTAAATACACTAAAAGGAATGTGTAGCATAACTTGAATAGAATTTTAATAATAAGTCTTTGTAAATACTTTAATTTAATAAAAAAAAAAGAGAGAACAACTTACATATTTTAAAGAGATATTATAACTTTTGTGAAATAATATTCCTTTATTGATAATGTCATGTTTTGTCATTATAATCCATTTTGATTATAAGCAAACTTTCTTTTTTACTTTAACGAGGAATGAAATGTAAAAATTAGCTCCTAGTTCAATCCGTAAAATATGTAATTGTAAAGAGATTTTTAAAAAGGAGAAAAGAAAATTATTTTTCTTAAATTAAATAACTGTCTTATTACTTTTTTATATATCTATAGATGTGTAGATAGTTTTGGAAATTTGTGCTTAAATTTATTTCTTTAAGAGAATAAAATATTTTAATTTTTGCTATTGTTTATTAAAATTAATATTTTGTTTACATTTTATATTATAAATGGAGTACAATAAAATATAATTAAATTATGGGTTAAAATTGCTATTGATAATCATTTTAATTATAATAGTCATAGAATATGTATGCATGGATGACAATAAAATATGTAAAGAAATATTGAATTTTTAATTTTTATAAAATGTATTTAATGTTATTTATTTATTATAAAATATAAATATTAATGTTAATTTTAAATGCTGTAATATTTAAAAAAATTGTTATCAAGTGTATGTCTTTTCTTTTTAAAAATAACTATTTGAGACACTTGGAGATCAGGTTATATCTCATGGAATGTCATGGAAATGGTGATTTAATAAAAAAGTTTGGATAAAAATAAAAAAAATATTCAAAACGGAGTTACATTTTAATTTTACTTTTTACTATTCTGCTTTGATCACTGTTAATTCTCCTTGCCATTCTACCTTTTTACAGCTGAGTTTTTAAAAAAGAAAAATCATTATAATGTATAAATCAATAAATATGCAATACTAATGAGCCAAGTTGTCTGGACTTCTTGTTACTCATCAATTTTACCATGCATGTGAAGTCTTAACAAATTATGTGCGTCAAGGAAAAATAAAAGCAATAATCTATCTGAATATCTCTCAGAAACAAATATTAACATCTAAATTTATTTAAAGCATTTCCAAGAACTGTTAACTAACATCATATATTTATTATAAACACCTTAAAAAAATAAACGATTGGACAATAAACTGTTCCATATTTTAAAATTATTCATTATTTAAAGAAATGGTTTATTTCTGCTGTTTTTACAGTGATTCATCTACGTTTTTGAAATCACGATTGGGTCGGAATTTAAAGACAATATCATGAACTTTATATAAAGTATTAAAAGAAATAAAAAGAAATTTCAAATAAGCAAATAGTTTATACTTTGTGGCTAATTATGAATCAAAATATATAAAATGCGCTAATACGCACAAGCACACAAAGCTAAAAACAAATAAAGCAAATATATATTATTTTAATATCTATTCATTAAATGGCTAAGCGCTTTCAAGGTTCAAGCCCTCATAATCATAGCCGTATTACAAAATATAATAAATTGACTTGGAGTGATGCAAACAATATATTATTATTATTATCATTATTTTTTTTACTATATGTTCTATAGAATTCTTTTAGCGTTCTCCATTAAAAAATTAAAAAAAAACTGAACACGTATTTAATTTAATACTTGTATAATATATTCTTTATTCAGTTCAAATTTCCATTTGTCTGTGTGAATGGTTCAACTATATATATATATATATAGAGAGAGAGAGAGGTTCAACTATATATATATATATATAGAGAGAGAGAGAGGGGAGGAATTTTGTCATTTAACAAACGTTACCTAGCTTATAAAACAATTATTTTTGTTATATCTAACTTATAATAATTTATTTAATCATTTGTAATATGTCTTCAAAGGTGTATAAAGTTTGCCATAGCTTTGGTGTATTGGAATGATAAAAGTAGAGTTTTTTTAAACCTTGATAAATATTGTTGATATATTTTTGGTAAGAGAGGCAGATGTATATTGTAGCGGTATACAATATGCTGTTACATTAATTTAAAATTAAAATAAAAACTTAAGTTCTTAAATAAAAATTGATTTATTAAAAAGAAAAAAACTTAACTTAAAAACTGAAAATTGAAAGTTATATTTAACAAACAATTTTAAGAAAAAAGTATTTGAAAGTATTTTTTTTTGTAAAAAAGTAAAAATATAAAGATTGATATTTTGAAAATAGAAATAATGTTGATTTCTATAATCTTAGAAAATGGAAATGATTGTTTTATTAATTAAATGATTGTTCTAAAGCACACTAGCCCTTGGGGCACTCGAATAATTAAATGGTCAGATAAAAGAATAAAAAGAAATTAAATGACCAATGCAAGCATGAAACCACAGCACGGACTGTAAATGAAACATGAGAGGATTAGTGATATCTTGCTCATTGAATCCGAAGATTTGCTGATAAGAGGCTAATAAAAGTATAAAACGCCAAATTTTTGAATTCGGTATTATTATTATTGTTGTTGTCAGAGAGCTGACTTTAAATCTACATATGAACTATAGCTGTGTTGCAGGCTTCACGGTGTAGAAGTCTGCAATAGATTTAATTTCTTGACAACCAGTTAAGACCTCCCTATGACAGTTATGGACCAAAAGGAATGGCAAGTAGTGGCTTCATTTTTTAAAAAAAAGAACAAACAATCTATATAATTCTATAATTAAAACCACTTCTTTTCTTTTCAAAAACTTTATTTGATGTATATATATATATATCCACTTATTTCCAACGTTTCAACTATCTTTACTCTATAGTCATTTTCAAGGATTTGACTCCCTTCTCAAAAAACTTTCATGAAGATGCATCTCTAAATCTGCAGAATCCATAAAATATAAACTTTTACCAATTGAACTTTCTTTTAAATAATTATAGTATAAATTCAATAAGTAATAAATCCAAAAAATGTAATATAAATAGATGGACTCTTATCTGACCAAGAATATAACTCTAAGTCAATTATAAATATTTATTTTTATATAAGTTTGCTATTTCAATCATTTCCATTTTTTTATTTATTTATTTATGTTTGTATTTAATTAGGTTATTTATTTCTATCTGTTAACTAAAATGTATTAAATTTAAGTTGGGTGTAGATAGCTATATAGATTCGTTAAGTTTATGTTAGTTTAAGGGGTTTTAATTTCAGGCTATTTGTCTCATAGTTAGGTCAATGCTGGTGGAGAGATATATGGGTATTTATACAATGTAATGTGAAGCATGTTTAGCATACAGGGCAACATGCCCAATGGAATGCATGACCCAAAGATGTAGTCATGGCATTGCAATGGACACAGATGCATTTCCTGCTCCATTGACCCCTTTTTAGCTATATGGATAGGGACTGTAAGTCGGCATATAGACCGCTCTCCCCCATACATAGCAATTCTCTTTAATTATTGTATATACATGATTCCTTCACCAGACAGATGCACATTCCTGTACTGGATGAGGATCATGTCCCTCAAACAATATCACGCTGTCAGATGCACATTCCTGTCAGCGTGGTTTTATGCTAGCATCTTCATATTGCATTGGTTGTGATTACATATCTGGAAGCAGGCATTGGTTTGGCTATGAACTTTTACACTGAGATGGAAGGATTTGTTTTGAAAAGTTATTAATTGTGGAATCTATGTAGCCTATTTATACTTAACATGCTAAAGTAAAATATTATTAAATTCATCTGTGCGTATTGTTTATAATAAAAATTTAAATTTAACAATTAATAACCAATCTAAAATAATAAATTTTATTCCTCAATTTTATTTATATGTGCATTAATAAATGTTTGTGTGCTAATTACTGGGAATGGCTTATTTCGTTTTTTTTTAAATATTAATATACTGCTTTTAAGCAAGTTTTATATTAAATGTTTGCATCTCCATGAGCTAGTGGCAAGGGCAAATGGTCAATAAAATAAAAGTTGGATTTTAAACTTGCATATCTGCCTACTCTATAAAATTTCTAGGTTTAAGTAGCCTAATGGCACCCTGTATAGCAGATATGGTAAGACTACATATTTTCCCGATCATTATAATATATTCATATAGTATATTTTTCTATATTTTAGCCACTTGATGAAATAGTACATTGTTGTAACAATTATCAAAGTAGTCTTCAAAAGAAACAAATATATAATATTAGAGAGAAATTCTATGAATGAGGGAGTAGATATAAATTACTAGTTATTTTCTTGAGAAGATATATTTATAATATTATCGACATTTATTTTATGCTTAACAATAATTATATGTATATGATTTTTTAAATTTTATTTAAAGAAGATAGATGTCCTTTGTTGATATTTTAAAATCAAAATGTACAATAATTCTTGGAAGAAAAACATGTTTCTGTTATATGTGTAATATTATAAATTATTTATTTCTTTTAATAAGAAAACAATAAATGAAAGCAGTTGAAGAAATGTAATTAAAATATAAAATCAATATATTATTATTACTATTATCTTGTTTAATGTAAGAATTGGCTTTATATTTTTTATACTATATAAGATTATACTACTCATCAAAAGTTTGGGCCACGTTATTGTATTTGTTAATACAAATGTTTAATTTACCTACAGGTACTAAAAATAATATTTAAATATATTTTGAACCTAATTGTAGTATACTTTGATCTAATATTAAGAAGCATTTTATAGTATATAAACAACATCATCATCATTATCAACCACTATCAAACCACTGCAGAATAAAAGCATCTCCGGGTTGAATCCATTTTCTCCAATCTTTAGCCTGTTTTTTTTTTTCACATTATCCCTGAACATTTTTTTTTTATCCACCCATCTCACATGTGGTTTCTTTTTGTGTATTTTACAATCTCATCAAATCATTTTTAAGATTTCAATTGTCTATTACAATCTCTTCTAGCAATTGTCCATCTATTACTATCTCTTCTAGCAATTGTCCATCTATTATCACATCTTCTATCAATATGTCTAGCCCAACTCCCCTTCAGTTTTTTTAATTCTTTCAATAATTTCAATAACATCTGCTTATTTTCTTACCTATATATTGCATTTTGGTTATCTTATTTCTACACCAAACATGCATCTCTCCATACTTTTTTGGGTGTTCTGAATTTTTTGTATTGCTCTTCTATTAAATTTCCAAGTGTCAGATTCATAAATAAAAACTAGTAAAACACATTTATTAAAAAAATATTTTTTTTCAAACACAGACATATTTTTTTTATATTCAGTTATTTTTACCAAAAGCACTTCAATCAAGTTTAATTCTATGATTAATTTTATCCATTATGTTTTCATCTCTAATAATAATCTCACCCATGTATTTATAATTAACTTTTTTTAACTCATCATAATCAATCTTTATGTTCATCTTTTGAAAAATCCATTGAACATTACTTCAGTATTTTTAACATTTATCTTTAGTTCTACTTTCTTATTTATATCTCATAACCTTTGCAAAATTTTCTAAAACACTAAAGCATTATTTGCAAAAAGAACTACATCATCGGCAAAATATAAATGATTTAAGTAATTTCCATTTACTTTTATGTCTTTAGCTTTCCATTTTAATCCACAAAATAATTTTTGCTCCACTATTGTAAAAAGTTTTGGAGATATGGAATCACCCTGTCTTACACTCTTCTTGATGTTAATCTTTTTAGTATAATGTGTGTAATCTAATTGTTGCTGTTGCATTTTTATAAATATTCTTCAGAATATGACAATATCCTGGGTCTATACCTTGATGATTCAATACTTTAATCATTAAAAAAATGTTTTTATAATCAAATGCCTTTTCATAATCTACAAATCAAAAGCATAATGGCAACTAATATTTCATTTATCTATGTTTAATTTCTCTCAATACGTGGATATGATTGACTGTACCCAAACCATGTTTAAATCCAGATTATTCTTTAGTTAACTGAAATCCAATATTCTCCATATATGACTTGCAATTATCTTGATAAATTTTTTATATAACACTGATAACTGATAGGTCTGGAATTTCTATTATCTTTTTTATCACTTTTTCCAATCACCCAGTGCATCTTTATCATTTGAGATTTGATATATAACTTTGCCAATTTTTTTTCTATCTCTTCACCTGTTCCTTTTAATATATCACTTATAATTCCATTATTATTTTGAGCTTTTTTCATCTTCATAAATTTAATTGCATGTCTCACTTCTTATTTAAAATCCTGGACAATTCAGAAAATAGAGTAGAGGTAGGGGGTACTGGTTCTTTATAACTCTATAATTTGTGATAGAACTCTTCTACACATTTCATAATGACGTCTCTCTTTTTAGAAATAGTTTCATCTTTTTTTTCTTATTCTAAATATAAATTTTCTACAAATACCAAATTTGTGTTTTACACTCTTGAGACTTTTATTCTCTTTTACAGCTATTTTTGCTAGTTCACAATTATACTTTCTTATATCATTATCAATGGTTTTTCATACCATTTTACAAAATTCAAGATATTCCATCCTTCTTAATGCATCATTTTTGTATATCTTCATACTCCATCTTTTCTTCATAAATTCTCTATTCTCAATAGAGATTTTATTGGTCAATTGCTTCTTTTTTTACCAGTTATCTTTGTTGCAGTTTTTAAATGTATATCAGTTATTTTTCTATTAATTTCACTCAAATATGAATCATATTCAAAATCTACTAATATTTTAAAACTATTTGCAAGTTCTAATTAAAATCCATTAGATTTTTTTCTGAAAATTAGGAATATCAGCTGTACATATTGTTTTTTAATGACTTATATCTTTCTAGTTTTGCATTAATATGAATCTTACTTCTTAGTAATCAATGATTATTTCCTGTGTTGAATTTATTAAGAATATTACAATCTTGAAATATGTATTTTCTGTTAGTCAAAATATACCAAATTCTGTTCTACCTTCTTTTGGAAACTTTTTTTTTTCAAAAAAAGAATTAATATAAAATTTTTATTTTTCTGCAAACTTCACAAGTTTATATCCTCTCCCATTTCTATTACCATAACCAAATTTACCTACACTAAATTTATCTTTCATTTATTTACCAATTCTACCATTAAAGTCTCCATAATAGTTTTAAAATATTGTCTATTTGGAGCAATAGCTTTTTGTAATAATTTTATTCTACTTCATCACTATGAGAACATGTTGGAGCATAAATCTGAATTGTCCACATTTGGTATCTGCTATTAAGTTGAATAACTAATTTTGCTCATCTATCTGATACACCATCAATCTCCACAATGTTGTTCTTCTACTTTTTATTTATGAGAAATCCTACTCCACTTGTAATTCTAATATTTGTTCCTTTGTAGTAGATTACATGTTCACTTTAAAATTTATTGTCTCTTCATCTTTTCAATTAACTTCACAAAGTCCAATAATGTTCTATTTAATACAATTCAGTTCTTTTTCCAATTCTTCTAAACTTTTTTTTACTTGAAAGTGATCTACAGTTGTAAGTATCTAAATAAAAAGTTATCATTAAATTAGAGATAAAAATGAGATTTTAAGAAGTTTATATCATTTAATTAATTAACAATAAATAAATATATTAACAGATTACTGATTAATACTTTACTTTTATTTCAATCTTAAGAAATGAATTTATCATGTGACTGTATTTACCTTACTTATTTTAATATTTGGTGACATAAATTATGAAAACTACAGTTTTTAACAGGACATTTTTTTTTTTTGTTTTTTCCAACGTGATTTTTTTTCCTTTCATTTCGCTTGAAATAATAAAATAAAGGATGGGAAAAGGAAAGAAACATTTCCTAGTAAATATTTTTTCCTTTTGGAATTTCTGATTTTGTAACTTTAAAATATATAAAAGAAATCTTAGCAAACTTTATTTTTCAAAAGATAAAACGTATTTATTAAGGTAAGTAAAAACTTTTATCTGATTATATTTGGAAATAGCCATTAAATATAACACTGTATTAGTCTTAAAGATGTAATAATTTGAGAGAAGTAGAAATGAGTTTATTATGTTATATAATTATCTCGTTTTTTCATCTGACGATTATTAAGCCGAGGGGTGATAGCAGAAACTGATACAATTGTATTCGTAGTCGTAAAATAACTGTAGGGCAAAGATTTACTTTGTAAAATATATACGTAGGATAATAAATAACTTTCACTTGTTCTATGAAGGGCAGAATAATGTTTATATAAGTCTGTATTCAATAATTAAAAATGAAAAGAATTATCGACAGTTTAATGGAGCAAATATAATGTTCTTTTCATTCAATCCAATTAAATTATATCCTCTTCTTTTTTTTTTTTTTAAAAAAAAACTTTATTTCTTTATCCAACATATATACATATTATATACTGTATATGTTAAATGAAAAAGTAATGTTTTTTTGTTTTTGTTTTTTTTTAAAAAAGGATATAATTTAATTGGATTGAATGAAAAGAGCATTATATTTTATAAAACATATTTTAAAGAAAAAAAAGAGGATTACTGCGGTTGTTAAACAAAAATTTGTTTAACAACAATGACAATAAGTTAAATATTTATTTAATGCAGCAACAATGTGTAAACAGGGTTTGACAAAAATAAATTTGCACTCTTGACAGAATTCGTAAGGTATAGACCTATGTTATATATATATATAGCTAAGTTAAGTACTTACTAATTATAAGTATTCATTCAATTTATTAGTAATTTCAAAATTTTTTCCATTTATATTTATTCTTTCAGATATACTCTGTAAAAAAGAAACAACAACCATTACAAACTATAATTACACTATAATTTTAATTTATTCAAAATTTAGATATCTTTTCTTTTGATTTTATACTTGCTGAAGCTTTTATTTTTTTTTACTAATACCCATTTTCAAAGCAGTAGTACTTTCTATAGTTAACAAGCCTGAATAAAAAGAATATATAGTCAATATTTAAGTACAAATTTTTAAAAAAATAATCGTTAATTTTTACTCCGGAGATCATAGGAAGTTCGAGCCCAGATTTGCTGATTTCGAATCGGATGCCCTCGGCTCCCATCGAACCAGGACGAGCAAATAAAATAATATTGTAGGCAAAAATCGCAAAACCACATTTTTATAAATAGAAGCATCGAAAAAAAAAAAGTAATCCTCGATACATGTAATTAGTAAAGAGAAATCAGAAAATGCTTTTATTATAAATTCATATAAAATTATAAGAAGGTATAGTGAAAATCCACTGCTGCTTTGAGATAAAAAGGGCATTAGAGGTCTATTTAATGCCAGGTTATAAGGACATTTATATGTCAGTAACAAAAACCGACAATTATAAAGTCCTAAATCTCAAAGGATGTATTTGTGAAAGAGTCATGCCTATCATCAGAATATCTGTATTTCTAACCTACTCCATCTGGCTGGTTAGATGTAAAACTCAATTTACCTTACAACATCCAGATAAAGACAAACTATTCAATAAGATAATTAACAAAGTCAAACAAAGGGACAAGTCTATTGCAACCACATTCATGTATCAGGAAATCTGGAAGCTTTTCCAAATTTCCAGTCAACAAACATAATCAAGTGATATGAACACTTTATTCACAAATTCCTGATAATTAACCAAACTTTCAATACCGTGGTTTTTTATTGTATATTGCCTTTGTTGTTTTTTTTTACTTTTGTTTTATATAACCTTCTATACTACATAATAACATTATCATGCTAATAGTCTAAAAAATATTTTTATACAACAATAATTCATGTGTGAGAATATTTTTAGAGCTATTAAGGGGTTTAAGATTGCTTTGTATTGTTGGATACTTTTCAGATGTTGTTCATTATATGATTTAAGTTTTCACTCAGATAATCACAAATCATTTTTAAAATTCTATTAGCGCATTTGAAGAATTGCTCATTTTTTCAATAGCACATATTGAGATTGTATGGGTGAATATTTATTCTATTGAATGCAGAAACTTATTGCAAAACTTTGTGATGTAATAATAATATATATAACTGGTTTACATCCATATACTGACATGATTATTTGGTTGCATGTAAGTCACTTTCAGATTACTTGAATAGATCCAGATTAACATAATTCTGTTTAAGGTTTAATAGTGCCTCTGAGAATTGAGACACTCATAAATCTCTGAATTTTTCAGAAAAATACTTTTGTCACCTAGATTCTCATAGTTACACATATATCATAAATATGGAAATGATTATACTAAATTAAAATAATTACATTAAGATTTTTTAAAATAAAAATAAAAAAGTGACTAATAGATATGTTGATGAATATTATATCTACTGAAAAAAAAATTCAAAATAAGACAATCACATAAAATATATTATGTTACTGATAAACAAAGAAAGAACAATAGATGCAAAAAAATAGTGAAACAAATAAAAACTATCAAAACATTATGATAATTTTATTTTTCATTTTAGTTGTAGATAGGTGTTTTATTATAGTAGGATATTGTCTACTGCTGAATTTTCAATTATATCAATAAATGTGCATTTACACACACACACACACACACACATATATATATATATATATATATATTGAAACAGAATCTGAGATTCAGATTACGTTTCATGCATTTCACAGTCCTATCCGATCTTTCACTACCAAACTGGATTCAAATCCCAGTCTTACATATATATACCTACCTATTTAGTTCAGTTTTTTTTAATTTTGTATTCAAAATAAATGTGAACAAGAGATTGAATAATCTTGATTTAAATAAATCAATAATAATATTTCATATAATTATAATAGGTCGTATATGTGCGTAAATCACATGTATATATTAAAAGTGATGGGGGATTAGGTATAAATTAATATTTGTTTGTATATGTTATATGAAAATGTATATTTAAAATTTTATATACTAAAAATACATATGTATATAATAGCAAGAGGGATGATGCAATCGGCTTGGTAGCTTGTAAAAGCATTCTAAACCAAAATTAATTAGCATGATTAAATTATAATCTCTATTAGAAAATTAAATAAATTTCATTAACAAAACTTATTGTTTGGTAAAATCTATTTCAGAGCCAGAAATAGATTTAGAACAATTGTTTTAAAAATACTAATCCATTTACATTGTTTTATACTACCTGATTAACAAAGAAAAAATTCCTTACTAAAAGCTGTTCTGCAGTATTATTTTATAGCTGCAGATATTATAACTTAATAGCATTTCTTACATAAACTGGAGTCATATAAATAGGTCCCAAATTCAGTCATCAAGGAAAGTACATAGATTCATAAGGTATCTGCTGAACGAATCTACATCACTCAAATTTTCAAAAAAACATCTCTCCATGACCAGGCCAACTCAACTCTAGCCAGCCTGCCACAAATGATGAACATCCATGAACCTGCTGCTATACCATGAGAACCAACCAGGTGATCTGCAACCTGTTTTTCAAAGATAACACTGTAAAGTGCTGCCTTTATGAACTCAGAACATTCTCCTGATTAACTCTTAAAATATGAAAGAATTTAATATTAGTTATTTGTAACTTTTATAGTCTATTTTATTCTATAACCATTTCGATTTACTTTCATTTTTAATTTAATGTGGCAATTATTCTATTAATATTTTGTCTAATACATATATTTTAAATGCTAAATGATATTTCAATGAATTCCCACCTTCCCCAGCATAGTTATTTTTACTTTAGCTCCTCACATTAGATAGGAGTAACAGTTAATTAATTAGTTTGTTTTTACTTTTAAAACTATAACGTTTGCTAGGTTGGGAGAAGATTTTTTTTTTTTAAAAATGTTTTGCTAATTATTATCTTTTTGCATGAACAACAAAAGGAGAAATAAAGTTTCACCTTTGATTATTTTATGATTTATGCAATGTAAATAATCTTGCAATAATAATGCAAACAAATATGTTATATATATATATATATATATATATATATATATATATATATATATATATATATATATATATATATATATATATATATATATATATATATATATATATCATTATCAACCATTATCAATCCACTGCAGGATGAAGGTCTCTCCAAGTTTAATCCATCTTCTCCGATCTTTAGTTTCTCTTCTCCACATCACCCCTGCACACTTTCTTATTTCATCCATCCATCTCACATGTGGTCTCTTTCTGGGTTTTTTACAATCTCTTGGAATCCAGCTTAAAATTTCAATTGTCCATCTATTATCATCTCTTCTAAAAATATGTCCAGCCCAACTCCAATCTTTTAATTTTTTCAATGAGGTCAGTAACACCTGTTTGTTCTCTTACCCATACATTGCGTTTATGATCTCTTCTGGTTATTCCCAAAATACATCTCTCCATACTACTTTGAGTTGTCTGAAGTCTCTGAATTGCTCTTCTATTAAGTGTCCAAGTCTCAGATCCATAAGTAAGAACTGGTAAAACACATTTGTTAAAAACCTTCCTTTTCAAACACATAGGCATATTTCATTTTAGTATCAAGTTATTTCTACCAAAAGAACTCCAACCAAGTTTAATTCTATGATTAATTTCCTCCATTATGTTGCCATCTGTATTAATAACCTGACCAAGGTATTTGTAACTGTTAACTTCTTCTAATTCATCATAATCATTCTTTATTTTCATATTTTGAGCAAATCGATTAAACATTACTTTAGTCTTTTTAACATTTATCTTTAGTCCTACTTTCCTACTTTCATCTGATAATTCCTGCAACATTTCCTGCAGATCTGAAGCATTATTTGCAAAAACAACTACATCATCTGTGAAATCTAAATGACTTAAATAATCACTACTTACTTTCACTCCTTTAGTTTCCCATTTTAATCCACAAAATACTTCATGCAGCACTGCTGTAAAAAGTTTTGGAGATATGGAGTCACCTTGTCTTACACCTTTCTCAATGTTGCCTTTCCCAGTGTCATTATGTAATCTAATTGTTGCTGTTGCATTTTTATAAATATTTTTTAAAATATGACAATATCCTGGATCTATACCTTTATGATCTAATGCTTTAATCACTGAAGAAATGTTTATAGAATCAAATGCCTTTTCATAATCTACAAATCCTAAGCATAATGGCAACTCATATTCATTTGTCATTTCTATAACTTCTCTCAATACCTGGATATGATCTACTGTACTAAAACCACTTTTAAATCCAGCTTGTTCTCTTGGTTGGTGGAAATCCAATGTTCTCTGTAGACGAGTTGTAATTATCTTGGTAAAAATTTTATATAAAACTGATAAAAGGTTGATAGGTCTGTAATTTATAATATCTTCTTTATCATCTTTTTGAAATATTAATATTATTACTGCATTCTTCCAATCATCCAGTACATCTTTATCATTTAGACATTTGGTATATAACTTTTCTAATTTTATTTCTATTTTTCCACCTGCTTCTTTTAATATATCAATTATAATTCCATCATTACCTCTAGCCTTTCCTTTCTTCATACATTTAATTGCATTTCTCACTTCTTCATTTATAATTCTAGGAAATTTGGAAGATGTATTAGATATAGAAGGTACTTGTTCTTTATTACAATATAATTCTTGATAAAAATCTTCTACCAATTTCATGATGTCATCTCTCCTTTTAGTAATAATTCCATCTTTTTTTTTTCATTGCAGATATAAATTCCCTACCCATACCAAAATGTTGTTTTACATTCTTAAGACTTTTATTTTCTTCTACAGCTTTCTTTGCTAGTTCACAGTTGTACTTTCTTATATCATTTTCAACTCTTTTCTGCACCATTTTACAAAATTCGAGATATTCAATTCTTTTTAATGCATCATTTTTGTATATTTTCATATTCCTTCTTTTTTTCATAAATTCTCTAGTCCCAGTAGAAATTTTATTGGTCAATTGCTGTTTCTTTCTACCAGCTGTCTTTGTTGCAGTTTTCAAAAGTGTATCAGTTATTTTCATATTAATTTCATTCAAATCTGAATCATGTTCAAAATCTACTAATACTTGAAACCGATTTGTAATAATCTAATTTAAATTCATTAGAATGTTTCTGAAGATTAGGAATATCAACTGTAAATATTGTTTTTCTTAATAATTTTTGTCTCTCTAGTTTTACATTAACACATATCTTACACCTTACTAATCGATGATCACTTCCTGTGTTAAATTTATTAAGAACATTACAATCTTGAAATATGTGTTTACTGTTAGTCAAAATATAATCCAATTCTGCTGTACCTTCATTTGGATGCTTCCATGTCCATTTCCTTTTAACATTTTTCTTAAAAAAATAATTCATAATATAAAGTTTTTCTTTTTCTGCAAACTCCACAAGTCTATGTCCTCTCTCATGTCTATTACCATAACCAAAATTACCCACAGCACTTTCACCTTTCATTTTTTTTTACCAATTCTAGCATTAAAGTCTCCTATAACAATTTTAAAATGGTGTTTACTCTGATCAAAATCCTTTTGTACATTCATATAAAAATCTTCTACTACTTCAACACTATGAGAACTTGTTGGAGCATAAACCTGAATTATGTGCATTTGGTATCTGCTATTAAGTTGTATAACTAATCTTGCCACTCTGTCCAATATACCATCAATCTCCACAATATTGTTCTTCCACTTTTTATTTATAATGAATCCTACTCCACTTGTATTTCCAATATTTGTTCCTTTATAACAGAGTATATGTCCACTTTTTAAATTAATTATCTCTTCACCTTTTCTTCTAACTTCACAAAGTCCAATAATGTCCCATCTAATATAAGAGAGTTCTTCTTCTAATTCTTGCAATCTTACTTCACTTGAAAGTGATCTGCAGTTGTGAGTACCTAAATAAAAAGTCATCATCAAATGGAGACCTTAAAGGAACTGAGCAGGGCAAATTCCTAATGTCCACACCATACGTTCTTGCTGTTGCTGCTGTCATTACTATGTGATTATTCATATAGTATACCAACATGGATGGGCTGCTCACCAACATGCATTAGCCAGCGTGGTGAGTTTATTGGCTTTTTACCTCTGAGTTTAAGATCAAGAATCATCATGGTCTTTCTTCTCAGTGCCTCGGTGCCTGATAAGGCAGAATGAATGTTTGTGTAAATGATAAATATTTTCCCAATACATATATACAATTATGACATATATATATTACTTTTTTAGGTCTTTATTCTCACTCATCTAAACATATGAATATTTTTCTTAAAGCACACCTTAGACTTTATTGCATACTATGTTATACGTAGGTGGGGTTTTGTTAAATAAGTGTAATGAAAGGGGGGAGGGGATTTAGAACTTTCATTGGTATTAAAAATACTTTTCTAATAATGTCTTTAACTTACGTTTAATAAATACAATTATACCATTATGTTTGATGTTATCATTATAGGTTATAAACTTAATTATAGATATTTGACTAGTTATTAGTTTGTCCCAAAGCATTGTTAGCATAGTTCACTCTTCATGGTATTAAGCTTTATCTAGATGGAACACTCGAGTCATTTCATCTTCTTTTTAGGCCATAAACAGGGTGATGAATGTCCCTGGCATATATATATATATATATATATATATATATATATATATATACGATACGTATATAAATCATATATATATATATATATATATATATATATATATATTCACGTAACTAGAGCAATGCATGGGATAATTCCCGCAAAGTTTGTTCCATTGCATCTCTGTCTGAGGACCCTTTGTCAACCGATTCCACAAAATGTGGGGTGGCAAGTCGGCTAGACTGATTTCTTCTATAATATAATAAAGCAACTCAAAAAATTGGGTCTGAAAATATTCAGCCATTATGCTAACATGGCAACACTTTATATTAGACCCCTCTTTTCAAAAAGCTCAGGCCTATAAATATCTGTATTTAATGTTATGGTCTAATTAAATGTATCTCATAAATTAAATAACTTTTGAGTGCCACTTAACGACTCTATATATATATAATTTAAAGAAATAATCCCACATAAGTTCTTCATGCAAATAAAGTAAATAAATATTTATTAAAAATTATATTTTTTATATATCAACTTATGATAGCTTGGTCGGTTAGTTAACTGACAATTATATAACCCATCCTTGAGTCAAGGTTGTGTTTTTGTTTGTAATTCGGGTGAATCATTATAAATTGTACACTCTATAAATGCTCTAGATTAATTGAAATGTAATTACGCCACATCAAAATTCTTCATAACTTATTTGTAAATACTTATGCTCAAGTGTGAATAAGCACAGTATAACTTATTTGTAATATGAGGCCAATCACCATTTAATATAATTCAAATGTATATTTTTTTTAATTTCTATTTGTTCGTTATTAAATATAATTTTAAAACTAAACATCTGATCATTGCTCATTTTTTTGTTAATTGATTTAGTTAAATTTTAAATGTCATGATTTGTGGAATGATGTAAGATCCTACTAAAGTTAAGCATAAGTGCTTGTCTGTTTTAAAATGTATATACACATTTGTCATGATCTTCTCCTGAGTCTGTTTGTTTCTCCGATGTGCGATGTTGGCCGGTTATGAATTAAATATTCTAGTATCATCTGATTTGTGCTCATAAATAATTGAACCTGAAATCTGGGCATACAGGGTAGAGTTCATGATTGTTCCTGACATATGTATCTCTCAAATGATTGGACTCCAGGTACTTTTGCCTAGATGATAGATCTTGTTCTGAGGACAGACAATTTCGACCAGTACAATATATTATATATATTTTTTATATATATATATATATATATATATATATATATATATATATATATATATATATATATATATATATATATATATATATATATATATATATATATATAAGGAGTAATATAACCAGAAAATGGTAGATTTACATAACTTGCTGTTGGATAAAAGTATCAAGAGTGGGTTATGGAAGAGCAATGATTTTGTTGCATATTTAAGGGATAGAAATTTTAAAAAAGCAATCGAATATGCCCATTATTTTATTAATTTTAAAAATATTTTATAAAAATAAATAAATTAAATATAATAAAAGGTGAACTAATATCTAGAATTTACAAATTACAAATATGAAGATGGATAAAAATGTTATCAATTTAACATATTATTCAATACATATAAAAAGCTTAGTTTTTATAAAGGAAATAAGGTCATTGGAATTTTGTAATTATTTTTATATAAAAATTCTTTTGTAAAATGAAAATTAAAATTAAAACTTTTTGCTTAAAGTTAACTAAAATCAAAATTAGACTGTTTGGAATTTGGTTAATACTTGAAATAGTTTAAAAAATAAATTTGAAATAGACAATACAGCTTGTTTGTTGTTTATTTATATACAAAATTATGTGTACTGGTTTACAAGCACTGTTCTGCACCTTATTTATTAGCAAACATATGCTTGCATGCATAAGGCATGATATTTCATGCTTCTACATACAATTTTTATCCAGCAATTGTACTTTGAGTTATATGTTATTAAAATTAAAAACTTTCAATATATTGAAGGTAAAATTGCAGTTATATCTTTTACTTTATTTGATAATTGGGTTTAGTGAAAAACACTTCCAATTTATAGAAGATTCAAAGAAATCACATGTGAGATGATTGATGCTTTCATGAGTGTGTTTTGTTTTACCCTAATTGATGTAAGATTTGAAATACAGGCATTCTTATACCAGTAACTTAATTATAAATATAGGGTATTTGAACTTAGACTTTCAAGCAACCTTCAACTATCCACACTATTTCATACTACCAATACACATGACCACACACATGTATAAATAATCACCTATATGTATTTCATGCTGAACCAACACTCATCAGTTGATCCAGATTATCCTCACACACACACACACACATATATATATATATATATATATATATATATATATATATATATATCCATATTACTAAATATATATATATATATATATATATATATATAGTTTCCAACCAGTAACCACCTAAACATTCACAGTAAATATAGCAACCAATATATATATATATATATATTCAGTGTGCAAATTATATTAAGATAGCAAATCTTTATACTATAATGTATAGGCTTCAATCTACTCTAACTTCCAATTCTTCAGCCATCCATACCATTGAAAATCTGATGATATGAAACCCATGCCCCATGCTGATGCATTGTTATAATATTTTTGTAAGATTTCTTTAAATGTCTCTAGTTTATTTTTTAGTGTCATCAAAAATCTTAAAGAGAAGATTGAGGTAAACTGATGCAGTTTATATTACACACAAAATGAAATCATTATATCCAAAATGTGTTCTACATCACAAATGCCAACAGATAAATGTTATTATATGCAAATTATATTTCCATAATCATTATGTTTAAACATTGTAATTAATTAACACAGAAAACCATTATTAAGGTACTGTTTATAGTTGTAGTGTTACTTTGAAAATAGATTGTTATAGTAATATAATAATATATTTGTTTATGCAAGAGAGCTAAAAGGAGTTAACTTACACATAGTAACCTATTATCTAAAACTTATTTAATATATTTAAAATACTTTTTATTAGTTTGCTTAAATGTTTCTAAAAATGATTGATAATTATCTAACTTCAAGCAATTTTCTATTTTCCTATTGACTTTAAAATTATTTAAATTTGTAAGCAGATGTAATCTCAATCAGTTTTTGTAATTTTTGTCATTGTCATCATTTAAATTCTATTTAAACATCTTACCCATAAAAAATAAGTGGATTTCATTTACTTTCTAGTTGTAATACTGTCTTGGCAACAGTTTGTTGTGATATTCTATTACTATGTTTAAACATTAGAACTTCAATAATGTAAGTGACAATATTTTCTTTATGGGTACGTTTATATGTGTTTATTATAATACTATGATAAGCCACAAACATTGATAAGTATAGCATATACAATGTAAACATTTTCAGAAAAGGAAAAGTAGTATTAAATTAAAAATAATTAAATGATTAGTTACTAAGAAGTTCATGTAACTTTCAAGCATCAAAAATAGATTGAGTTATCATTTTATCATTGTTATAAACCACTCCAGATAAAATGATAATACTAAATGTAGTTTCCAGGAAGTAATTTCAATTGCATTATATCCTTATTAATGTCTGATTATTGGAATGCATGAATAAATTTATATCATGTATTTTGAATGGAAAGTATAATTTTTGTTTTTTGATTTATAGATCAGGTATTATAGCACTAAAACAGTTAAACTTGTTAGATTAAAATTTAATGATCCCTATTACTCAAATTATAAAGCCATAAGCAGTATTGCTTGATTATAAAAAACAATGTCTTGTGTTATTTTGGAAATCAATCACATAGGGGATTCTATCTGTTCTACTTTCAATGTTGTCACATACAATTTTCATCTTCAAATTTTAACTCTCTCTAAAGAAATTTATATTAAATAAACACTCATATGTAGAATTTTCATAAGAAGAAAATATATTTTTAAATTTAATTTAAACTATAAAAAAAATTAATAACGTGTAATTCATAAATAAATGTTTGGAATATGATATCATTTGGGTCCAATTTTTCATTATTAAGTTTTTTTTTGTATGGTGGTATTTTAAAATATATATATATTAATATTTTTAGAGCATCTTGTGTAAAACTATTCTGTGAAAAACATAATTTTGTCAGATAAAGAAAAGAGCTTAAAATAAAATCTTGATGCAAAAGTTAATGGACTTTTTTTATTAAATAATCTTTTTAAATTAATTTCCATTTCCATCCAGATCATTTATATAAAATCCCTTATGTAATCATGTTTTGATTACTGATTTTAAAATGGCATCCAGTGCTAAAAATTGATTTTTATTTCAAAGTGCTTACCTAAAAATTGTTTGAAAAACTGTAGTAAATTAGGATATAGATTGCATGAGAAATCATTTAATGCTGAAGCACTAGATTAGCACTATTTTTCACACAGAAGTCTTTAGATTTTGTCATTATGTTACTACTTAATTACAAGTATGTAGGAAACTGTTCTTTATAATAACATAAGATCTACATTTGACTGCATTAATCCACATTGTGTTATTGATAAGAGATTTCTGTAATCTTAAACTAATAATGAATACCAGATGGCAGTTCTAAATAGGTTATTAAATTGCTTTGTAATTGGCAAAATTTTTATAAAAGTGAAAAGTCATTGCTAAATTTCATTTCTATCATGCTGATGCTACAAATTTTTAAAGGTTTTTAGATTTCAACTGTAAATATCATCTTGATATCTTGAAAATTACATTGAAAACATTTTTGTAAAGAGATATATGAGTTGCATGTTATTAATACTACTAAATGTTCAAATATAAAATACATTATATAAATAGATCATATGCAGAATTAGAATAAAAACAATGTCATTCTTGTTTTGTTGTAATAGTGCTATTGACAAGTTGTGGTAATAGTATTCTACAATATGCTTTAGCTTTTGCACAATTACATGTCTAATACATAAAAAAATGCATTTATTTAGTGTTGGTTTGTAGACAATTATTATATAAGAATATACATGGTAATATTTCCAAACAATGTTTTTATTTTTTGACACTTTTCATTGAATATTGCAATAAAAAAACCATTTCCCCTTGCTCTAGTGTACAAATCGTCTTGAGAAATTAGCAATTGTGTTCACTGAAATAAAATAAAAGAATCAAATGATTGTTTGTTAGCATGTTGTATCTCAGTATGACTTGAAAATAATGTATAGATATTATATCCAGTATGTCCCAATGAAAAGAATTCTAATTCTGCCTATGGTGTCATCTCTCAATAAATGCATATTAAACCACTAAACATCACATGATCACTATCTCATACTAGCACATAATTGTTATTAAACAAGGCAAAACTCTCTCAATACAGTAGTACAACCCTTTGCCAATCAGAGTAATCATTCTGGCATCCAATGATTACTCTGATTGGCACTGGGTGTCACTAGTGTATGGAGAGAGTTTTGCCTTGTTTGATAACAATTATGTGCCAGTATGAGATAGTGATCATGTGATGTTTAGAGGTTTAACAACCAATCCTGCCTAATAGAATAGTGGTGGCTATGGTTGTTAAAAAGCCAAAGCCACCAAAATGTATGGGTACTGAATTGAGTTCAGACCCATATCACTATATAAGCTATTTAGCTTAGATTGAAAATATTATTGTGTTTCAATTTCATTCTCATAGTTTTGTAGTTAGTGGATATAAAAGGTGTTTACTGGAGGGTTGCATTAAATCTTAAGATCTAGGTGCAGTGCTCTCAGATCCAAGGCCCTTCACTGATTATGGCCACAAGCCAGAAACTAGTCTGGGGATATTGGATGAGTAGGCCCTAGATAGGGACTTTATGCATAAGCCTTCTAGCATCCATTGATTACTCTGATTGTCACAGGGTGGCACTACTGTATGGAGAGAGTTTTGCCTTGTTTAATAAATGCATATATTGTTTAACAATGTGATTTCACTATTCATCATGTAAATTTTAACATGCTAGTATGTATGAAGACTTACTACATAAAATGTGACAGTATGTTTTATACCATAAACCTACATTAGTTTTTTTAATTAGGCAAATCATGTAAAGATGGAAAAATAATGTAATCATTATTTACCAAAGGGATGTGTTATATTCTTCACACATTCTCTCTAGAATGATCTTAGGAATAGCACTGATTCACTGATTCCATTTATAGATTGTACACATTTCCTATTGTGACAGATTATAAATACATTTATTTGTCATTAAAAACCATAATATTAAAATTTATTTTTTCATATATCTGTAAAAAAGTTTGTTCATGCTATATATACATCTGAGACAATTATATATATATATATGAACTATTTTCATGGATTTATTATGATATAAGCAAACAAAAATGTAGGATTAATTTCATATAAGTAAACTAAAGCTATCTTCATCTTAGCTGTTGCTAAGCAACCATAATTATTATTGAAAGTTCCTCAATTTTGTCTTGAATTTAATTAAAACTAATTAAAAAATCTATTGTGGGATTCTAGAAAATTGCATTTTAGCCTTAGATATTGCTGATAATAATCTATAATTTCCTAACAATATCAATGATACAGTAAAGATGAAAACTACACTATATTTAATTACATAACAAGAAAGGTGCAAATAAACAAATAATGTATATGAACAAACAAAAAAAAAAACATTAAAATATATAATTTTTACGATATTCAGCAGACTTTTTTTTTCAGATCACTGTACACAATCACATTTAAAAATAAAAAGTAAAAGTTGTAAATAATATATCTGTAAACATTTTCTCATCTCAGAGTACAATAAATGATTGTATTTATTAATACAATTTTCTCTGTTTATATTGAAATCAAATATATTTTATTTTTTCTTTATTATTCATACCAAATTTGATTTGAATAATAAATGTTTTCTAAAATTAATTGCTAAACATTTTATAAAATTTTAGAATATACTTCAAGTTAATACTCATTTAAAAATATTAAAAGAATTAGATGTCATATTTTTTGATAATGTATTTAGTCTATTATGTATCCATAAAATAAAACATTATTGAAAAAAAAAATCACAAGAGGGCATATGTAATAGGAGGAAGGAATCGAAAATATTAGGCATTTGTTAATTGAATGTAAGTTCTTGAAAACAGAAAGTGTACATATAATGAAGTTATGGAAGAATAAATATGAAAAAAGTGATTATGCAGAAAGTAAATTATTGTTTTTTTTATGTTGGGTTTAGGAAAAGATAAAGGGGATTTAGATATAAAGGTTATAGAGTTGACAAAGATTATGTTGTAGAAATGGGATGCAGCAAAATATGGGAAAATTTAGAGTGGGGAATGGAAAATAAAGTGGCTAACAGGTTCATCTAGACATAATTGCTGAGATATTTTTGACTTCGTTTAAGGAGAAGCCACAATACATCACATCACATCAAACATTGCACTATTCTTTTTATTTTAAAAACCAAAATACAATACTTACATTTTTTTCATATTCTTATTGCTTTAGTCAATGTGTAAATAAGCACACATTACGTAATATATATATATATATATATCCCCTCAATTTATTATTAATAACTCAATTATTATTATTTAAAATTCTGTTTATATGAAGAGTATACATATAAAAAGTGCCTATGTTATATATGTGCATATTGAAAAATTCTGTACCCTTACAGATCAATAAACATTAAGTTTTCTATTCTAGTCAATGTTTATTAACAAAATGTAACCTATTATATGATATATACATTTGAATGTGAGAGGGAATTAGAACAAAATATAGTGCTGTTTGCAGTTCCACTGCATTTCTAGTTTAGTGAAAGTATACATATATGTATATATTTATTCCCACATGAATACATATGTGTAAATCTATTGTTTGTGAGAATATGTAAAATGCCTATGTCTAACGTATGTATTATTCTAATGTATGAAAATTAAAGTATAAATTTCCCAACACATATTTATGGACATCCAATGGATTCCAAGTACCAATCTTATATAAAATAAAAATTATGTCAATGGGATACATTAATGATAAGTAACTTAATATATAACTATAGATGAAAGAGGTTTGACCATTGACTAGCTCAGACTCAAGTTGAGTGTCATTATGACAAAGAACTAATGTGAGTTCGGAAATAATCACCATCATATTTCAGCACCTTTTGATAATCAAGGATCCATATAAATATAAACCATCATAAATGGCTACAAGTACACACAAAAATATATAACCACAATCTCTAATACATGTGATTTTAATAGCTAACATAAAATTTATTATGAGTTTACAAATTACCATCAATCGATAATATTATTATATAAATGAAGAAAAAACAACCTTTCAATACATGGAATTAATGCTCTGCCATTTCTATTAACACACACACATAGCACACATTTATATATGCAATCTACATTTGAGGCAAGGTTTAAAAGTTGAGAAGAGATTGAAAAGAAATTATCCTTTTTTATTTAAGTTTTTATTTTTATTATTATTATTATTATTTCATGACTATTAGTTTAGTTCAAGGCATAATGTCATCTATTAACAGCAATAACAAGCTTGCACAATTTGTTATTTCTCTGTAAATACTCTTAAGTTGAAATTTTTTTTAACGTTTTGAGAATCTGTTATGAAATTAAGATCGAAATCAATACAAAAGTATTTACTACCTACCTTCCTCCAAGAAGCTCATAGAATGAAAATGCATTTACAGGTTAATATAAGTCCATATAAATATATGATAACATGCAAGGTTTCTTTTTCATTTTATTATTTTTTTTTACCGATCTCTGTTTCCTGAAAGTTGATGATTTACAGCTTTGATAATGGTAGTAGTTTATAATCCAATGAGGCATATTATTTCTTTATCAATCACAGCAGCATATAATTAGCTGGCCAGAGTTTGAGATTGATATGTTAGATTTTCACCCCCACATTTTCATTTCAGCTATGATTTGATGTAAAATTATCATATAAATCTCTGCTGCATTAACAATATCTCTATACTTTTACTTTGCTCTCTGCAGGGACAAGACATTCATCATTTTAGGTCCTTTACTTTTATACCCATCTACATTCTTTCTAGAAATTTCACTGGTTATCTATTTCCTATTGCCTTGTTTTCTGCCAAACTGGATACTTATCG
This sequence comes from Epiperipatus broadwayi, assembly GCA_028023455.1. Lineage (NCBI taxonomy): Eukaryota > Metazoa > Onychophora > Udeonychophora > Euonychophora > Peripatidae > Epiperipatus > Epiperipatus broadwayi. The sequence goes on along the minus strand of JAQFVV010000220.1, from coordinate 1,336,068 downwards.
AGATACATGAAAGCTAAATAGGCAAAACTCTTCATACAGTAATGCCACTCTGTGACTTGTGCATAAATCATGACCTAGTGTCTGCTCATCCAATATTCCCAGACTGGTTTCTGGCTTGTGGCCTTTGTCAGTGAGAAATCTTGGATCTGAGAGCACTGCACCTAGATTTTAGGATCTAATGCAACCCTCCTGCAGCCACCTTTTATCTCTACTTAATTTCACAATTATGAGATTGAAATTAAAAATACAATAATATTTTCAATCTAAGCTCAGTAGCTTATATAGTCATATTGGTCTGAACTCAGTTCAGCACCCATACATTTTGGTGTCTTTGGTGTTTAACAACCATAGCCACCACTATTCTATTAGGCAGGATTGGTGTTAAACCACTAAACATCACATGATCACCATCTCTTATGCTAGCACATAACTGTTATTAAATAGGCAAAACTCTCCATACAGTAGTGCCACCCTTTGTCAACCAGAGTGATCAAAGGATATTGGATGAATAGGCTCTAGATGTGGATTTTATGCACAAGCCTTCTGGTATCCATTGATTATTTTGGTTGGCCCAGGGTAGCATTACTGTATGGAGAATTTTTCCTGCTTACTAACAGTTATGTGCGAGCATAAGAAATAGTGATCATGTGATATGTGAAATCTTTTAGCACCTTTCAAATTTCAATTATTCTGAAAATTTCTAGGCTTCTAAATCAACCAAGCAAAAGAAAAACCTCATCTTTTCCCTCCCAATAGTTAAATGTATTCATGCACCCATCCATAACCTGTACATACATAACTGTTTTAATACAACAGAGCATGACCCCCATTTTTTCAAGATATATATTTCAATACCCATAACCATGCAAAATAATACATAAAACTAATTAAGTTTAAGACTGCTAAATTTAGTATTCATCATATATATATATATAAGATGCCCACCACTTTTTTGACTGCTAAATTTAGTATTCATCATATATATATATATAAGATGCCCACCACTTTTTTGTGCTCATGACTGGGTTTGAACTCATTCTGTCATAATTCCCCCCCATTGAAAAGCCTTCAAATGCCTTTTGCATATTTGAATGGCTCTTACAAATGTTCCTCTCTTCTTATGCATTCATCGGTTTGTCCCCCAGTTGGCTGACCTTGCAGAGAGCAGGGTAGGCTTTAATGATCAATCATTATATAATCCCTTGATTTCACACACAGTGTCCACCCAAAAGGCATTATACCCTTGATTACAACAGATGGTGTAAGGGCCCTCATATAAATTACAGAATTTTTCTCACATAAATCTACCCAGATTGCTGATATGATGGGTTTTCACTGTGACTCAATTTCCTACTCCAAATATGTGTGTTCTGTTCACCATCTGTCTCCTTTGTTGATGGCTTGCCTGCTGTAAGGTCTGATATGCCCTATTCTGGTCAGTTTTTTGGTCAATACATGGTTCACCCATTCCTGGTACAAATGTCTGATTTCCTTTCTGCATTTGTGACAATATAGCCTCCAGGCCATACCCACTGCTGTCTAGTAAACCCCTATTTTATATCTTTGCAGGCTTTCTCCTGTTCTTGTTACCACCTCCATGGTGTACCCTTTCTCAGTAATCTAACTAGGGGTTACATCTGTTTGGCTAGCGGTTCATGGAATCTGTTGTAAAAATTGCAAAGGCCCAGGAAGGACTAAATCTGCTTCCAAGATTTTGGTGTAGGGAACTCTGTGATGATCAATACTTTTTCCAGGTGAGGTTTCACCCATTGTGCTCTCACTAGGTAACCCAAAAATGTTACTTCATCTTTCATCATGGTATTTTTTTAAATTGATTTTGATGCCCTTCTTCCAACATTTAACAATTGTATTTTAATGAATTGTTAAATGTTGAACATAATTATAATCATATTTATTATACTATTAAAAATTTTAATTTGAATTATAAATACAAAAATAAAAATAAGATTAATAATGATATTAATTATTCTGATAATAAAATTTGGATATCAATACCATATATTTCGAATCAACAGGCAAGTTTCACATAGAAAATTTATAAAGGTGTATGTGACATTGCATTTTATGCACCACATACATTAAATAAATTAATAAGTAACTATAAAGATAAAACCTTATTTACAAATAAAAATTGTATCACTTATAAAAGAATGTGTAGTAGATATATAGGTGAATCAAAATACACATTCGACAAAAGAACAAAAAAGCACTTGTTATTAAAAAGAGTTCAAAATAAAAAACAAAATTTTAAAGATAATTATAATTTATCAGTTTCTGTTTTTATGACCATAATAAATCATGTATATATGGTTTTGATTTTAATTATAATAACATAAAAATATTGCAAACTGAAAGAAATAATATTAAAAAAAAAAAATCAAGAAAACTATATGTTAATATAGAGATACAAGTAAGACTTAATTTATTTACTGTATTTTCTAATATTTATTTATAAGTTTATTTACATTATTTTGAAGAAATACAGACATCGATTTGTAGTGTGTGTGTATATATATATATATAATATCCGTTAATTAAAAATCGATTTGTAGTGTGTGTGTATATATATATATATAATATCCGTTAATTAAAAACAATATTGTAATTATAATTGAAATAATATTTTTAATGGTTTATAAACAATTACAAACAATCTTAAAATCTGCAGAAGTACTTTCAGTTACTTTCTAACCTGCCTTAACTGCCATTAAATTCAAAAACCAAAAACGGAAGCAAACATCATCAATTCAAATACGAGATTCGTGGAATTTGAATTGATGACGTTTGCTTCCCTTTTGGTTTTTGAATTTAATGGCAGTTGAGGCAGGTTAGAAAGTAACCAAAAGTACTTCTGTGGATTTTAAGATTGTTTGTAATTGTTTATAAACCGTTAAAAATATTATTTCAATTGTAATATATATAACAAGTAACAGTCATAAGCTTACCTAAACCATAAACCATTAATCATTTGTAAAAGCAAAATTCATTATCATCCTAATTTTCTTTTCTATATTAATTTCATAAACAAGAGACAAGTCATTTTAAGGACAACTATCTTTTTCTTATGAAAGTTGCCTTAGCAACTGATTGAAATGTATAGTTTAGATAATATTATGGCTGCTATCATGTTATTAGTATTATAAAGCCATCTAGCTTTAAGAAAAATAACATTTATAAATTTATATAATTTATAGAAGCAAAATTACAATAGTTAAAGTTATTTTTTGCACATAAGTCATAGTGTTCTATTTATGTATTTCTTACAATTTTTCTGTAATATTTACACTAAATGTTAAATATTTATATATATATGACAATTACATATAAATAAATAAATAAAATATTAATGATGATAATAAATATACTTAATAAACCTTATAAAGTACTTTCAATTATATGCATAGCCACTTTCAGTTGGAAATCTTTTAATTTGGCAAAAGTAAATATTAATTCTTCCAAATTTAAAAGATTTCCGGTTAAAAACTGTTATGCAAATAATTGAATATTTTTCTATGTTTTATAATGATTATTGAAAATATTTATTATGTCTATTAATATTTCATCATATATATATATATTATTGCAACAATTAAGTATTATACATATTTTATTATATATATATATATATAATTTTTAGAATTACAATGGCAGTGGTTATACTTCTTATTTGCGTATTATCTGCACTTATGGAAATTAATTGTTCTTTTATTCCAGCAGGTAATTATAATATTGTTTATCACTTTTTTTATTGTGATATGTATTATGAAAAAATCTGTGTTTACATTTTATTTTAAATATTTCATTTATCAGACATCACTTTTAAAAAGTCTGAAGTAATGCATATCAATGATCATGCTTAGTATATAGGGTATATGAGCACAGACTTTCTCATGACTCTACTCTATCTCATAATACTGATACACTTGAACACATATATGTTGAAAATATAAATAGTCGCTAATATATGTATTTCATGCTAAATCAGCAATCATCAATTGGTCTTCTCTACCCATATAAGCAATAAATGCTCACATATATATTAAAATTGCCAATCTTCATACTTTAATGGTCAGGCTTCAATCCACTCCACACTCCAACTCTTCAACCTTCCATCCAATTGAAAATCTGATGATGGAAAGCTCAAAGGCCACCCTGAGATTCTTGTCACACCCATGTTGACCTAAAGTCAATCTGACCCCTCATATACAGGACATAATCCATTTAATAAATAGATGAGGGATGGTCAAACATCTCTACTATGTAATAACTGAAATACAGGCTTATTAAATACCTGTATCAATAAACATAATATATAATGTATATGAGCAAGACATTCACATGACCCACCACTCTCCACTCCATCTCATAACATTGATAGATTGTCTATATTAATATATATCCGAGCACTTATTGCATATATGTGTAGAGATGATAATCTGGACTAAATGATGTTTGCTGGTTTAGAATGAAATATGTATATTGGTGATAATTTTTTCTTTTCTACATATATGTGTTTAAGTGTATCAGAGTTATGAGATAGAGTGAAGAGTGGTCGGTCATGTGAAAGTATGTGCTCATATTCCCTATATATTACATATATTGATACAGGTATGTAATAAGTCTGTATTTCAATTAACAGGTTTAGAAAGTTTTTCCTTTCAGTTTTTACATTGTGCCATGACATTTTGACATTATTTGCAAATTTTCAAAGATTACAAAAATATGGTGGCCATTAGAGGATGACACCAAGCATTTTTAGCTTAGAACCCGATTGTGATCGTTTCCACAATCACAGTCATTTATTTACTTACAAATGGCAATCACCAAATATATTTTTAAAAGGTAATCTTGTGCGAATTTATTTCAACCAAATAAACACTGAATTAAATTAGTAAACTAGATTAAACAGAGACAGGCAATTTTTTCATTTAACAGATTTTATTATATTAACTTTCAATTTAAAGATAGATTCTCTTTTCCTATAGCATTCAAAACTGACTCCGATCTATTCTATAAAGAACAAATAAAAACGTAATTTTAAATGCAAACTTTAACCATTTTTTAAAAATATGGTACCAAATATTTAACTAATAATCTTTTTTTCTAGTAAACATGTGCCATCACTTACCCTACATATGACAGTGGTCACAAATAATTATGGAATCCCCTGATCAAGTAGAAGAGAAACCCATGGGTGACTTACTAATAAGAGTGTGCCCAATGGCAACATTCAGAACTCCTCTTTCTAATGTTAAACAATTCTAATCTCAATGGAGAGCATAAGTGTCCATCATTTGCTAACAGCTGTTGGGGCATCCATTTTGCCTACACCATGTTCTGATATAAGGTTCCTGTGTTGCTTATCATCCCATACAACTGGCCTTAACCCTTCCTTCCCCCATTTGTCTTTCAAGATCGAGCAATTAACATTATTCGGAAATCTCTAGACTGATTCATACATTATTATAATAAAAATGCATATATAAAAAAAACATATTAAAATAATCTATCAGTTTACCCCCCCCCCCTGTTTTAACCAGGTTGACACAACATAACAAAAATTCCTATTAATAATCCTGCACTTTATTGTTGAAACATTGAATACAATTAATAGTGTATATATATTTCTATTATACAAAGTGGAATCAAAGTTCATTCAGTAACACTTCATAGCTACCCTGATCAATCTGTGATTACTTTCTCCATGTAAGCAAAGTTCTTATATGCTGGTATGAATTTTGTGAGTAGTCCATTGGTATTTTCCAGATGATCCTGGCTAGCTGGTTAAATTTCCTCCTATCCAGTTTGACGATCACACTGGTGGCTTTAGATGTGTCAGGGAAATGAATCTCCCAAAGAAAAAGTTCTTGAATGTTCTTTATTCAGAGAATATTTTCTTGGCACTGTTAACAATATTTTCTGGGAACCACTCTGGATCCATGTTCCTTTTTTTTTTTTAGCAAAAATGGCCCAGTCGGCCTGAACAATAAAGAAGTTTACAATTTATACATTTTCAGTTTTTTCTAACTGGACTGACACCTTTAACTTATTTTTAGCTATGTTTTAGCAATCCAATTTTTTTGTCCTTTTTTTCTATTTTTCTTTTAATTAGAAGAAAATTTTGTTTAATTAGTGTAAATAGATAATGAAATATTATTAATTTGGGAAGTTTCAACAATAGAGGTAATTAATAATAAAAAAATCTAATCTTTTTTTAATCCCCACACCCTTATCTTTCCAAAATATAAAATTAATAAAAGTAATTTTTTTAAAATAATAAATTTAAAAAAATTATTTTAAACTAATATATATGCTTTTAATAAGTTATAATATATACATGAGTTGATCTAAAAATACCAGTTCATCATATATTTTGTACATATAAATCTCATAAAAATCATTTAAATTTATGAACACCAGGAATATTTTATCTGTTGACAATGCAATCTCTATAAATAACTGGTGGGCATCCTCGTTTTAATATGGTCTCATATATTAATATAGACAAAGGAGCTCACAATTTGACTGTAACAGTTTGATTTCTTTTAAATTCAAAGTTTTTTCTATAAAGTTCATTGAATAAACAAATATAATCTGTTTGACAGCAAACTAATAAATAAACATTTTAATAATTTCATACCTCAATAATAAAGATTGATATTTTAACAATATAAATCGCATGATAATAGTCCATTATCAACACCAAGAATCTTCAATATTTTGCCATAATAATCTCTATAAATAAAAAAAAAGATAATATAGACAGGAGAGTTGATACTTTGATTGTAATAGATTGAAATTTTTAATTTCAAAAAACTTTAAATAAATAATATTAAACAGTAAAATATAATTTAATCATTCATGGTGCTTTTAATTCTTACTAAACTTAATTATTATTTAGGTAATAAACTTCATTTTGTATAAAACGATATGGTTCAACAAATGTTAATTACAGGATATTTTCCCAAACTTATTGACACCAAAAATGTTATAACTGTTAATGCATCAATATACAATAAATAAAAGCTATAGCTGGCATATGATTGACTAATCTCTGGAGTAATATTTACAATTACAATATAAAAAATAAAATATTATTAACATCACATAATATTAGCATTGTAACATGAAAAAACATATTATTATTTATTTAATCATCCATCATATTTTAAAATATGCCTTTTTAATTTGTCTTTTATCAAATCATTTTCCACATGTAAAATAAAACAACAAATTCAATGTAATGTATAAAATAGTATGCAAGTGAGTGTTAATTTATATTTAAGGGTTTATATGTGTATTGAATAAGAGAATACATAAACATAGGCTACTGTATATGATTTATATTATTCTGAGACAAATTTAAATCTGTGCTTGTAGAATATTATTATTTCCAAAATAAGTTTTTTGCTATTATTTTTATTTTGCATGTGGAAAAAGATTTGAAAAAGTGAAAACTGAAAGAGTAAAGTTTTGTAACTATTATGAATAACTTATTAATAAACAATGTAATTATATAAATATACATCAATTATAGAAAGTTGGTTATCCCTATAAATTTAATGTGTTGTGATACTAATAATATTTATATTTTTATAAATTTTAACTAAATAAACTACTTAAAATAACATTGAAACTGTAAACTATCTGTACCTATTATTTATTTATTTCATTATCATCATGCTTTTCAAACATTTTCTATTCACTCCGTTATGAAGGAGTCTACAAGTTTAAACCTATTTTTCTGATCAACAACCGTTCTTATCCACATTTCATTAATAAACTTCTTTATTTTATCTATACAGTTGTCACTTTTTAGGTATTCTATTATCTTTTCTGAAATAGGTTAAGACCTTTCACTATTATTATTTTATATAACATTATATCCATTCTATATCCATCTTAGTTTCTAAACATTTTAATGATATCAATAATAGCTGTTTGTTCTCTTACCCAAGAATTTTGATTTCAATATGTATTTGTTAGACCCAATATAAATCTATTTTAATTTCAATGAATAACTTAAAATTTTTGTATTGTCTTTTGTTAAGTTAATATGTATTAGATTTATAAATAAAAACTGTTATAAATTATTTATTAAAAATATTTTCTAAAAAAATTAGGCATTTATTAAATATTAAATTATTTCTAATGAAACATTTAATTCAAGTTTAATATAATGATTAATTATATACTATATCATTGATTCCATGTGGATGAATAATCTGATGAAGATATTTGTACTATCTTCTAAGAAAATCCACTGAACATTACTTTAATGTGATTGGTATTTTGTATTATTAAATATGAAAAATATTTTAATATTTAAAATATTTTCAAATATTTTAAGTATTTCATTTAAAATATTTTCTAAAATTCAGAAGCAATATTTATGGATTAAAAATAACAACTACACTATCTATAAAATGCAGATGATTTAAATAATTTCATAAAGTTTTATTTTCTTAGATTCCCATCTTAATTCACAAATTATTTTTAATTAAACTGCAGTAAAAATTTTAGAGATGTGGAATCATTTTATCATATATCATTGCCGATATCAATCTTCTTCATGTTCCCGTATATCTAATTACTTCCCTTTCATTTTGAAAAATATTTTGCTGAATATTACAATGTTGCAAGTCAACATATTAATAATTTAAAGTTTTAATCATTGTGAAATTACTCATTAAATCAAAAACATTTAGAAATCTATGAATACAAAACATAATAGCAATTCAAATTCTAAGGTTTTTTCTACAGCTTTTCTTAGTACCTGAATTTGTTTTACAATACTAAAATTTCTTTTAAATCCATCTTTTAGGTTTGTTGAGCCTAAATTTACTGTAATCATGTTGCAGTTATTTTGGTTATGATTTTGTATAATCTGTTGAGACAAAATTTATTGTATTCATGTTATAATTATCTTGGTAATGGTTTTGTATAGAACTACTAGAACATTAATAAGACAATTTCTAATATTTTGTCATATTTTCAAAATATATGCTTTACAATTTCAAATAGACTATAACATTATTATTGTCCATACTTTTGGTACATAGTTATGCTAATATTTTTGTATCCCCCCTACTTCTTTTAAAATAATAATTTCATCATTTATCAGAATGTTTTCTGTCTTCATAGATGCAATTGATAGTCACTGTTTTGCATTTAAAATGCTGAAAAATTCAAAAAATATATTAATTGTAGTGGTTACATTGTTTATTTTTTTCTTTATTACTATATAATTTATTATAATACTCTTCTACATATTTTAAAAATATTTTCTTTTTTTTAGTAATCTTTCCACCTTTTTACTTATTGATGAAGTAAGTTTACTTCCAATACCAAGATCTTGTTTAATACTTTTAAAAGTTTTATTCTCTTCCAGAGATATCCTTGTGTATTTACAATTACATTTAATTACATCATTATTAACTTTTTTGCATAATCTCACTCAACATTAACTATTCATTTTTTAATAAACTATTTTAAATATATTTTTATATTTTATTTACATCAAAATGGATTCTTTTGTTTTTGATGAAAATTCATTGGTAAATTCCTTTTTGGATAACAGATATCTTAGTTCCATTTCTTACTACATTATCAATTATTTTTGATGGATCTCAGTTAAGTTTAAACCATTTTCAAAATGTTTCAATACTTTAAATCAATTATCAAGTTGTAATCTATTTCATTTGAGTGCTTCTGAAGATTATGGCAGCCAACAAACTGTTTTTTTTAAATAATTAATCCACTTCTTATATCTCAATAATTGATGATTATTTCCTGTGTTTTATCTATTATGAGCATTATAATCCCAATATATATATATATATATATATATATATATATATATATATATATATATATATATATATATATATATATATATATATATATATATATATATATATATAATCTCTTAGTCAAAATGTAGTCACATTGAGGTATAACTTCATTTAAATGCTTTTAGGGTTTCTTTAGCTTTTTGTTTCAAAGAAAAAAAAACTGTAATATGCAATATTTTTTTTTTTTTTGGAAATTCAACAATTCTGTGTCTTCTCTCTTTTTTTTTTTTTTTTGTCAGTATATAAAATTTACTCACGTCACTTTCATCTCTCAATAGTTTCCAATTATAGTATTAATGACTCTCATAACAATTTTTAAATGTTGTTTAATATTATCAAATGCATAAAAAATCTATACTTCTTCATCACAATGTTGGAACATCAATGTGAATTATCTGCATTTCATTTTGTCCATTAAGTTGAATATTGATCCACTCTAACTAATATATCCACAATCTCCACACTGTTATTTCTTCCCTTTTTATTCATAAGATATCACTCTACTCATGTTTTCAATAATTGTGCTTGAGTACTATAGTATATGTCTTTTTTATTTACAAATTCTGCATAATGTGGCCCTTAATATTAGATAGGTTTTTAATTAATTCATATAATATTTCTTTACATAAAAGTAATTGCAATTTATGGGATATATTTTAGAAATCTTCCAGCTTGTTTTTTTAGCCACAAAAAACAAAACAAAGGGTATATTTTCATCAACCAGTAAATTTCATTCTTCAGCTATTTTATTAAACTAAAAATTGTAGATTTAATTACAATGATTTATTTTAATTATACATTATTTTGTCTGAAGTTACATATATGTGCTTATGAAACAACCAAATTCCTATATATGTAATACTCTCGCTAAAATTATTTATGATTTAAACTATAGTCCAAGATAAAATCTCAGACAGTTCTCTTGTTTTTTATCATTGTATTGAACATAACAATCTTAATGTATGATGTTTATAAACAAATAAATTGATGAATATAAAATTTAAAATTATTTGTGCTGGTTATTTACATGGAAAATAGAGTCTATGATAATTTATGGAAACAACCATATTTATAAAATTTAAAGATTATTTTTTTATAAAACATATATTTTTTTCAAAAACATGAGCTGTGTGTCTATAAATAGTCAAAATAAGAGTCATAGATCAGATGACACTATTCTCTTAAGCTTGGAAGTTATAAACAATGAGGATTGCCAATTCCTCAACAAGCTTTGTGATAAATGCTTAGCCAGAGAAAGCATTTAAAATATTTCTGTCAGGAACCCTGCCCAAACCCCAAGAGAGGTGGCAGGGTAGGTGTAGACACTAGATATAAAAATACCAACCCAAATCCAGCATTTATCTAAAAGTTATCTACTGAGTTGAAAATCTGATTTTTTCAGAAACCTACATTCTTCAAACCCAGCTATCCAACTGAAATAGCTATATGGGGCTGATAAGATCTTCAGCCATGCCATATATTAGTAGTTTTAGCAATATAACATCACATAAGACTTAAGGCAGAAACTATAAATAGTCAAAATAAGAGTCATAGATCAGATGACCCTATTCTCTTATTCTTGTAAGTTATAAACAATGAGGATTGCCAATTTGTCAACAAGTTTTGTGATAAATGCTTATCCAGAGAAAGAATTTAAAATATCTGACAGGAACCCTCCCCAAACCCCTGATAAAGATATTTTAAATGCTTTCTCTGGCTAAGCATTTATCACAAAGCTTGTTGAGAAATTGGAAATCCTCATGAGCTGTGTGTGTTTATAAAAAAGTGTGTAAGAAATATGGATCATATATTGCATGATTTAGATAAAAATAGGGTGTGACACTGCTAAGCTAAAATTCTTTGAGTCACTGATTTACTTTAACACCATAGATGTTTGAAAATTATATGACATCATAAGTGGCAAATCATTTGATACAAGTAATAAATTTCTACAATGGTAAAATGGTGTAATCTGGAATAACAGATCCATAGATTGTGATCCAGATATGGCACATATTCTGTTCTTATTTTTTATGAACACTCAACCAATAAACCATTATAATTAATAATATATTTTTAATATTTTAATTAGTTTTTTTTATTATAGCTAATGTATATTATTAATAGTTATAATTCATGATCATGGTGAGATAAGACAATTCTGTATCTGAAGGATCATCTTCATTAATAAAAAAGCAAATAAGTTGTGAAAACCTTCCTCTAGATTCATTCTTAATAAAATGAGTTGTTAAATATAAAACTGTAATTTATGTCTTAAAACACAATAGATATCACATCTCATTTTATTGTGCATATACTGAAGATTTTACCAGAAACAAAATTTCCATGATGTTAAAAAAAATTATCGATGAAACAGAAACAAAAAATAATATCTAGAATATATAAAAAAAAAATAATTTAGCTTTACGTTTATAAAATTTTATTAGTTCTTCTTTAAATTGTTAAAAATAAAAATAAAATAAAAATGACACGCATACTTTGTTTTTTTTTGGCAAAAACAAAAGAAACTGTTTCTAAAATCTTAAAATAATAATTACATTGTTTGAAAAAATTATATTATTATTGATTTGTAGTTACATTTTATTATTGATTATTCATCTATATACTCTATCTGTCTGTCTATTTGTTAATTTATCTATATATTCATCATCTATTTATCTATATGTCTATATATACCTATATATTTATAAGAAATAGACCCAGTGTGTATTGTTAGCTGAAAAATCAAATATAATTGGATGGGGGGGGGGGATTTGATATTTTATATATTTTTTTTCCTATTTGGGTATATTTAAATTCCAAATTATCCATGTATCTACTCATTAGCACTATATATATATGTGTGTATATTCATTGTTTTTCTTATAGATACATAGAGATTATTATTTCCAATACTGGTCTATTAAATAAAAGAAATACTGTCAAACCAAAGACATAATAAAACTGCAGGTGTTTGTAAGCCTGTACAGTGTATTAAAACTATTTTAGAGAAAAGATAGGTCTGTCTTTTCCCTTTACCTCAATTTATATATATATATATATATATATATATATATATATATATATATATATATATATATATATATATATATATATATCTTCAAATTGATTTAGTATGACAAACTCTAAATTGAAAATTTTCGCGAATATCAATTTGAATATTATAAAGCAATTTAAAATACAGCTTTAATAAAATAATATGATGGATTTAAAATTTTCATGTTTTTTTTTTTTTCAAAGTGTTTAGATTAACCTCTATATATAAATTGAGATGACAGGAAAAGACGAAATAATCTTTTCTCTACAAAAGTTTTATCCTTTGCAATGGACTGAGAGCGTTTTATTTATTTAATAGATCAGTGTTGGAGTATTAATCACAATGAATTATACAATAATAACTTTTGGAAAGTTTATATATGTATATGTTTGTTTTTGCTTGTCTTACAATCTATATAAATATCAACACATGTATATAGAAATGTAATATTTTGATACTCTGACTTTTTTAGTAATACGTAAAACGGAACACTATAACAGAGAACAAAACTAATTAAAATGGCCGAGTATACTTTCAATGCGTGTCATAATTATGGTTGTCAATAAGTTTATAGTTTATCCCTAATAATTTAAGAAACCTATTAATACTTAATGAATCAAAGAGCCACTGGCATTTTAATTAACAAAAAAATGGGCTCTTAAATCTTTAACAATAAATTACAAACTTATTGACAATCATTATTATAATGCTTAGGTATCAAAACTATACTCCATCTATTTAATTTGTTTTGCACTCTGTTATAGTGTTTTCTATATTATATAAATATCTGTTTATATATCTGACAGTTTATATATCTATACATTTTAAATACAATCTGTACTAGATAATATTTTTATCTTTCTATATAACTGTTCTTTGGATTGGAGATACTCCATGTGTAAAAAAAAAAATATGTTTGCAATAGTGTTACTACATAATTACAATTTATTTTGACATTCCAAACTAAAGTTTTAGTAACCAACAATAGGTTTTTGTTTTGGATTTTATTTACAAACAGAAGAGATCCCCTATTTTATACTGTCGTATTTTTATAAGTATGAAAAATGTAAGAATCACATCTCCTGTACATATCAAATCATTTTGATGTAAAAATATTTAATTTAACATGTATATCTCTTCTATTTCTCAAGGTGAGATTTATTGGTATGTGCTATTTATAGCATGCCAAAAAGATGCAATTATTTAATATTCTTATAACATATATTAATAAAGAATATTTTTCCAGGTTTAAATCCATATAAAATCAAGACAAAAGCTATTATTGGCTGCTAAAATAAGTAGTTTAGTTTGGGTTGGCATTAATAAGTGATGTTACCTAGCAACATTATTGCTGAACTTATTTCTTAGTTATTACATAACAAATTTTTAATCATTCCCTTATCTCATATGTGTATAATGTGAATTTATTATATTAGACAAGCCTGGTACATGCCCAGACACGAGTGGTGTAATTACTACCTGTGAAGTAAAAGACTCTTGCAGATATGATGTACAATGTGATGGTAATAAAAAATGTTGTCCCTATGGTTGCAGTAGAAGTTGTCTTGATCCAGTATTAAGTAAGTAAATTGTGGTTTTGTTTTATTCAAGATTATATGTTAAACATCTACATTTTTTCTTATACATTAATTTAAATATTTTAATTAAGTTCTCAAACTAGCTTTGGAAGGTTTAATTTTATATAACAATTAGGAAGAACTTTGAAAATACTTTCTTTTTGATTTTTATAAAAGTACCCTCTCACTAGCAACTCGGATAATAAATTGATAGGTAATCAGAGAATGGCACAATGTTGGATTACATTCTAGCTTGACAATGAGTGTATTGTATGAGATTAATAGACTGCTGTCTTTAAATAAATAAACATAAATTGATTGAAAAAAAATACTTCATTAATTTAAATATTTCCATTTATATTAATCCATTAAAGTCACATATTATCACATCCTATTTTCAGTAGGATGGGAACTTGATATTATATAAAAGTTTAAAAAGCTTTGAAGATTTATTTTTTTTACTCCTACATAAATACACTGTCTCTTCCAGCAACTTAAATAATAACTTTAGTGCATTGGTCAATTTTTGTATTACCTTTTAACTTGTTGATTAGTTTCTTGTTTGCATTTCCTCAGGATTTAATAGATTATAACTTTATCTTTCTTAATCCATATTAATATAATATCAATATTACATAACATTTAATATGTTACTGTTTGTGGGGGGAAAAACAATACTACAACTTCAGATTTTAATGCAATTAAAAATTGAGTACATCAATATTTTAAATATTTCCATTTGTATTAATCGGTTAAAATATTAAATTGTCATAATTAACTTGTCATGGGAATTCTTCACATGAGATCCAGAAAAAATTCTTAAATCTTCATTTCTCACTCTTATTTAAATACATTCAAATAATAAATTGAATAGTAATTAGAGATCACTCTAACTCTTTAAATATATTCCAGTTTGATAGTGTAATTTCTAAACTTAATCCAGTGATTTAATAAGTTGTTGTCTTTAAAAAAGGTAAATATTTTGTATGTGGAATTTAATAGAGGGATATTGAATTTCTCATCTATTTTCATCAAAATTAATTAATGTCTTCTCTCCCTTTTTTAATGATCTTGAAATGTGTTTAAATATCTGTTTTCTAATTTCTTTGTAGTGAAATGCCTTTAAACAACAAGATAGTTAATTTGAGATTTTATAATACATTAACCAAGTTTGGTACTATCAAGTGTTTTCATTTCATTTAAATTTTAAATTTATAAGATTTTACTAACATTTAATATTGCTTTGTCTAGAAATTGAATATTTCAAATATTGCACATTTTTCTTATAAGTCAAAGAAAACAATATCTCATACATGTAGAATATTTTCCAATTTTAATCAGGAATGGCATAACATGGTTTAGTAATATTTGCATTATATGTAGTATCTTATACTGCATCTAAGATATGTATTTGTTTATATAATTATCACTGAAAAGTTGATTTTTTTATAAGTATTCATTGACATTTTATGTGGTACTTATGTATTAGTCTGGCAGGTATGAACAAATGTTGGTGCAAAGAAATGTAAAAGCAAAATTTCAAAAAACTCAAATCAAATGTTACATGACCTAATTTAATAAGCTTGTATTTACAAATGTTATATACAGAGCTCACAAAATAAGCTTTTAACAAGCTTTGTAGAATATCCCCACACTCCAGACTGGTTTCTTCTATTGGCATCCTCAGTGAGGTGCTAGAATATTCAAGCATTAGATTAAAAATATCAGGACAAGCCCAACACTTTATCTAATGTATAACTATTGAGTAGAAAATCTGAAATTTTCAAACATCCATAAGTCTTCGAATCCAACTATCTAACTTAAATAGCCATATGGGACTGAACTATGTTCAGATACACCACATAGCTTTAGCAATATAAAATCACCAAAACTTAATAGCAACAAATAAAATTACAAAAAAATCAAGTCAGATGTCACATGACCTAATTTAATAAGCTTGTGTTTATAAATGTTATATAGAGAGCTCACAAAATAAGCTCTTAACTTAGTTCATGTTAGTTTTTTTGTTTGAATTCACAACAGTTTCTTTTGATTGTTGAAGGCTTTTGCCTACTTTTTTAGAAATGTTAAGATGTTCCTGCTTTATATCGTATGATTTAAAATAATCTTGAAAGCTTATATTTTTTTTCTGCATTAGGGCTTATGTTAAGCATGGGAATAGATTGCTTTATGTTAGTATCACTGTGCAATCTTGTTAGCCAGATTGACCTGACATTTTCACTTTCTAGGAGATTATAACTATGATTAATTTTTGTAATTAGAATATTATAACACAAAAATAAAGCTTATCTGCTCTGATGAGCAGCTTGGATTGAACAACATTTTTGATTTAATATTTTAATAAACTTTTTAAAATGAAGAGATATAATGTGATGTTATGCACTGTGGCTTCTCCTTATACAGAGTCAGGAATGTCTCAGCAACTATGCCCAGATAAATCTGTTAGCCACTTTGAACCCCTTTCCATTCCCCACCCCAAGTTTTTCTATATTCTTTTTTTACCCTGCTTCATCCCATTTCCAAAATATTATCTTTGTCAATTCTATGGCCTTTATAAAAAACCCTTATATTTTCCTAAACTCAGCATAAAAATCAATAAGCCACTTTCTGTATAATCACTTTGTCACATTTATTCTTCCACAACTTCATGTTTTGTATTCTTTCTGCTTTCAGGAATTTACATTCAATTTGAATGCATGACTCGTCTAAAAACGAGAAGATTTGACATCACTCTAAATTGGCTACTTTTTATCCCACGTATACATATAATATGTCATTCGAAAGAAAATCAAAAGTTCTGTAAGATGGTGCCCTCTTCAGATTTATTTTACAAGTAAAAAATCAATAAAAATGACCATATATTTCAAAAAAAACCAAAGCACCGCCTCCTCACCAACTTTTCTTGAATCTTATTGGCTGTCCCACTTCTGTCAGAAAGGGAAATGGCTGCCAAAAAGTAAAAAGTTACGTTCGTTTTGATTTTTATTACGAAAATTATAAACGAATGTTTACAACATTTTAAACAATATTTGAATTGAATTACAAATTATTATTGATAAAATAATACTAAAAATCAAATTATTTTAGAAAAATAGTTAAGATATTACCAAGAATTATTTATTTATTGCTACATATTGATCGTAACATTAAAGTGAAAAAAAAAAGATTGCTGACGCAATCTTTTTTGGTTGGTTGAATAGCGGTTACTTTTATTTCACCGCAATTGAATATTTTTTAAATTATAAATCAAATTTTATTTTTGAAAAGACTTTTGTTTGTTTCATAATCTGACAATTCAGTAATATACTTTTTACAAACGAAACTAATGTATTTATATTATTAAAAGTGATCTATTTTAACAATAGATTTTGTTAAAGTTGTGAGTTGGCCAATTACAAGTTTTGATTTTTAACTCATTCGGCCAATTAAATAATAATCGTTGAAAGGGTTAAAAGATGCCTAATGTTTTCTATACCTTTCTTACACAGCTTGCAGTCTAAATCATCCATATCTCTCCATTTACAGATATTTTACCATGTTGCTAAAAATCCTGTTCGAGTCTTAAACAGTAAACTACTTTCATTGCTATTATCATAAATTAACTCGCACCCAATATTCTCTTTATTTCTATAAATATTTAAACTTTTTACACACCATACTAATTCTCCATTTATTAATGCATCTATTCTTCTATCCCATTCCTTAACACTAAAACACACAACAATTATCCTAACACAATCATCCCACCTTTTGTATAAGTATACCAACATAAATTCTTTATCTAAATCTTCTGCAAAATGTGTTACCTTTTACACCCATTTTATTTCTGCCCTTTATTTATAATCCAATTAAATACTATTTTGGCTATTCTTTTATTATCCATAAACTGCAATATACCTAACATTTTCATTTTGGTTTTTGCATCTCTCATATAAAAACTTGACCACCCCATTTCTCATTGAATTGCCTCCTTTGCCATCCACACTTCTGCATCTAATGCATTTCTTCCTACTTCTCGTTGTACTTTTTCTAAGTAATCTAATACACCTTTCCTAACACATAATGCATGATTACCATATGTTAATCCTGCTATTGCCACTCCCTTCCATCATATTTACTATAAGAGAACACTTAATTTTTTTTATCAATCCCTTTCTTTTCTTTGCTTCATTTAACAATTTTTTCTTCCATTCATCCAAACAATTTCTCTGATTACTAAAAACGATTCTCAAATAGTTATATAAAGATGAAAGCAAATTGTCTCCATCAAGGTATCTCCCAGAATATTTAGAAACTTACTGACTGTTTTACAAAAACTTGTAGTATTATTAAACTTGCTAGACTGGGGCATTTTTTAAAATTTTAAAATAAAATATAAAAATAATCTGTATCTAATACAGAAACAAATCTAAAAATTTATTGAATGTTTGATATATATATATATATATATATATATATATATATATATATATATATATATATATATATATATATATATATATATATATATATATATATATATGTGTTAAATTTAACAAGAGTCAAAGAAAAAAAAAATCGCATTTAAAAATTGAATCTGTGGACTATAACACTTTCTAATTTAGTGTGATTGACTGATTTTTGATCAAGAAATTACTAATTTGTATCATTTATGTATCTGATACAAGCAAAAGACTTAAATGATGCTGGCTCTAAAAAAACAAACTTTTATATATTCTATAAAAAATCAGCTATTACCCCTGAGATTGATGTTCTCATCAAAGTAACAAAGTTCTGCTTATAATTTTGTTCATTATATATATATATATATATATATATATATATATATATATATATATTTATATATATATATATATATATATATATATCTTTATATCAACCATAAAACAATACAGTACTAGATTAAATTCAAAATTTTACCAAAATCCTTACACAACCATGGTTTCATCTACTACAAATAGACCTTCTCAAGTGAAAATCAACCTAAAGGAAAACATATATATATACAAACAAACAAACCTTCCCATAATTCATTTCAAACTCCACCTTCCCTTAATATCAAAAGAAGTCTTCATAAGATTGATAGCCTCAGAATCAAGGAGTTTTATCATCAAAGTCTCCTTTATTCTTCTTTTTAACTCATTCTTTTCATAAAAAATAACCGAAGCATTGTCAAACAATATTCTATGACCTGTATTCAATTCATGAATATATAAAGCTGAGTTAAGATACCTATGTTTAACTCTACTTATATGAACCTTAACCCTTTCCTTAAGGCTAAATTTACTCTGGCCTACATAAAATTTACCACAACTACATGGAATTTTATAAACAATACCAGGAATAGACCTACTATCAATAGACTGCTTTGAACCATTAAGTAATGAATTCAAATCAGAACCTTTCCTCCATGCAACCTTCTTTCCACCTAACAAATGACTATTCCTATAAACCAAATTATAAATTGATGCTTTAAATGGTAAAGACATATAATCATCATCCTTACCAACAAAATTCTTATCATCCAAATCACGACTATAAACATTATTATTAAATACCACTTTTTTAATAAAATCATGACTATAACCCAATTCTACATATTCAGCAGCAAATTGACTTTTTTAAATATCAGCATCATTATTAAAATTATTAAGCCTTCTATTCCGACAACAAAAATTCAACAAAGACATTTTTTTTATGTATAAACTGATAACATCCCTAATCATTTTCTCTTTTGTTTTTATGACTCAACCATCTTACCTCTCCTTTTCTACTTTTTTTCCAACCACCCCCTCTTTAAACTTTGCCCATTCCCACTAACTCTTCTATTTCTCTCTTACCAACATCATCCTACCTACTATTTAACCCATATTAATAATACTACACCCAAATAAAGGTGGCGGTTTGTATTGTTAAATAATATTGATTTTAAAAGTAAAGTTTCTTTAGAATTAAATAATGGAAAATATGCTATTTTAGATTCTGATCCTGGTAAAAAAATAAAATCTAAATTAATTAAGATTATGAAAGTTATGGAAAATAAAAAGATTTTTGATAGAGCTACTTATTTAAATTGTTACCCTAGTGATTTTGTGGCTCCAAAGGTTTTCTTTAATTTGAAGTCTCATAAAGATAATTTTCCTTTGAGATGTATTTTTGATTTTACAGGAGGAATTGTTGATAAAATATCAAAATTTATTATAAGATATTTTAAGGATTACATAAAACTGGGTCAATTTTGTGTTTCTTCTTCCTTTGAAGCTTTTAAGAAAATAAATGGTTTTGTTTTGGATGATGATTGTGTTTTTGGTAGTTTAGACATTGAAAATATGTACCAATCGGTTAATAGATTAAAAAGTATTGATGTTTTTCTTTCAATTTTAAAAAAAATTAGAATGTTTTTTCTGCAGATAAGATTAAGGTTTTTCATGATTTGCTTTTGCTGTTAGAGGATTCAATGTATTTTATGTCTAATGATGTGTTTTATAAGATTAGAGAAGGTTGGGTTATTGGTTATGTCATTTCTCCATTGATGTGTGCTGTCTATATTGATTATTTGGAGTGTAGTATTATTAATATGTTTTCAGGTTCTATTAAATTATTTGTTAGGTATGTTGATGATTGTTTGTTTGTTATTCAGAAAGAGAAATTAGAAGAGTTTTTATGTGGATTGAATGGTTTTGATTCTAATATTAAGTTTACAATTGAGGGGGGTGGTTTTGATTTTGTAAAATTAAAGTTTTTAGATTTAAATGTTGAGAAGGTTAATGATGTTTTGTTTTGTAGTCATTTTATAAAACCTAAAAATTTGAGAAATATGATTAGGCCTGATAGTTATCAGCCTTTTATACATAAAAAAATGTCTTTGTTGAATTTTTGTTGTCGGAATAGAAGGCTTAATAATTTTAATAATGATGCTGATATTCAAAAAAGTCAATTTGCTGCTGAATATGTAGAATTGGGTTATAGTCATGATTTTATTAAAAAAGTGGTATTTAATAATAATGTTTATAGTCGTGATTTGGATGATAAGAATTTTGTTGGTAAGGATGATGATTATATGTCTTTACCATTTAAAGCATCAATTTATAATTTGGTTTATAGGAATAGTCATTTGTTAGGTGAAAAGAAGGTTGCATGGAGGAAAGGTTCTGATTTGAATTCATTACTTAATGGTTCAAAGCAGTCTATTGATAGTAGGTCTATTCCTGGTATTGTTTATAAAATTCCATGTAGTTGTGGTAAATTTTATGTAGGCCAGAGTAAATTTAGCCTTAAGGAAAGGGTTAAGGTTCATATAAGTAGAGTTAAACATAGGTATCTTAACTCAGCTTTATATATTCATGAATTGAATACAGGTCATAGAATATTGTTTGACAATGCTTCGGTTATTTTTTATGAAAAGAATGAGTTAAAAAGAAGAATAAAGGAGACTTTGATGATAAAACTCCTTGATTCTGAGGCTATCAATCTTATGAAGACTTCTTTTGATATTAAGGGAAGGTGGAGTTTGAAATGAATTATGGGAAGGTTTGTTTGTTTGTATATATATATGTTTTCCTTTAGGTTGATTTTCACTTGAGAAGGTCTATTTGTAGTAGATGAAACCATGGTTGTGTAAGGATTTTGGTAAAAATTTTGAATTTATCTAGTACTGTATTGTTTTATGGTTTTGCATTTTTATTTTTTGCTAGTATAGTGTTAGACAGTTTTGGTTTTCTATTTAGGTATACTATTTAATATTTTGAATAGTGATATATGGTTTTGTGAATTTCATATTTTATTTGTTTTGTTTTGTGTATTTGTAATATTATTTTTTTTTTTTTTATTATTATTATTATTAATTTTTTTTTTTTGTTTATTACTTATTATTATTTGTTTGTATTTGTATAGATATTAATTTTCTTTTAGTATGTGGCAGTTTTATTAGATAATTATAGTGTTAGGCAGTTTTAGTTTTCTAATTAGGTGTACTGTTTAATATTTTGAATAGTGTTTTATAGTTTAGTGAATTTTATATTTTATTTGCTTTGTTTTGTGTATTTGTATTATTAATTTGTATTATTTTGTATTATTTGTTTGTTATTATTTGTATTATTTTGTTTGGTATAGTTATTAATTTTCTTTCAGTATGTGGCAGATTTTGTATGATAATTTTTCTTGTGTAGAAATTTTAGAAATAAAAAAGTTAATTAATATGTCTAATAGAATTGAATCTTTAAAGGCTCAGGTTAATTTTCTTAAGTCTTGTAGGTTTTGCAATGTGTTTCCTAATTCATGTAATATTAAATTGGATAGGAAATTGGTTTTATTTTCTAATTGTGATTTTATTCTAAATTTTAAAAGATTTATTCTTAAACAATTTATTATACAGATTATGAGTAGTTTATCTAATTTAATTGATAGTTATAAAATGTTTAGAAGAAAGTTGGATTTTAGAAGGAATTTTAATTATTCTGTTTTAAATTCTTTTTTTTAAAGTGGTTTAGGAGTAAGTGTGAAATCACTTATAATAATAAGTATTTCAAGAAATTTAAATGGTTGATTGGAAAGGCTGAAAATAAAAGTTTTGTGAAAGGAAAAGAGTTTAGATTTGGGTCTTATAAAAATAGGCCTGATGCTTCATCTGTTTTAAATTTGTCAAATTATATTTTGAATACATCTGATTTGGCTATTTTAGCTAAGGGTCCTGGCTTTGTTCCGTTTGCTAATAGAAGTTTAATTTTTGATTTTATTTCTGCAATTGAAAGTAGTAGTAATATTTCTGATGAAAATAAAATGTCTTTACAGGTTATTTTGAATAGTCAATTACTTAAAAGAGAAAAATTTGTTTTTGCCCCTAAGGTTATTAGTTTTGTTAAAAAAAGATTGAAAGCCAATGATGTTATATTATTAAAAGAAGATAAAGGTGGCCGGTTTGTATTGTTAAATAATATTGATTTTAAAAGTAAAGTTTCTTTGGAATTAAATAATGGAAAATATGCTATTTTAGATTCTGATCCTGGTAAAAAAATAAAATCTAAATTAATTAAGATTATGAAAGTTATGGAAAATAAAAAGATTTTTGATAGAGCTACTTATTTAAATTGTTACCCTAGTGATTTTGTGGCTCCAAAGGTTTTCTTTAATTTGAAGTCTCATAAAGATAATTTTCCTTTGAGATGTATTTTTGATTTTACAGGAGGAATTGTTGATAAAATATCAAAATTTATTATAAGATATTTTAAGGATTACATAAATCTGGGTCAATTTTGTGTTTCTTCTTCCTTTGAAGCTTTTAAGAAAATAAATGGTTTTGTTTTGGATGATGATTGTGTTTTTGGTAGTTTAGACATTGAAAATATGTACCAATCGGTTAATAGATTAAAAAGTATTGATGTTTTTCTTTCAATTTTAAAAAAATTAGAATGTTTTTCTGCAGATAAGATTAAGGTTTTTCATGATTTGCTTTTGCTGTTAGAGGATTCAATGTATTTTATGTCTAATGATGTGTTTTATAAGATTAGAGAAGGTTGGGTTATTGGTTATGTCATTTCTCCATTGATGTGTGCTGTCTATATTGATTATTTGGAGTGTAGTATTATTAATATGTTTTCAGGTTCTATTAAATTATTTGTTAGGTATGTTGATGATTGTTTGTTTGTTATTCAGAAAGAGAAATTAGAAGAGTTTTTATGTGGATTGAATGGTTTTGATTCTAATATTAAGTTTACAATTGAGGGGGGTGGTTTTGATTTTGTAAAATTAAAGTTTTTAGATTTAAATGTTGAGAAGGTTAATGATGTTTTGTTTTGTAGTCATTTTATAAAACCTAAAAATTTGAGAAATATGATTAGGCCTGATAGTTATCAGCCTTTTATACATAAAAAAATGTCTTTGTTGAATTTTTGTTGTCGGAATAGAAGGCTTAATAATTTTAATAATGATGCTGATATTCAAAAAAGTCAATTTGCTGCTGAATATGTAGAATTAGGTTATAGTCATGATTTTATTAAAAAAGTGGTATTTAATAATAATGTTTATAGTCGTGATTTGGATGATAAGAATTTTGTTGGTAAGGATGATGATTATATGTCTTTACCATTTAAAGCATCAATTTATAATTTGGTTTATAGGAATAGTCATTTGTTAGGTGGAAAGAAGGTTGCATGGAGGAAAGGTTCTGATTTGAATTCATTACTTAATGGTTCAAAGCAGTCTATTGATAGTAGGTCTATTCCTGGTATTGTTTATAAAATTCCATGTAGTTGTGGTAAATTTTATGTAGGCCAGAGTAAATTTAGCCTTAAGGAAAGGGTTAAGGTTCATATAAGTAGAGTTAAACATAGGTATCTTAACTCAGCTTTATATATTCATGAATTGAATACAGGTCATAGAATATTGTTTGACAATGCTTCGGTTATTTTTTATGAAAAGAATGAGTTAAAAAGAAGAATAAAGGAGACTTTGATGATAAAACTCCTTGATTCTGAGGCTATCAATCTTATGAAGACTTCTTTTGATATTAAGGGAAGGTGGAGTTTGAAATGAATTATGGGAAGGTTTGTTTGTTTGTATATATATATGTTTTCCTTTAGGTTGATTTTCACTTGAGAAGGTCTATTTGTAGTAGATGAAACCATGGTTGTGTAAGGATTTTGGTAAAAATTTTGAATTTATCTAGTACTGTATTGTTTTATGGTTTTGCATTTTTATTTTTGCTAGTATAGTGTTAGACAGTTTTGGTTTTATATATATATATATATATATATATATATATATAAATTACATCTAGCTTATATATATATATATATATATATATATATATATATATAAGCTAGATGTAATTAGAGGGTATTTGAACTCAAACTTTCAACTCCCTTTAGTCTTTCATTCCATCTCATATAGCCAATACACATGACCACATACATGTGACAAAATAAATGATCTCAATGTAAATATTTCTTGCTGAACCAGCATTCATCAGTTGGTCTGAATCATCATCTTTCACACATTATAATTAGTACTCTGTTTATATTAAAATAGTCCATTAAAGTTTGAAGATTTGCTATTTTAATATAAACCAAGCACTGATTATTGATATGTATGGGAGATGATGATTCAAACTAACTGATGAGTGCTGGTTCATCATGAAATACATATATATTGGAAATCATTTATCTTTTTCCACATGTATGTGATCATGTGTATTGCTTGTATGAGATAAGGAGGATGATTAAAGGAAAGGGAGCTTGAAAGTCTGAGTTCAAATACCCTCTAATTATATATATATAACTGAATATTTGTAAATACAGTAACTAAATAATTAAAAAAATTTATCCACTTAGGAGCGCTTTTGATTATACCAGTAATCTGTGTCAACTAAAGCTTTGAAAAGCTAACTTTCCCACAATTCCATAATCTTAACGTTTGCTGCTTGTCTGTTAATTAAATCATGTTTATATTTGTATATTAGCATAGCCTCCTTTATTTTTCTTTTATTGTTATTTTTTTCAATTTGCAATATTTTTACACTGTTAAAATTGAAGTCAAATACATAAATACATGATTTATTATGGTTGTAAAAAACAGATGCTGAAATATTATTATCTACTACACAATTTTGTTTCGATTTCTGAACACGTTTTAATAATAACAAGTGTTCTTTAGTTCTTTTTTCATTATTTTTTCATTATTTTTTTAATTATTTAGTTACAGTATTTACAAATATTCAGTTATATAATTATGTATATTGCTTTAAAAATACAGACATCAAATCATAATATTATATATATGTATGTTGAATTAAATATTTTTATGAATTGATATAATAAAGAATAGAAATAAGATTATATTCCATAAAGAAAAATAATTTTTGTCTTTTGATATTGCCATAAAACTATCAATTACTACTAATTGACAATTCTCTTGGGATTAAACCAAGTTTTTTTCATTAACCTGTATTAGCTCTTTTTTTAAGGTTTATATATTTTTTAACACTATGACCATGGGAATAACAGGAATGATACAAATTCATTATGCACAAACAAAATAATAAATAAATAATTGTTACTCAACAAAAACATTCTTATATATTTTACTGAACATAACAAATAAGTAAAAATAAACATAAGAAACTAATATACCTAATAATTATATAATCATCAGCAATAACCATCAATTCTGAGGCTAATAATAAGTCAGGCCAAAGGCCAACATACTTTTTAACATGGAGAGGCTTTTTGTTTAAAACCATCTCTCTTCCAACACTAAAAAGTTACAAGGAAAGAAATATCTCTGCACTCATTATAGAGACACAAAAGTAGCCATTGAAAAATATATTCCTGAAAAATATAAATTTCTGAATGTTTGAGTATGTAATTGAGCATTTATTTTATTCATAAAATATAATAAAACTTGTATACAGTCTAAGGAAAATAAAAATTTGATTATAAAATAAAAGCAAAATGTTATTTTGTTAGTTTGATTTATATACAAATTTCAGTAATCATCTGAAATCCAGATGCAGTCGCTTGATGGCATTAAATAAAACAATTAAACAAATTAAATTAAATAAAGCAATTGAAAATGAAGACCTTGAGGTATTAGCAGTAGTGAAAATACATGGCAAGGTATAAATAAAAAAGAAAAAGAAAAAAGGGGTGGTGATATAGGTGTTATATCAAAAAAAAAATTTTAAATATTGTTAATTGTCAAGAACATTTGTGGTTTGAAATAAGGTTGGTAGACAAGAATTGATGGTGACTATAGATTATATATCTACTGGAGATAGTCAAATAATAATGGAGAGGAACAGTAGCATATAAGAATGTCTAGTTAAGAATATACAAAGTTTTAAAGAAAAGGGAAAGAGAATAATGGTTATAGGGGATATGAATGGACATATTGAAAAAATTGATAATGTAGATAATAAAAATGGACAGCTTTTAAAAAAAAATTTGTTAGAGAATGAATTTGACTATTGGAAGTTTATCAAATGTTTATGAAGGACAATACACATGGTCTAGAAATAATATATTTCACACAATAGATCATATATTGGTAAAGAAAGAGGAAATGAATAAAGTACAAAAAATTAAGGTGTTTTGATAATGAAGAGAAAGTCTGTACTAGTGATCATAAATTTATTGTAATTGTAATGATTAGTAATGTGATGGAGATTAGAAATAAAAGTAGAAATAATAGTGAACAATGAGGATGGAGAGTGAAGGATAAAAATAAGTTGGAAGAGTATAAAATACAAGTTGAAGAAATCTTGGAAGAGTTGATTGGGGGTGAGTATAAGGACTGGTGTAATAAAATAGAAAAAGTGGCAAATAGGGTTTTAGGTGAGAATATTCAGAAAATTAAATGTAATAAATAAATGAGAATTAAAAAAAGGATAAAAGAAAGGAAAAAAGATTGCAGAGAATATAAGTGTGCTATTAAGAATAAGGAAAGTGAAAAAGATATTAATACTAAATGAGAAAAGTATTACAAAAGAAGAAGTTGGCTAAAATAGATAATTATAGAAAGAGAATGAAATTAAATAGTAAATTGTGGAAGATATTAATAAAAGTGGAAAAGATGGGAGTAAAAAATTTTGGAATTGCATTAAAAGGAGAAATGTAGGTGAAAAAGAGATAGTATTACTAGATGATAAGGGAATAGAGTATAACTCTAGAAAAGACTTAGAGAGAATCTTAAATAGATATGTAAAGAATACAGAAAAGATTTAGATGTGAAGAATAGAGTGATAGAAAACATGAAAGCATATAGTAATGAGAATATTACGTTTACAAAAAAATGAACTGAATGAAGTACAGAAGAAATTGAAAAGTGGAAGGGCAAGAGATTTAATTGATGTGCAGCAGAAATGGTAATGGGCAAAAGTAAAATTATTATCTTGTTTTAATAAGATGGCACAGAAGAGTTTTTCCAAGTAGTTGGAGTAATACAATAGTAAGATTATTATTTAAATAAAAAGATAAGGATCATAAATAGTTAAATAATTATAGACTGATAGCTGTAACATCAGTTTTATATAAAGTTTTCTCATATATGGTAGAAAAGTTGTAAAATGGATAGAAGGAAATAATGTAATGGGGAAAATGCAAGGAGGTTTATTCTAGTTACACAACTTATGGATATGAGTAGAAATTCAGGTAGATAGTTTTATAAATATAGAAAAGGCATAAGATAGAGTTAATAGAAATAGATTATGGATAAGTTTAGCAAATTTGGGAATGAATGAAACTTTAGTGGATATTTTTAAGAAATTATATGAAAATAATTACTATATATATATATATATATATTGTAACAATATTTATAAATTAATATAAATATGTATTTGTAACAATATTTATATTAATTTATAAATATTGTTACAAATGGCGCACCAACTAGGGCTTGAAATAAGCCAAATAATGGCTTGAAATACCCCACATACATGAGAGATGGGTAGTATATAATGATGACAGATGTATAATTTATAAATATTATTACAAATGGCGCACCAACTAGGGCTCGAAATAAGCCAAATAATGGCTTGAAATACCCCACATACATGAGAGATGGGTAGTATATAATGATGACAGATGTATAATTTATAAATATTATTACAAATGGCACACCAACTAGGGCTCGAAATAAGCCAAATAATGGCTTGAAATACCCCACATACATGAGAGATGGGTAGTATATAATGATGACAGATGTATAATTTATAAATATTATTACAATATATATATATAAATATTATTACAATATATATATATATATATATATATATATATATATATATTGTAAGGTGATGCCCAATCCTTATAAAAATTATAATAAGTAACTGATGTTTTAGGATAAAATGTATAAAGATTAAATAGGCAGCCAACTTTTAAAACCTAATTTTTTTTTTTTAGATATTTGGAGACATATATACACATAAACATAACTATACATTCATGAAGGAATGAACAAATTTATTTTTTTATTAAATGTAAAATAAAATATATACATATACACATTTATACATGAATGTAGATTTTAAATCATGACGTGACAAAAATAATAAAGAAAATATTTGACATTAAATTTTAGTAACCACGTTTCTTTTGTTTAAAAGAGAAAAAAAAAGAGTAAACCTTTGTTGATTTTGGAAACGTGGAAAAATATCTAAGCAACAGATTTTTTTTTAGTTGTTGTTGGTTTTTCTTGTTCAAATGAAGTACATGAAAGTAAAGTTGTAGAATAAGAATATTTTAATTGTTATTATATTAGTTATTATGATTTCCTTTCGTTATTAAAAATAAACTGTTTAATTATTGGAATTTTATTATTGATAAGTGTAAAATATTTTAAAAAAGAAAAAAAAGACATTGTTTAATTGATAAACTTTCGTTTGTTCAAATAAATGCTAAGAGTTTCATAGTTATTTATCGTTGTTAAAAAATATAATTGCTATAAAATGTTTCTTGAATAAAATAAAATCAACTAATGATGAAATAGAACTTTATTAACACTAATTTTTATTACTTTTAAAGTAAAATCTTTATCATGTGTCTCATATATATATATATATAAATAAAACTGCATAGAAATAGCATTTGTCTTATATTATAACGTAAGCCTTGGAAAAAGATTTATATTTAACAATTTATATGTGTGTAAATAATATCTAACAATGCACTTTTGCTAATTAAGTGTCGGGGGATTTTTCTATCCTCTTGGTGTCATTGCCATGTGATGGAGAATCATATTCATTGGTATATTTAATGTTTAAATCAATGTGGAAAGATCTGGAGATAGAATGGAATTGCATGGCTTTAAAATCAAATGCCCAGGAATTCAATTTCATCGTGGGAATTGTTAATGCTTAGAATGTTTAACATGATTTAATATACGTGAATAAAAGAAAGACATTATCTGCTAAGAAAACAGAAGCTGCTCTTGAAAATTAACTTGCTATTGTTTTAAGGAATTCTGAAATTTCATTAAATTTTAAGTTTTAAATATTTTTTTTTAAATGCATACTGAGAATTGGGTTATGAATTTTTCTCACCCTTTTATTCATTTGTAGCAAACATTTTTTTTTAAAAAAGAACCCATTTGTTTAGATTTTTATAGGGTGAGAGAAATACACAACTCAAAGTATACATCAATATATTATATATGTTGGTAAATAAAATATTAGGGTAATTGAACACTTAAATTAAACCAGACAATGACTCAAACAAAAGGTAAGATTTTAAATATTTACATTTATTAGACAATTAATATATTAAAATCAAACTAATTAATAAGTAAATATATAAAACATTTTCTTGTTTAAATGAATAACTGTTTATAAATGAACTATACAAAACACAAATTAGCAATTCATGCGCATAACCTTGAGATACATTTAAAGGGCATAAACAAAATGATAATCGTACATTTAGTAATATAATTTCATATTTAAAATAATTGATACATTATTGTAAATTATGCACTATAATTTTATAATTTTTATTTCAACTCATATTTTAATATTTAAATTACAGCTAGTTTTATTGTTGTAGAGATAAATTAATATTTTATAATAACCATGTATATATTTTGTTGATTTATAAATATTATAATTTTAAGCATGATCTGTTAATAAATATTTGTTGTTTGAAGTTAAATTATTTGTTTCTCTGGTCTCTAGATTGTCAAGCATCATTCATACTTCACTCACCAGAATAGCTATTACACATGCATAAAGATTTTTAATTTATTATTAACAATAGCCATTAAGGATCTATATAGAGGTCACATTATTGCCATCCTATTTAATTCCATCCTTGAGCAGAGTTAAAGGCAAGTGTATACACTGAGTTAGAACCCCAAGTAGTAATAGGGCTTGTAAGTAGAGAAGGCTCTGGATGTACTATCCTAAAGGGTTTTACAGTCCATTACATATTTTGGCAACACAAACATTTGGGGTTTCGATTAATTAAATCTCATACCCTGTAGACTGCTGGTACATTTTACAGTCCATTACAATATATATATATATTGAAGCAGTCGGATCTAAGTTCGATCCTAGCTTCATGTTGTTTACCCTAATACTAACCTTAAATTTCCGATGCAATGGGGCTTTTATACATTCAATCCACGCTAATTTCCATAATGAATAACTTGTTTCAAATACGTAGTAAAATTAATTAGTTTAGTTTAAATTTGATCCATTCTCTAAATAATTTCATGATAAAATATTCATGAATTTATATATATTAAATTGCGTGGATTGTGCGTATATATATTTGTAAATATTAAATATATATAATTGTTCGAAAGTTTCATTGCGTCGGGAATACTTGTTTTTTTCACCTTTAAATAATTTGTAAAGTTTCGTAGATTAAAAGCTACATTCCTTCGATAAGCTTTAAAATTCTTAAAAACAATAGTAAAGTTTTATGAATTGGAAAAAGATAAGGATTCATTTTTCTAATTAAATCATTTTCAAATCTTAAGAATTCATTTTCAATTAGAGAAGAAATTCAAGCTATTTAGTTTGAAAGCCTTATCGAAGGAATGTATTTGAAAACAACTAATTATAAAAAAACACATTGATAATAAAATGAGCGCTAGCCTTAAGGCATCTGGACAATATATATAGCCCTGAAAAGTCAGGAGAAAAAAAAAACTAGCTTTGTTGTAGAGTAGTGCAGTGAACTCTGTGCATATAAAAATTGTATTTCATCATGATAGAGGGCTAGAACATCAGGAATCTGGCTATGGTTCCTACAGTCCTGAGAAATCTTCAATGGAGCTGCTGAACCTTTTTCCGGACCGATCATTCTGCTAAAATTATGAAAGCTACTAAAATACTGTTCCAGTAGTCAACCAATGATGCCTACATTTTCAACAACTTGGAGATGTAACTTAAGGACCAGCGGAAGGGGTAATATATTTCTATAATGAACGTTAAACTTTCTGGCCAGTTCGAACTTTATTTTACACTCCTCCTATTTAAGAGCTCTTTATTATTTAATGTAAAAATCTTTATAAAATGCTACTATAAATTTATATTGTAATTCTTTCAATCTCTAGTCTTTAAACTTTTTCTTTTCTTACCTGGCGGTTCGTTTAACATATTATATATATGTATTTATCATGTGATTTATTAATGCTATTTAAAAATTATATGCCAATAATCTTTCAACTCGATGAGCTCCTCTGTTCTATTTGCCTCATGCAAATATTATAATATTAATTTCAAATAGTAATTCTTGCCCATTAGAACTAAATTTGAAAGTTCTATTAATCATCAAGTCAAAAGAAAATATTACATGTTTATTATTTTTTATAATTGGCTAATAATAAACTATTAGCTCCGTTTTTCACCTATGTCCCCAGCTCCTAAGTTACAAGTATTTATATCTATTCATATAATGTTAAAATGGTATTTTCTTGCTTCACTAATGTTGATTTATTAATTCAAATATAATGTTAAATGTTTTTATTGCAAAAAGGTCCGATAAAGGGTTAAATAGATTTTAATTCAACTTTTGTTGTTATTTTGTATTAAGATTCAGGAAGAGCAAGATATTAGGGCATAATTAATATAGTTTCCAAATATTTTCAAATAAGTTTTCTTAAAAGCCCGTTTGACTTTAATTAATTGGTCAAGTCATCATGTAGAGCATTCTACATGGGTTTTATTTTTCAACGATGACTATCAACTCATCATCATCGAACGTTGCTGACGTAAGACAATCTTCCGCTCCGTTAGGCTGGTCGGTGATCATATTCTCTTATTTAAATTTCTAGAGGAAGAAAGTACTTCCTTTCCTATTCATTAGTCAAAGGGCGTAAGACTTGCCAAATGCAAGCCGCCATAGGACTTCGATCATCAACTAGCGATCATCTTTCAATTTTACTCTCTGCCTTGTAATTCATCAGTACCGTTGCATCTTTGTCCCGGTAAAACCCGCTCCATGCTCGTAATTCGTGATGAAGTGATTTAAATTAAAGTCAAACCAATTCTCAAATATATTTAGTTTAAATCAGTTTTCAAATCAAGATTAAAGTTATGCCTTAAAATACGTTTTGCTCTTCATGAATAGATTTCCGAATGTGAAAATAAATCTCACATTCCACCATAATAAAATTAGAACAATCATTTCCATTCTTAATGAATACCTTTATCTGCCTTTATATTTCTCGTTGGGGGCATAGACATAGAATCCCATGTTGTGTAATACTTGTTGGCATATGATAAGGACCGCCACTCTTATTATATTTATAAATTCTTTTAAAGACTAGAGGTAACTAATGCAATCTATATTTTAGTGAACAAAACAAATTATTATTATTATTAAATATTTTCTAACATACTTGGTTTCTTAGTTCATCATTCTTTTTATAATTATTTAAATGTTAATACTCGCTGTCTGTGTTGGCAACCCAAACATACATATGATTCGATTTATAAAATTATTCAAAGTATATAAATTCTCAGATATTAGTGTTACTCAGGAGTCTCTAGTCCTCACCAACCGTTGAGCTAGTTCTTGGTGCATAGCACTGTGCTGTTGATTTCTGCTATCTGAGCTGTTGAGTTGGGTTTGAATTCAGTTTTGGTTCAGCTGAGTTTGAATCCGATTTGACTTGCGGTGGTGGTGGGTTTCGACCGGTACATGGTTATATTTTTGGCGCCCAACATGGGGCTCGACCTAATAAACCCCACACATGCCCTGGAGATAGTAATTTTGTTTTAGTTACTCAGATCTCAATAAATTAAATGTTTAAAGTGATATTTTTGTAGAATGTTTTATATATTTGAAAAAGTTATGTGATTTATAATGCATAACTGAAATGATTTAATAAATTAAAATATCACTTTCTAATTCTCTTCTTTATAGTTAAATGTATTCAATATTTTTTTTAAATGCAAAAGACTGTTAGAATAATTATTTAAGTATATGTGTAATTAGTTATACGTATACTATATATCCATATATATATATATATATATATATTATACATTTGTTTATACGCATTCATGACAGTAAGAAAATATCATTAGCAAAGTAGTAAGAGCAGATCAAAGCATAGGAGTAAAATAAGTGAAATAATTTGTCTATGTCATAAATGAAATGTTTTTCTATGTCAAAATTAATTAGTATCTTAGTTTTATAATATAAGATATCCATTGTGATATCATGTTAAAAGTCTTAATTTTACAGTATTGCTTGCTAGCACATATATTTAATGTTCGCTCTGTATTTTTAGTAGCCTCAAAGTAGGCGAAGACCTTCAAACTGGGAATTATCTGTCAAGCGGTCCGATGCAGTGTGACATTACGCTTTAATGACAATAATTGCTAGAGTAACCTCAAAGCAGGTGAAGACCCTTTGTGTACACCAAGCAGCCAGATGCAGTTGACATAATGCATAAATGGTTTGCACGCTTTCATGCTAGCAAGATTTAGAATAATATCACCAATAAAAGTTCTTGTAATATTAATTTTGACATTTCTTTGTGTGTGTGAAGCCTCATGCTTAGTAATATTTAAACTCCTATATTTAAACTCAGGTCAGGAACGCGTTATCTATTATTCATTAATAAATATTCATCATCAATTCAATTGTTTTATCAAAAATTAAGTCAATCATATGTGGTTTGGGGGTCAATGGGTTATATCACATGCCCTATTGATTTCATTTTGCTCACTGGCGCCCATATAAATAAATTTGTCAGCAAATTTGATTGTCAGCACAGTAGTGGGTCAATCGCCATAATAAAAACCAAGTGTGTTCAATACAGAATTATTTGTTCTACCTGCTAATACAGTTTTGGTTCAGCTGAGTTTGAATCCGATTTGACTTGCGGTGGTGGTGGGTTTCGACCGGTACAATATATATATATATATATATATATATATATATATATATGAAAAAGGGAATATAGAATCAGTTAAAATTAAAAATGGGGTAGGACTAAGGCAAGGATGCCCTATGTCACCTATTTTGTTTTTGTTGTATTTAAGTGAAGTGGAAAGAGCAATAAAAAGATTAGGAAGATAGGAAGAGGGACAAAGATACTGTTAATAGGTGGTAAGGGAGTATATACTTTGTCAGTTTTTTTGTGGATGATATATTTTGTGTTCAGAAAGAAGAGAGGATATGTAAGTTATGTTGAGGACATGTGCAAGGGTGTGTAATGAGATAGGGATTACATTTAGTAAAGAAAAATCAAATATAATGATGGTTAATACTGGGGAAAGAGAAGAGGTAGAATTTTTATTAAGGAATATAAGTTAAGTGTGATGAATAGATATAGTTATTTGGGAATTATCTTAAGTAATCATGGTGAAAAATGATAAATGAAGCCAAGAAAAGAAAAAGATTGATAAAGAAATTAACAGAGTTTTCATATAATAAATATGATGTTGCTAGAATTATATGGAAGGGAATTGCAGTAGCGGGGTTAACATATGATAATGATGCATTATGTGTTAGTAGAGAGGTATTAGATTATTTAGAAAAAGTACAAATAAAAGTAGGAAAACATGCATTGGATGCAGATGTATGGACAGCAAGGAAGGCAACTCAAAGAGAAATGGGATGGTCAAGTTTTTATATGAGAGATGCAAAAAGTAAAATGAAAATGTTTGGTAGATTGCAGTTTATGGATAATAAAATAATATCCAAAATAGTATTTAATTGGGTTATGAGTAAAAGATAGGCAACAAGATGGGTGAGAAAGGTAATACGGTATGCAAAAGATTTGGATAAAGAATTTATATCAGTATATGTGTACAAAAGATTAGATAATTGTGTTAGGGGGGGTGTTAAATGTTATAGTGGTAATGAATGGGATAAAAGAATAGATTTATTAATAAAGAATAGGGACTTAGAGAGTTGGAGAACTAGTATGGAGAGTAAAAAGAGTTTAAATTTATATAGAAGTAAACAGAATATTAGGTGCAAGTTAATATCTGATAATAGTAAGAAAAGTACTTTATTGTTTAAGGCTAGAATGGAATCTTTAGCAACAAGAGAATATACATGTAAATGGAAAAATAAGGGTTATTTAGTCTGTAAATTGTGTAAGGAACGAATAGAAAATATTAGGCATTTGTTAATTGAATGTAAATGCTTGAAAAGAAGAAAGAGTTCAAATAATGATGTTATGGGAGAATAAATATGAAAAAAGTGATTATACCTAAAGTGGATTATTGTTTTTATGCTGGGTTTGAGAAAAGATAAGGGGGATTTAGATATAAAGGCTATAGAGTTGTCAAAAATTATGTTGTGGAAATGGAATGGAGTGAAATATGGGAAAATTTAATGTGGGGAATGGAAGATAAAGTGTGGAACAGGTTTCTCTGGGCATTGTTGCTGAGGGATTCCTGACTCTGTTTAAGAAGAAGCCACAATGCCTCACATCACATCAAATATAACATTACCGGTCATGACTTGTATTGATTTTTTTTTGGACTTGTGTTTTACAATATGACTTTTTTTTTTGTTTAAGATGAGTTTTTTTTTTTTATTAAATAATTTTTTTTTTTCATTTTATCTTTTTTTCGGTGTTTTATTTTTTTCATAAAAAAATTATTGGATTTGTTTTTTTCATTTTTATTAATAAAATATAAACTGAAATAACATTTGACTCACTCATGATGAACAAACTTGTTTTAACCCCGCCTGGCAAAGAAAGATAATACCAATATTTTGGACTTGTTTCGACTTTTTTTTTTAAAATATGTTGTTTTACCCTTTGTAAAAAATAATTTGTTTTTCTTCTTATTAAAGCAAAAGTAACTTTTTTGTCAATTATGACAAACCTGTTTTAAACCCCCACCACCCCCCAGACCCACGGATAAATAATTTGAACCAAAAGTAAACTTGACTTTTTTTGCATCAACTTTCTTTTTCCTTTTATTTACATTTCATATGAATTACTTTTTTTTTTTTGCTATTGCAATAAACATCAATTTTTGGGGGGTTTCTTTTTTTGTTATTATTAATAACAACTAAACAAAAATACCATTAAACAAGTTCTTAGAATCTCTTCACTATACCTAACCACATAAGAGTATAACATTGTGCTCTCATAACATAATCTAGCCAGATGACAAATAGAACATTATATAATCATATTATTGTACAATTTATTCATTTATTTATCCTTTATTAGTATGTAATCACTATTTATTGTTAATAAAATTTTTATTGAAATGAACTAAACAAAAATAATTACTTATTTTAACTCTGGTGAAAAAAGAGAATCCAAATACTTGTGACAATTTTGAATAAAATAACAAAAAAATACTATACAAACTTTTGACTTTTTGAACTTATTTTTATTGATTTCTGTAATAAAAACAAAATATATATATTTATAATTTTTTAGGAAAAAAAAAACAATTAAACTTTGTTGTTAAGATTAACAAATTGGCAACAATTGACAACATTTTAAAAATTGCACATTCTTTTTGTCAGCCATTTTATTGGTCTCATATATTTTCAAGCTTAAACCTGACTTAGCATGTGACCTCAGCTGAATCATGTTCGGACTTACCCTTGGCCAATTTTTTACACCTTACCAGTTCTGTAGGGAAGGGTTGGGACAATATGACAATTTTTAGTAATTCACACCATCATTTAAGTACAAATGATATTACTTTGGTTTGGACATTTGAAAGTTTGTGCCTGCATGGAATCAAGACACTCAAATGATACAGTAGTCAACTGTGAAAAGTGTGAAATTTGCATAAACAGTCATGAAACACCAAACAGGCTGTAATATTTCTGTGCAATGCCATGTAAAGTGATCTGCAATGGCTAATACAATGTAAGGGTTGTATTTAGTCATAAGTCCATCCTCAGAAATGGTAGTTTTATGTATTTTGACACATGAAACAACATATGCAATAATAATAAGGCTGAATTCAATAGATAATATTGTAATGTGCATTTTTCTCCCCTATGGTCATCAAAGTATTTATGTACAAATTAAAAAATGAATTAAAAAAATGGGTTTTAGTTTATCATGGTAAAAAGAACCACAAGATTGATAGTTATTATATGCAATAATTACAGTTTTTGACAAGACTGAATTCAATAAACAATATTGTAATGTGCATTTTTCCCCATAGAGTCATC
Source organism: Epiperipatus broadwayi (assembly GCA_028023455.1). Taxonomy (NCBI): domain Eukaryota; kingdom Metazoa; phylum Onychophora; class Udeonychophora; order Euonychophora; family Peripatidae; genus Epiperipatus; species Epiperipatus broadwayi. The sequence goes on along the minus strand of JAQFVV010000220.1, from coordinate 1,297,418 downwards.
AAAATATTTATTTACAAAATGTGTTTTACTTTATCATGATAAAAAGAGCCACAAGATTGGAATCAAAGAGCCACATTTGATTCCCAAACTATAGTTTGCTGATCCCTGATCTAGATACTGTCACTAATGGATCATAATATTTCATAACAATTAATATTTCATCTTTATATACATACTTAAAATATAAAAAAAAAAAAAAATTAAAAAGTGCTGGATTCCTTGAAATAATGCTTTTCATCATCAATGTTCTGCTCCATCTGGTGCCAGGAGTGTATTGGCCATAAACAAAAGCATAATAATATTTTAAAATCTATGAAGTGATGTCTATAAAGTATGGAATTTAAAGTTAATCTTTATATTTGTGTCATGTGAATATTCCTATAAAGAACATTCAGATGTCTACATAAATGCCCCCAATTATATATATATATATATTATAATGGAACGGTCCTTTTCAGACCTCGAGAAAATCACATCTAACTATAGTCGGATGAATGCCATGGATGAAATGATGTATAATATAATCGAATCCACTCCTCTATTAAAATCCTCATTACTCTTGGAATTCAAGGTCAGGGTAGAAATCGCAATTAACTCTCTTCAGGCATTTCCACACCTATTCCATAGTAATGATTAGTTATATATAACTTCTTTATAAATATTAAAATATTAAGTTAATTTAAGATATATATGTGTGAGTATGTATTCTTATAATTATATATTTCATAAAATAACTAAAACAATTAAGACCTATTAAATTTTCAAATCAAGTTTAACACATTTACTCATTAGTAATTGAAACAAAAATATTATCTCGTAAACAATAAAAATATTAAAATTTATGACTATAACCTGTGCTTACATATATTTATATAATACAATAATAAACTATTTGCGTATATATAAATTCAAAAGTACGTGTACAATAAGAATAATATTATATATCATAAATCTATGTATAGTGTCATTAAAATGATTCTGTGTGTGTTATATGTTTGTACAAACATATTTACGTTTTTTGATAATTTAACATATTTACGTTAGTGATTAAAAAGAAATTATGATAGATGTCAAGTAATGTTTAATTTGGAAAATAATAAACTTACTTCCAAATTGAAATGATTTCAATTTTTTTTTACCTTAGTTAATCGTTGATTTGATCAATACATATTGTAACCTTACATTTTAGTATAAAATATAAAGATCGATATAACTGGTATAAAAAATTTCTCTGTTTTCTTTTTGGTGATTTGATTGCCTTGGTTTGCGTTTTTGAACAGATTATTTTCTTGCATTCAAGATAATTTATTAGAGAGAATAAGTAATATTTTGCCTTACTTATTGTCTGTGTTATTTTAATGTATTTAAATTGCTTCTTTCCATCCACTGATTTGTATCAAAATATGTTTAACTTTTTAAAAATTGACAACCCATTAAATTTAGTAAAATGTGATTGAAAATAATAATAATTTTTATTTGTTTAAAATAGTCTTAGAAATTATTTTCATTGAATTAAAAAACCATTTGTTTAACTAATTTTTAATTATTAGATAAAAATATAGTAATTACATATGCGTTTCAATGTAAAAAAAAAAACAGCGCGCGATTAAAGAGATCGTCTGCGATAAGGTTGCTGTTAGAGAAAAAGAAAATGGTGTAAGAATAAAATGTATGTAAAATATGATAAGCTTATTTTTTAAAAATAGTTAATAAGTAAGCGGATTTACCAAAAAGTTTTCTACAAATGTAAACATAAAATGGTGGTATTTAATAATAGAATGAAGTGCTAAATTTAAAAATCTGTTCGGGTCAGCTAGCCAAGTGGATCAAATCGCTAATAATTTTCCAATATTTACACTTAAAAATATGTCGGAGCTTTCAAATTTAAAAGCAGAATTAATTGAGAATCTCGGTATGTTGGAATATTTTATTATTCTACAATTTGGAAACACTAAAGAGATGTTTTAATTACAGAAGTTTTTTAGATATGAAAACTTTCTTTTAAAAAAAGAAGAGGTTTAAAATCAAAGTTAAATGTTAAAGTTATTAACATGGTTTAATATTTCTGTTTATAATTTAAAATAAAATAGCATTGATTAATTTATTTAACTATATACTGCTAGTAATGTATTTGCTATTTAATTTCTTTACTATTTGAATAATGGAAACCGTCTTCAGATAATTAACTAAAACTACTTTCTAATTTTATTGTTAATTTGGAATTATTAAATTATTTGCTCTAATTAGTATCCCTAAATTTAAACGTGGATAAGTAAATATTAGCCTGGATGTTATAAACTTGGAACAGTTTTATATAGAAATGTAGAATTTAATAACTTATGAAGAACATTTTCATTTAAACTCTCAGTGTCATATTTTTGGAATTGTTTTATATTTATGGAGCCACCTAAAATCATTAAATTAAAAGTGCTTATAATATCTAAGACAAATAGATAGAATTAAATTTATGGAATTCAACTATAATTATAATTATTACTTTGTGTATTTATTGTTCAAGACATTTTTACATGGATTTCACTGATCATATTTATTATTATAAAATGCTGTACAATTTAATTTATGTCACACGCACACTTGCTAAAATTCATGTATTTAAGTAAGAATGATTTAATTTAATTTTATTGTTATATGAAACTTGTATGTGAAGTTCATGAGTTATATTTTATTAGGTTTAAATTAAATTAATTGGAATGAATAAAATACTTATTCAAGGGAATAGCGCTTGCGAAAAAGCTTGAAAATTACTAATGAATTTATGATATGTGTCAACCTCTCATGAAGTGTCTTGTGAGTCTTTCCAGAGTTCTATTCCTATACTAATGTCACTTATATTACATTGTTGCTATGTTTTATTTTAAGCAAGATAATTTGATATATTAGTTGTCCTGATTAGTGAAACACTTTTTATTATGCAAGAACCCACATCTGCTAAAATGTTAGTGTTTTCTGAATGGTCAGAATAACTGAGGAGGAGGATTTTTGCACTTTAAATGTGAAGTAAATAGTAATATTGCTTTACAATGTCAAAAGGCATTAATCTGTGCTGGTGGTTAATCTGCAGATTAATTAATTGCCACTTTCTGTATTTTACACTCATTCCTGTGCTGGTGGTTAATTCGCGGAATTGTGTAATTATATTTATTGCTTTATGATGGTGTATAAATCCACAAGGCACTCAGTGTTATATAATTCCTATGTGTAGATGAATGCATCCACAGGAATATGATTTTACTTCATAAATATAAGTTTGGGCAAAGTATTTTAGTTATTCTGCTAAAATCATCTTCTTCCATTTATAAGCATAATTTATAAGTTAAGTCATAAAGTGTAGCAGGACATTCTATCTAAGTTACCACATAATAATTAACTGTTTGTTAATTAGTATTTTATCTGAATTGAAGTTTAAATTTTCATTTTTATTTAGCATTAGCATTATAGCTAAATCTTACAAATATAATATTATTTATTACATTGTTATAGGTCTACAGTATAGGTTTATTGGTTCTGGAACTGACACATTGGATATTTCATGAGTTGATGTTGAATTTTTGTATAATTTCCTCAAGACATCAGTTATATCAAATTGTAATATAATGTATGATTAGGCTTTATAAAACTGTGCCTATGATATGTTATTGAAGAAAGCCAATGGAATTATAATTTATTTATTTTATTTGTTTATTTATGTATTTAGTTATTACATTAAACATCAATTACTTATTAGTCATAAAAACTGTAAATAAATATTGATTTATAATTAAACTTACTGTGCAGTTGCTATTTGTCATTTATAAAATCAGAAATCATATATCTTGAATAAAGCATACATTGAAGTACATACTATTGTCAGCATGATATAAGAGTTTAGTAATATTTTGAGAAAAACATTTGAATGCTTTTTGTCCTTGGTAGTTTATGATGATTAAGGTATAATAAAATCCCATTTACCTTTTCCATCATTTAAGCTTTGCGTAATTGATTCAAGTACATGATACAAAATTGATTGATTTTATACACTTATAAACAGATTTACTAGATAATGACATGATTAAATGTATTTACTTAATGTTTTAATTGTGCTTCATCACTATAACAAGAGTCTCATTGATATTTATTAAATTATAGAAAAGAACCCAAGTATTCCATGTTTATTTATTATTGCAAAGCTCTTACCTAGACTAGCATTTGTATTAAAAATCATATATGTAATTTTAAAATTCATAATCTTTAGTAGTTCCACAAATTATACCATCTTGTCCATGGTCGGTCATAAGGTCTCATGCAATGAAAAATCGCAAATTAAGGTTTGAATAATAATAAAATTGCATACTTATAATTTGTCTAATGCATTTTCACATACTACTATGATAGGTCTTTACGGTACACCCTGGCTGTGACCAGATTAGATCATAAAAATTTTATGTTATATCATTAGTTTTGTTTGTGGTAATTTGCTCCAGATTTCAGTTATAGTCTTTGGTGCATAATATAGATGGCATGATATGCTTTTGGTTATAGTTCTTGGCACCACAATGATGGGAGCATTCAGATAGATTGATGGGTACAGTTCTTGGTTGCCCAATGATTAAAGCCATTGGTTATAAAGAATTCTATTACAGTTCTTGGCACCAATGTGGTAGGCATCGGTACATCCCTTCAGTCTATTAGGTTATAGTAAGGTGGGTCTGATTATAGTAGTTCTCTGACATCAAGGTATTAAGCTTGATTAATGTTGATGGTTACAGGTGAGCTCTTGGCACCTGTCAACGTGTGGCCCGATCATCCAATTGATGATGGTTACAATATGTAAACATCAACACCTAAATTTTATTAAAATAAATAATAAAAGTGTTCAACTTGTTAGTTCTTTACTTATCCTATTAAAATCAATTTAATAAGCAAAGTAATTTTTCCATGTAAATAATATTTATCCACAAAGGAAATAAAGTTTAAGAGCTAATAAATAAAATGATGATATATTCCATGACGTAAAAGAATAATGGTTTTACATTCTTCCTTAGATAAACTAAAATGGCCATGAATATTGAAAGATAAAGTTCATGGGTGTACATCCCTCAAAGAAACAATCCAAATATTTATCCTTTTAGATGTTTACATAGTAAATAATTGACATCTTCTTCAGTAAAATACTTCATTATTAAAGCAGTTTTTATTAGAAATTATGATGATTATATCTTAGGAATTAAGTAGGAATAAATTTACATCTTTACATTATAAACATCAGCAGAAATCCCTGACATTAATTGCCTAGCCAGAAAACATTTTCATAAATTTTCGACTTCTTAAACAGATAGCTTGAATAATCATTTCAAAGAAGTTGCATTCTCTTAAAACTTTGACAATTTAAATACTTTTTTTAGTTCTTTAGAAATATTAAAAAATTACTTAAAATTACTTCTTATAAAGAACATATAATAAAGTTCATAAGTAACTTAACTATTTTCTTAACTTAAAGAAAGTTTTGAAATAGTGAATCTTCTTTTTTTAAATGTATTCTAAATTTGAATATATTTAAATTTGCCAACGTAGTTATTGCTTCGATAACTAAACAGAAGATTATTATATAACAATTTCAGTTCATTTTTATATTTCTGAAAACGTATCACATAAACGCTCATGCTCTTTATTGTTTAAATGTACTTACAATTTGTAATGAACTCCAAACATTTATTTCCTTTGTTACAATAATAAAATGCGAAGTTGACTTAAGGTTTTGTCAATGTCAAGTTCTGATTAGTAAAAATACCATTAGTTGGAAACTTTTTTTTTTCTATGCATATAAATAAATTAAAATAATTCATTTTTAAGAATTATTCTTTTAATATTTAATTAATTTATGTATATATGATATGAAAAGCTAAGTGCATGTTATTTATATCTTTTGTTGATTTGATATAGGCACAATTAAATTCATAAACAAACATAAATTATTTTAGGTGATGCTCATGTGGTACCCTCACAATATATATATATATATATATATATATATATATATATATATATATATATATATATATATATATATATATACTAAAAATAATAAATTTAATGTTAATAAACTATTATAAACAATACTTAAATCTGCAGAAGTACTTTCAGTTAATTTCTTAAATCTGCCTCAACTGCCAATAAATTCAGAAAAAAAAGCAGAAGCAAACATCATCAATTCAAATCCCACAAATCTTGTATTTAAATGTAACCAGCTGGTCTATTTATTACATGCATTTTATTCCTATTTATAAAAAATGCCTTCTTAATTTTTCTTTTATTATTGTTTCTCTCTTCATGAAGAATTTTCACATTTTCAAAATCAAATTTACATTTATATTTACATGTTATTTCTTGATCAAAAAAAACTGCAGGAGACATTAAATCACCATTATTTTTACAATTTACATGCTTATATAACAATTTGTGCTCCCTCAATCATTTCTCAGTGCTGCATCTAGATTCACCTATATATGATAGCATACAGTCACAAAAAATTTGATATAATGACATTACTTTTCTGCTTGACAGTATGACATCCTTAGAATTATTGACTAATTTATTAATATTGTTTGGAACATAAAATGAAACATTAAACACATTCTTACATATATCCTTAAAAAATTTCATTTGTTGATTTGAAATAAATGGAATAGATATCCATTGTTTACTATTAATCTTCATTTCCTTTAAACCATTATAACATTTTTTTTAAAATTGGCATAATGTATTGCTTATTTGTTCCATTTTATAACCAACATCAAGCAATTCCTTGGCAAATATCTCAATATTTTTCAGTTTAATATTTATGCCAATTTAAAAAAAGTTATAATGGTTTAAAGGAAATGAAGATTAATAATAAACACTAGCTATCTATTCCATTTATTTCAAATACATAAGTGAAATTTTTTAAGGATATATATAAGAATGTATTTCATGTTTCATTCTATGTTCCAAACAATATTAATAAATTAGTCAATAATTCTAAGGATGTCATATCTTTCAAGCAGAAAAGTAATGTTATATATCAATTTTTTTGTGACTGTATGCTATCATATATAGGCGAATCTAAGTGCAGTATTGAGAAGAGAATGAGGGATAATAAATTGTTATATAAGTGTGTAAAAAGTAAAAATAATGGTGATTGAATGTCTCCTTCAGTTTTCTTTGATCATGAAAAAAACATGTAAATATAAATTTAAATTTGATTTTGAATATGTGAAAATTCTTCATGAAAAGAGAAACCATAATAAAAGAAAAATTAAGGAGACAATTTTTATAAATAGAAGTAAAATGCATTTAATAAGTAGACAAGCTGCTGACATTAAAATATGAGATTCGTGGGATTTGAATGATGATGTTTGCTTCCATTTTTTTTTTAATTTAATGGCAGTTGAGGTAGGTTTAAGTAATTAATGAAATGTACTTCTGTGGATTTAAGGATGGTCTGTAATAGTTTATTGTCATTAAATTTATTACTTTTATTATAATTACAATTTTGTTTTATTTATATTATATATATATATATATATATATATATATATATATATATATATATATATATATATATATATATATATATATATATATATATATATATATATAAATTTGTAGTGTTATTTGAGAAAGAAGAAGCTTTGAGAAAAATACTTGTTATCCGTACTGAAACATAAGCTATTTACTTATTATATTTTTATTACATAGAAGCTTTCAGAAATAATACTATGAATTTATTAGTAAATCATAATATGATTTCCATAAAATTAAAAAATTCAAACAAAATATAAAAATGTATGTTGACATTTTGGGACAGTAATTAATCAGAAACTGGCTTTTTCGTGTGCAAGTTGATAAAATATTATGTTACTTTCTAATAGCAAATAATAGTATGTTAGAAACTTTAAAAAAAAAAAATTAATCAGAGACTAGCTTGTGTGTGTGTGCGGATTTAAAAATTTGGTTGTCATCGAAAAGCACTATATCCCACTGGATGGCGTTGTTTTCGTGCAAAAACACTTAAAAATGCTGTTTCTGCAGCCAACACCTTCGAACCTGCATTTTCTATAATACAACTTTTTTCTTGTGCTACAGATTGCAGGCTGCTATGTTGTGTCGCAGTACAGCATGTATGTTTTATGCAGCAAATACATTTTCCGAATATCGCTCAGTTTATAAAATGGTTATGGCTTGGGGAGAGGGTGTGTTTTTTTGAATTGGATGGAAATGTTGTTTTCATTTGATTTTTATTTTATTTTAAAGTATTGAAATGTTCTGATTTTGTAAAGTAATAATTAACACTTTTCATACCATAGTGTATTGAAGTTTTAAGTAGTAAATGTTGATGAGATATATGTATAAAGTTATTTGGAATTAGGTAACACGTCAAGTAAAATACTGTTCATAACATTCCATGAGACAAAGAACTTGTAACATGTGTATATTTTTTGAAATAAAAAAGAGCGTTAACACAAAAATATCCCGTAAGAAAAGTACAATTGTACACGGTTTTTTTTAAATGTCATAAAAAACATATATTATAAACATTTTATTATATATATTTGTCATTGTTTAAAAAAGTTTTAGTTTCTTTCTTTTCTCCAACTACTGTTATACTTTGTTGAATATAGTTTACGTTTATAGTTATGATTTATTTTACAGATGTTAGTAAAAAAAAATATTTCCAAAAATACGATTTTGATATTTTTTATTTTAGCATTACAAACAACAGAACAATAACCCTAAAACTAACCCTAAACCTAACTCTAAAACTAACCCTAATCCTAACCCTAAAACTAACCCTAAAACTAACCCTAATCCTAACCCTAAAACTAACCTTAAATGTAACCGTAACAAGTTTTACTTTTAGTTATCATTCTATTTGAAATAAAAACTAGCGGTAAACAACAACAACAACAAAAAAAGCTGTAACCCCAGTAAAAAAATCTTTGATAGAAATTTGATTTTTCTAATAAAAAGCAAACTAAAAAAGACGAATCAAATTGTAATTTGTTTATTTTATTTTACATTTATTATTATCATTTAATTTGTATATGTTAATAAAAAATAATATTTAAAATTAAATAATATTTAAAAAAGATGATTTTCTTTTGTTTTTATTTTCGCATTACAAAAAACACATCAAAATGATTATAATTAACAGCCCGGGAATGATCATATTTTATAGTTTAAGTGTGAAAACTGCACCATTGAGTGGGATATAGTAGCTATTCGACAACAACCAATTCTTTTTTAATAAAAAATAAGAGTAAATTTTAGCCATTTGTAATTTTAATTAATCAGACACTTTGTTTTGAAATCAAAGTCAATTATATTACAACTGCCACAAAATTTAACAAATTCAAACAAAATTTTACAATGAGCTGACTTTGATTTTTTAGGGACAGTAATTAATAAGAGATTGGCATTTTTTTGTGTGTGTATCCATAAAAAGTTACATTAATTTTTTAATAAGAAATAATAGTAAGTATAGCAGAGACTTATTTGGACAGTAATTAATCAGAGAAGGGCTTCTCTGGGTATGTGTGTAGATTGGAAAAGTTACGGTAATTTTTGTAATAAAAAATAAAAGTAAATTTTAACCTTTTTTGGATAATAATTAATCAGACACTGCATCTTGGGGGGGGGGGGGAGATTGCAATTTACCCACTAAAGTTAATAATCACAATAATCTATTAAAATCAAAACCAACTCTGGTGTCTGGTTATTGCATCTTCCTTTGACTTGGATGATTTCTTGTGGATATGTTACTTTCATCAGGATCTTTGAAATAGTGTTGTGCCACACCCTAAAATCCAATATGTGAGAATTACACAGTTCTGATGGAACAGTGGCGACACTGTTAAAACTGTTAGAAGGTACTAGTAGGTCAGTTCACATGAAAAAAAAGTTGGATCTGATAAGTTTATTTATTTAGACACAATGCAGTAAACACACCCTTACATGATACTGTAGTGAAAATAGACAACACAGCATTATGATAAAATGTGTAACACAAGCAACTATGGCAGCCAATAAAGGCATTTTCTGTGCTTTTAGCATAGAAAAAAGCCACAGCAGTAGCCACTGGTTGATTAAATGCATTCTATTTGTGTTTTATTATTTAAAGAAGTCTATCTACTTGGCTATGGCTACAAAAACAGCATGTTTCTAGCAATTTAGCTAGAAATAGCACCATCATGTGATTGACATGATAGAATAAAACACTGTCAAGAGTTATTTTAAATATTATATATGTATGTTTAAAAAATACTAATTAATTCTGCAATTTTCAAAATACCAATATAAAAATAATTAAATATCTTATGGCATGATTTTTATACTAAATAAAATTAATTAATTTTTACATGGATATGTTAAAAATAGAGTTAATTCTAAAGATATGTTTTAAAATATAATTTGGCATCATGTTATATTTTTATATAATATTTGTTTTATATCTTGATACTATTATTAGACAAACCTGGAACTTGTCCAATTCCACCTACAGGTACTGTCACTACTTGTGATGATCGATGTAAAACCGATTCTGATTGTGAGGGTACAGAAAAGTGTTGTCATTATGCTTGTAGCATAAGATGCATCAAACCTAAGATATAAACATCTAAATAGGTAAGACAAATTGTAAATGGAATAATTTTATCAATAAAACTTAAAATTCTGTCTATGTATTATATAATTATCATTCAATTTATATGTCGGTCTATCTAATCAATTACTTATCTATTTACCCTTATATATATATATATATATATATAAGATAGCTGTGTGTATATGTATCTATGTGCTTACTCTTCTGTCTAACTTTTTATTTAACTATACTTTTCTTCACAGTTAATTTTTTTCCTTATCTATGTTTTTGTGTATTTATTTTGCTATCTATTTTTATTATCAGTCTAACTGTACTTTTCCAGGTTTACTTGTTCATATATAATACATAACAAGACAGATAAATACATCAATGAGTCTTGTGATAAAGCAACATACACAGAAATAAGTTGAAACTTATTTAATCTATTTAACATTGCAATCATTTAATAACTTATTTTCCATAGAATTCTATTTTCCTGCCTATCTATCTTTATTCTCTTATGGTCTTCCAATTTATCTCTATTTCAGGATCTGTTTGACTTTATATATTTATATGAAAATAATCAATATATGAACTAACTAAAGGTAAAATAAAAAAATAATAAAAAAAACAATGCACAATTACTTCTCTACAAAACTGCTTTAATATTCTAACCAGCAGACTGTTTTGCATTTTGCTGTGCTTTCTGATGAAAACTAGCTTGCTGGTTGAAATATTAAAGCAGTGTTATAAAGAAGTAATTGTGTGTTGTTTATATATATATATATATATATATATATATATATATATATATATATATATATACACATACACACATATACTATATTCATATATATATATATATATATATATTGAACCGAGTGGGAGAAGATCAAATAAAAAAAAAAAATAGAATATTACTTTTTTACTCTTTTTAAAAAAATTAAGATTATGAAAAACTTTGTAAACAAATTGTTAACTTCATTTATAGAAAAATGACAATATTATAAAATTATTTATTATAAATTCGATCTACTGCAGCTGCAATTTAAGTATTGCACCACATCAGTCTCTTAGGCAGAGAAGCATAATACCCAGAGGGTACCTATGGCCAGGCCAAAGCTATATAAGATACATAACCCCAATGACATTTTCAGGCCACAGATCTTCTCAACAGCTGAATTCAATCCCTATCATTCAGAGTACTTTATTTGTTTTGAAGTAAACTACAGGCACCAGCTAACTACCAGAAGTAGTTAACATGTCCTGTGTGATGGCAAACTAATTCAGCACCTAAGAAATCCCAACTAACTAAAGGGAAATATAATTCAATAAACCACTTATATAACTTCTCTCCTAAATTCTATTTAGTGATATAATTAAAAAATTGCCTGATAAATGCTAAATTTCCAAGAATAATTTATTTCATAATACCTTAAACTAATTTTTAAATTCATTCATCATACCTTTTCTGAATTAAATAATAATACATAGCATCTCCTGCACATGTACTGTAAATAAACATAAAGCATTAAATAATAACTTGTAGATTTATGAGTTTACGCTTGTCCAAATTATGATAATATTAAATAGTGCTATCACACTTATAATGTAAAGCTGCATAATTAATATCAATTAGTCAATTAAAATGGCTGAGTGCTTTTGAGAAACTGTACTTCTCATAATCATAGCCAGTTCTGACTCATTCATTGAAATCATTCTATCAGTATAATATGCAAACTCTATGCAAATGAGTCAATTAGACCATCTTTTTGATATAGCAAAACATGCTCCTTTACGATTCATGGTGAAAGAGCCCTCTTCTATGAAGTAATCCCCCTTTACCTTATGCTTAACTTCATGCCTCTCAGCACAAAACATTAAAAAATGCACATATATTTTACCATAAGCTATGTGTATGTTTAAAAAAGTTTATCAATATATGTTCATTACAGTAAACCTGCACATAAATAGATCATTTTATGCTGGCTCTGAAGATAGTCAAATATTGCCATGGCTACTTTAATTAATATCAGTAATGGAAATAAAAAATGTTATTACCTATAGGATTTTAAACATTGTGGCTTCTTGCTCGTTGCTGCTGCATGTGTGTTTACCAACTAGTTAGATTTTAGGCTTCTGGCGCAGTCTTGATGATTGTGGTTCCTGGCTGCTTCTATTTCAGGCAGTTTGACATTCTTGGTGGCTTCAAACTATTAGACAGGCATGGCCTCTATCAGGAAGACTGCTGATGTTCTTGTGGATAAAGGCTGAGTTTGGTAGCATGGTCTAGAATCAGCTTAGCATGGCACTGTATCCATTATAAAGTAAGTCTAATAGGTGAATGAATCTAGATTCGTGAATGCTTAAATGATGAAGTTTGCAGTCATGTTTATGAATGTCATCTTGTTATCTTTTAATTAATTTTAAATCCACTAATTATTTTCATTGTTCAAAATCAATCCACTGTGTATATTGCTTAAATTTTGGATATGATGCATTTTAATTAGTCCTGTTATTTATGGATTTTAATTTATTAATTAGTAGCCATTGCTAATCCCATTCCCATGCAACTTATTATTATATGCAATCTTTAAGGAGATTTTTATTAAATTCAATTATAAGCTCTCATTTATTTTAATATTAAAATTTTGTATTTTATTTACACACGTCTATACTCATATTAATGTATTTTCTAAAATCAACACACATATTTTCTTATTTTCTTTAAATAAATGATAAGAGAGAAATATAGTTTTAAAATCTTTTTTATTTAGTTAAATTTCTCCCCATCACATTGTTTTATTATTATTATTTTAAACTAATAAAACATACTAATAATCTGTGCTGTCTTTTCAACAAAATTAAACAGAAATTCTTTTTAAAATTACTATTGACATTGGACTTCTAACACTAATTATTTTTCCTCCTAAATATATTTGGAATAAAATTTTAATCTTAAATCTTTTATTACAAAATTTGTAATGCTTAAATAGTGGTACATTATATCACTTCCCTGACAAGGGTAAAATGTGTCACTTTAACCATTTTATCTCTGGAAACTTTTTTAACATATTTTGAACTATTTACATTAATTATTGTTTTTCTAAATTTACTTTATTTACTGGTGATCTGGAACTACATAAACTGAGGGCAATCTTTTTTTATTATACTTTTTTTCAAGGCTGATAACATTGCTTACAATGATCTTTTACTAAATGATGACCATGTGGATAACACTTCTTTCTGGTGAGACAGAGATTTTGAGGTTATGTGGATGCAGAATTTGCCGGCTTATACCAACTTACACACATGCAAAACAAAGCTTCGTTTGCTGGGTTTTTACCGGACATTGGGAAAAGAAAAGATGACTGCGAATGGCAGGATTCATCTATTGTCCAATTTGACTTATGCTTTGAAAATAATATATGAAATATGGGGACTCTCTACCAAAGAAGTGATCCATGGCTTAACCTGCTTGTTGCCAGTGTGCAAATTTTATATAACAATAATGAAAGGGCTCAGGACTCTTTTGACAATCCTCACCCTGAAAATATTTTTTCCTGATAGTCCATTATGGGTACTATTTTTCATCTAGTCTACAGCTTTACATTTTTACTACTTCCCTAAAACTCAATTCAATGCTTCCTTCTTTCCTATTTTAATTCCAATCTCTTATACACTCCTAATGTAACTTAGATTTATTTCATTTATATTATTTATTTGTTTATTAACCCTTATGATTATTATTTTAACCCATTTATTTAACTTTTATTAACATGTGTGTATTCAAAAACTATTTTATTTCATTATGCTACATCCTTTATTATATTTCTACAGTTATTTTATTTTCATTTATTTATTTTAACTTGATTTTATTTTATGTATTTCAGTTATTTTATTCACTTACTTATGCCTACTAATATTACTTTAAATCATTAATTTGACCCATTAATTTATGAAGACCCTTTTTTATTACTAGTATGCACATGAAAAAAAAATCATTTATTCTGTGATGCATCCATTATTATGATTTTCTGAAAAGATTTCATCCCCTTTTTTTTTAATTTATTATTTTAATTTTACATAATAAATTCTCTGATTCAGGTTTATCACCTATGTCAAAAGTTTTTTATTATTATTATTAAACTGTTTATCCATTTCTGGACATTTGTTTGTTTTTCCATTTTTTTATTTTACCTGATTAATGTCAATTATGTTCAGTCAGGCAGTTTTTCTTCTGTTTTACTAATTCTGTAATGTATATCTCTCTGTCTATAAGTTTTTTCTTATCTCTGTCATGTTCTGTTTTATCTTGTAGCTCATATATCTTATGACCCTTTAGCTGAGCAAAACATATTTGTTAAACATGTTGCACTTTATTACTGACCACCTGCAAATAGCAAATGGAATAAATCCCTCTTCTGTAGTCTTTTCAAATAAAATTGCTCTATAAATATCTCTTATTTCTGCTTTAAAATTATACTCCTTAAATCTTTTCTTAACCCTCGTCTTTTTTCAAGTTTGTATTCAAAACCAGCAGTCATTTTAACCAATTTATTTTTAGTTTCTCATGGAGACTCTTTTATATTATTGTCTGTCCTTAACTTACAGCTTCCTTCTATTTCGTGGTCTGCATTTTCTAACTTTTTTATCCCCACTACCTATTTGTATCCAACCTCTATATATTTCTATATTTATTTCCATCTTATTTGTTTCAATACTATTTGGTTCTAACTTAATTTTTAGATCACAGGCACATTCTAGTTCCTGCTCAAATTTATATTTGCTTTCTATTTCATTTTCATTTACAATGCCTATGCTATCTTTTTTTACTATTTCAAATTCCTGGCTTCCTTCATTCAAATCTTTCTCTGTGACTTCTATGGCTATATGATTCCTCTCTACATTCAACATTATTTCACCCCTCCTTGCATACATTTGACATTATTTTACCTCTCCTTATCTTCATTTCTGTAATCATTTCTACTTTGACTTCACTAATTTCTTCCTTCATTTCTGCTTTGCATTTCTTTCATGTCAGTTTTTATCTTACTCGGCATCATTTTGATCATTATCTGGGTTTTTGATATCTCTTCTTTTTATTTTTTCCACTATTTGCCAATTTTTTAAAAAAAATCGGGCTTTGTTCCAGCTCCATTTCTTTATCCATTGTTACACTGTACTTTTTTAACTGTAAATAAAATTAAGCACTATATCTATTTATATTTCATGGCATTCAACAAATCACAAAATATTATTACTGTTTATTTATTCTTTTAAAATGGAGCATATAACATACTTCAACCCCTTGTCCCTTTTCTCCACTCATTCTCAATACCCTAAATCTGCCCAAAATATCTAACTGTCTTTACTTTCTCTCTTTTTATTTAAAAGAAAAATTTGTTTATCAATTCTTTTATTTAAATCATACCACTTTCTTAATTACAATTACACAACTTAAGTGTTTTTTAAGTTTTTTTTTATTTGCCATATGATTAATTACTGTCATATGTGATGGTTCTGTCTCCACATTGGGAAAGCCAAATGAACTGAGTGGGAGAAGATCAAATAGAAAAAAATATATAGATTATTACTTTTTTACTCTTTAAAAAAAATTAAAATTTTGAAAAACATTGTAAACAAATTGTTGACTTCTTTTATAGAAAAATGACAATATTATATAATTATTTATTATAAATTCAATCTGAATTCAAGCCCTCATTCAGACCACTATTTGTTTTGAAGTAAACTTCAGGCACCAGCTAACTAACAGAAGTAGTTAACATGTTTTGAATAATGGCAAACTAATTCAGTGCTTAATAAATCCCAACTAGCTCAATGGACATATAATTCAATAAACTGCTTATATAACTTCTCTGCTAAGTTGTTCTTAGTGGTATAATTAAGAATTGCCTGACAATAGCTAAATTTCCATGAATAATTTATTTTATAATACCTTAAACCAATTTATAAATTCATTCATCATACTTTTTCTGAATAAAATAATAATACATAGCATCTTAGGCGCACATACTGTAAATAAACATACAGCATTAAAATAGGTACAAAGCATTAAAACATGCACGTATATTTTACCATACACTATTTGTATGCTTAAGAAAGTTCTATCAATATCTGTTCATTACCCTAAATCTGCACATAAGTAATTCATTTTATGTTAGCTCTGGGGATACTCAAAAATTGCAATGGCTACTTTAATTAATATCAGGAATGGGAATAAATATTTTTATTACCTATAGAATTTTAAACATTGTGGCTTCATGCTCTTTGTTCTGCATGTGTGATTTATTAACCAGTTGGATTTTAGGTTTCTGATGTTGTCCTGATGATTGCAGCTCCAGGCTACTTCTATTTCAAGCAGTTAGACATTCTTTACAGCTTCAAAATATAAGATAGGCATGGCTTCTATTGGACAGACTGCTAATGTTCTTGCAGATGAAGGCTGGAGCTCATTCACATGCTTCAACTTCTGCTTAGCATGGCATTATATTCATTTACTTATTGAAATTATTGTATACCACTTCTTTATTAACATTTCTTATCTCAACCAACATCTCATATAACTATTCTTTTTTAAATGAATAAATTAATTTACATAACCAATGTAGAAAAAGATTTTACTTACATCCAACTATATTTAAAATAATTAAGAAACAAATATACTAATTAATTCCTCACTTTTGAAGTAATTAACTAATTATTTTCTTATAAATTCATTAAAAGCTATATTATAATAATTAACCAATATTTATAACTTTTAACTACTATAATGAAATTTAAAATCGTTTAGTATCACAATGTATTATAATTCAATCATTTTTATTTTTATGAGACATACTAATTTATCACTCTTCATCATGATGACAGAGAATAATAATAAAAAATTGAATTTATTAATATTTTAAAAATATAATATCAAACATTTGAACAATCATCATTTTTTTTTCTTGTTTATTATCTTATTTTAGATTAAGTGAAATAATTTCAAATATATTTAATTATTACAATATGTATATGGCAAGGATGATGAACATTGACTTGAAAACAAGAAAAGAGAATCTCAATACAATATTACTTTAAAAAGAAATTCAATAAACAATATTTAACATATTATAACAAAAAAGTACAAACTAATATTAACTAAGTAATTATGATAAACCAAAATAAATTATACTTCACTATGAAATTATTTACAAAGAGAATTTAGTACATTCCAATATTTTACACTATTAACATGAAGATACTTCTTAGTGTTTTATATTTAAAATATATCAACTAAAATATCCAATTTGTTATGTCATCAAATTACAAATATTTCATAAATATATTCTTTTATATTATCATTTCTTTACATTTTCCTTTCATAAAATATCATTATCTAATTACAATTCTATAACTTATTTTACTTTTACTATTTTTATTGTTTTGTTATAAAATAAATATTTAACTATTTTAAATGTTCATTAAGATAAGGCACTTTATTATATTACATACTATAATAAGAATAAATATCAGGTTTTCTTTTCAATATCATATCTCTTACACCTCATACTTTCATCTTATATTTTGATCTCTTATATTCAATAAAACATCCATAAAATATTTATTTTTACATTTTTTAATATCCTATTTGTTTTGTATTTCATCATTTTTGGAATAACTTGATCTAGGCAAAACTCTCTCCATACAGTAATGATTGTGTGATGTTTTAAGGTTTAACTTGATTTAGCTTACTATCATTAGAAAGTTTAGCTTTTACCATTACTTAAATCTTCAACTTTATTATAATATGTTTATACCAATGTGATTTTTTGGTGATAACAAGTATGGGATAGATATGTTATAAAATTATAATAAATGATACCATGGACTAAATGTAACTTAAGACAACATATATTGTCTACTTTAATTTTCTATTTTGGCTATTATTTCAAGCTCTTACTTATTCTAAAAAATGTTACAATCCATTATAACATAAATATTTTAACTTACTATACACCTTATCTTATTTAACATATATCAACACATTCACAACACTACAGGATTTTAAATAAATATACATTTGCATACCACTACTTAAAATCTGACACTCCATATTGCATTGATCAAAATCATGTGTTCATTCAACAACATCTAGAATCCAAGCAAACGTATATCCATCTATTATGTGTAAGATATATAAGTCAGGAACAGTACCAAATATCAATCTATTTACCTGTGCTCCAGTGTCTCTGATCATATAAACAATGTTATTGAGGATACTACAAGTTTTCCATTAACTCCAGTTAGCAATGAGAACAGGAAGAACATAGAGACTTCGAAATCAATGTAATTAACTAATAATTTCTACATAATATAGCAATTAAATAATGCTATACACTATTTCTTTAATTAATAATCAGATGTGTAATAATATTCAAAGCAACTTCAAACAAAGGGACTTTAATTAATAATACCAAATATTTTTTTTTACAATTAGGGGACAGTATACTCAACTAAATAATTAATAATAGAAATTTGAGTAATGAATGACAAATGCGATAATACAGAGAAATAAGACTATATAAATTTATTAATGATTAAATAAGGTAATATGGTAGTTACAAATTGGATTATAGTTTAATTTGCAATTATGTACTGCTATGGATTAATTCAATTAATCAGTAAACAAAATATTTTTGTTACTATAAAAATTGATTAGTGCAGTTACTATATATATATATTCTAACCTAATAAACGATGAGCGACTTCTATTATTTTGAAAAGAGAATTCAATAAATAGAATTCGGAAATCCCAATCGCTTCCTTCTAGGACGGATCGCAAACCCGTATCTTTTTATCTAATATAGCTCGACGTTTGGTTAGTTATAATAATTCAGCTACAGTGATATGCAGTTCAGACAGAGATAGAATAAAAAAAAATTATCATTAATAAAATAAATTTAAAAATAAAATTTAGAATAAACTAACATTCTTACTCTATCCAAAACACATTCACTGAGCTGTAAGTACTTGCACTGTTCGACAATGATGATGATGATTTCATGTCATTGTTAATATTACTGACTAAAACAAAACATTCTTTAATTTGCCAATATGATCTCAATATTTTATTATTATACAATCAGAATTTTCAATCTCTTTAGCCATGCCACGCTTGTAATATTGATCATAATGAATCAATATCCAATTTAAGAGCACTTATAATAATGACACTAATCTCAGGGTTCTCTGTTATATTTAATAAAATGCTCGGCAGTATTCTGTTGTCGCATATGACTGACATTCTGGTCGGCTATAGGAAACATTTATCTTATTTAAATTCCATGTGTCTTCATCCACATATCAACTATTATAATATTTAACGAGATGATAACTATATTTAATAACAACGCATAATTTTGAATAATACAGCCATTTTATCCAGAATCTCAGTCGGAATGATGAAAAGACAAAGGTGCTTTTGTGTCCTTCCATTATCCATGACAACACAATAATTTAACTAAGATTTATTACTTAGACACTTCACTTAAATGTGTATGGAACAATGTGCAAACAAAACCTACTAGTTTGGGAATAAAGTGATTTTACACACACATAAAATAAAATGTTTTGGTCTGAAGTTTTCAATTCCACAAATAATTCTTATTAAAGTAAACTATAATGAAATATTCTGATCTGCTTACAATTGTCTATCTGGTGTATTGAATTTAAGATTTCATAAATATTTTGGACTCAAGAAAGTATTGCAAGTATTATGCCAATACACTTTTATTTAGCACACAAGAAAAATGACTCAAAACAACTTGTAACAAGACTATAATTTATTATTAAATTTTAACAAGATAATAATTTATTATTACAGTTTAACAAAACTATCCTTTATGATAAACATAATACACAAACATATACAATTTATTCGATCCCATATGGATAAAACAAAATATAACTAACATTAATTCGTCTATACTTTTAGACCTGGATTCGAACTACTTCTTCACCTTCTTTTTACATTTATACAAATTGAATATAACAAAATAAATATTATTATCGATACATCAATTCATCCATTTTTTCTTATATGAACGGCTGCTTAACTTTATTAACTAACTATTTGTTTTAAAATAAAAATAATCTGATTCTAGGCAATGCGTACAAACGATTTTTATTATCATATCTTTAATTAAATGATAGTTTTTATTTAGATAACTTATTATAATTTATGGGTTAGTCATCAGAAGTTACACTTATTATTTTAATATTTACCTTAATAACAACTGAAGTTGTTATACACACTGTTTTTCTCAGTATAAGTTATATTGTGAGTGCTACTTAATCATTAACCCGAATTAAACCTAGTATTTGAACCCTCCATTGGCAAATAAAAATTTCTAAATCACGCAATTTTAAACTTCTCTCTCCATTGACTTACGTGTGGATTACCAGCACTATTCCACCGCACAATCCAGACATTGATCATATATACTAGCACGCTATTTTTACTAAATGGATCTTGAGGAATTAACCTCCAATATACCCGTTATCTTGCCATATCTTTCTAAACAAAACACAATATTCAACACCTTCCGTGGTGGAATTATCTCTATTTTCTCATGAGGAATATGGAATAACACCGAAGGTTTGTAGATTTAACTACTACATTAAAATAGTTTGGTGGGTCCTTGCCTCTTACTTGGGCATAATAGGAACACACACCAAATATAATCCTCTCCTGGGATTTTAACGAATGAAATACACTAAATACGATATAAATAACTAATCGCCCTAACTCTGAGAAGCGATCACTTGGGTTATAAACATACCCGAATACTAGATTTATCTATTCCTCTCATGGAAAATAAAGCTTTTGGGGAGATCATTTTCCATCCCACAAAATAGATACATTACAATTATTACTTATGCGAATATTGAGCATATACTGATGCTATATCGGGGCAAGACAAGAAAATACACTAATTACACTAAATTTATGTTCTGGGGTATATTTAGATCAACGTCTGAAATCAATGGATAACACAGAATAACCCTAATAATTTTCACCTTTGCCAAAGAAACATTCAACAAGTAATTGGTAGTCTATTATCTTGAACTTAATTAAGTGAATGCGTTAATAAAGAATAATTGGGAATAAGTTCCGCAATTAACATAGTATAAATTTGTTTCCAACTTTAAATAAGTAATATCCTGTATAGCACTTCTCTTTAATTACTTCTGATAATTTTAACTAGATATTTTACCTATTAAGTATCTGAATTTTTCTTCTTTTACGCATCTAACATATAAATTTATATCCATAATGCATATCATAAGTAAACACATTTTATAAAAAAAAATTTTTTTCATGTCGAATATAAATTTAACCTAGAATAAGTATATGAAAACATACCTTTATGATTACAATGTCATTTAAATATTACTTGATTATACAGCCTTTAACCTGTTGATATAAAAAAAAAATACACATAATTTTACAAATTAGTAAAAAAAAATCATTACTTAACAAGTGCTTATTATCTCCCTAGAAAAATGTTTTTCCGTTGGGCAATTTATCTAGATGAAGAACTTGATCTGTTCACGAAGCAAAATTTCAAATAAGAAACACATTTTATTATTTCATTTATATAAAAGTTGCCTCCATTCTGGTGCAATTAATAAATTAGGCAAAGAAAACATAGCAGCGTTGGATGTTAACTCTTCCTTGAATTAACTGATATAATTTTGGGATCCAAGAAAACAATACATATTTTAACATGACGAATATTTGACGATTGATGATCACATATACAATTCTTTTCTTTTTCTATTGGCGATACGTATCATTTTTAGCTAGCTGGCTTATGAATAAAACTAATGCGCGAATTTTCCAAAATATTATTATTATAAGGACTGCAGCTGACTTACATGGATATGAAGTTTTAATGACTTCAGTTGATGTATAATATAACATATTATATTAAGGTTATAATTAAGTCACTAATGTTTGTAGTTTTTATTCCTACTCTAGGAATTGTAATTTGTCTTTAATAAGGAATTTTCCGTAAAATGCACACATACAAATTTTCCGATATTTGCCTTGAGAAAATTTATATTTTCTTTTTAAAAAATATACAGGTGCATAAGTAAATATCATTGATCATTAATATTATTTTTAGATAATTTTCAGTGAATAAAACATATTTTAACGTGGGGAACTTACATTATTTTCAAAGCAGACAATGTCCTTTAGAAAGAGCGCGAAATTTTCTAGTTAACTTTCCTTGGCTTTTATAATATGTCTTTTAATTATAAATTTTCTTTTATACCACGAAAAGATAATTAAATGAGGTAAAGTTAACAAATCATTGATTATTTCCTGGAAATTACTTATATTACTTATTTTAAATATAATGACACTTTCCGTGATTGCTGTAGTCAATACGGTCATTTTGAACTTTAGCATAAGATAGTATATTTTTGCGTATAAAAAGCTTTAAAATAGGTAGATGGCACCAGAAAACAGAATATCTTATCAAATAGGATTAGCAACACATGATATTATTAAAAATTTACTGGACTTATATTTATTTCTGCAATTAAAAAATAATAAAAATTTGTTACCGAATTTCAGTACTGCTTCCTCCTTGTAAAACTAAAGTCAGACTAAACTTTTCTCAAAATTTGGCGGTCTTGTTTTAGCGACCTCTTACAGAAAAATAATCAGTTAATTATACATAAACAAAAGAAAAGGACAAAAAAAAAACTTATTACAATTATATTTTTCCGTATGATTTAAATGGATTTCAGAGTAATTTGACAAATAATGAAAAATAATAAATATACTTAATTAATAATTAGTGATGTATATTTCTTTTAAATATGATTTTCTACCAAAAATAAATTATCAGAAGTTATTGTGCTGTATGATAAGATACTCATCCACTCTCCCTCTACCCATCCAAAATCAATTACTGTTTATGATATGTGCTTTTATACTATATTAAATTGCTCTTATTGTTAATAATTTAATTAAATTATTCATGCTCTTCTTCAAAATGACATTGGATTACCAAATTTTTTTTTAGTTATTTGCTTAAAACACGTTACAGTGAGTAAATAGCATACTTTATTAATCACTTAATATTATTATTATTTTACCTTTTTATTTCCTAGAAAAGAATAGCATTGTTTTCCTGTGGAAACGATGCTAAATAAACCAAGTGTCAATAACACTAGGTTACAATATATATATATATATATAACAAGATTGGTAAATCGTATATGGTAGTTGAAGAGGTTAATATGCCAAGGATAAAATAAATTATTTTGGTAATCAATAATACATTGTAGCTTAACCCTCATTTAAAATACTATAGATTCACATTAATGAGTTATATATATATATATATATATATATATATATATATATATATTGTAACAGTCAGAATCATCTATCTCGCTAACACACTGCAGAATTCAAACCCCAGACATGAAACTGAACATTCTAGGAGGGGTTGCTTCTAGATATACTAAGTTCGAATCTAAAGCCCATATTTCACAGCGCCATCTACATGACAATGCATCTGATGCCACTACTAGTATGACCTTTGTCCGGTGCCTGGTGGTCAGGAAGAAACAAAAGACTCTATACTAAAAGAAGTTTGGGTGGCTAATTAACATCTATGGATTTACAAAAGAAATGCAGAAAATATATATATAGACCGAGACAGTGATAGGAATCAAATAAAATAAGAGATCAAATTTAGTTTTAAATAATTTCACAAAATTTATTCATAAAATATATATATAACACCACTGTCTGCTTATATGAGACAGGGACACGTATTAAATAATTGTGGGCATTATATTTCAATAAATGACAAACGGTTTTAAGACAAAGTGATATATTCTATTCCTCGGGCTAATAGCATTACGATAATGTGCTTGACGAGATAGGAGCATGTGCGAGGTGCTTTGAGCAATTATACAAGTTTAAGAAAATATTTGAAATTAAGTGTTATAAAATATTTATTGATTTCGAGAATAGCACGGACAAAAGCTTACTAAGCAACAAAGTAGGAATGTGATCAAGGCATTTATTTGAGAATAATAATAATAGAGTTACATTGGGAGGTCAGTATTGCTGATAATGAATTTATTAAAGTTGGAGGGTGTGATACATTTAAGTCACGGATGCTTTGTAAAATAAATAGAAAATAAAACAATATTGAAGATCCGGAATAATTATGGAGGGCATCTCGCCACTAACCCGTAGAAAAGTATTTTATTAACAGCTGAAACTTAGCGACTGTGTGATGATTGCATTTAATTTCCAGGGGTGTCATTTGAGACACCCTCTGCCTGGAAACTTGCAATAAGCAAAAAGAACGGACTTTGTCATGTAAAGAATCCTTGGAAAAATAAAACAAAGTGGTCTCAACAACCAATTCATTTACCAGCAATACGAGACTAGTGTATATAAAAACATACTAAATGGGTTTTACTCGTTTAAGAAAAATGCCCAATCAAATTTTACAAAATTCATTTAAAAGGGTCCACACATTCTCGATGTCAATGAAGAACTTTATAATTAAAGTAGAACACGGTAATTAAAATAGGAAAATGCATGCTTGTGGGTTTAAAAAGTAAGTATAGATTTATATACGCAAACGTGCATTAAGGGACACATTTATAGCCATTGACTTCACACATACTCTTATATTAGATTGAAATCAATAACATGTAGATTTTAAACTATGTGATTATATTATATTAAAGAAAAGAATCGCCCTTGAACGAGTGATTTGCAAGATAATAAAATTGGAAAATTATAAATTTAAAATATGCCTTAATAGCGGCATCTTACTTTCAATAAAGGGAATAGTTCACTCAGTCAAAGACGATTCTGACACATTATCATAATAAAATAAAAGAAAGCTTTATAAATAGAAAATATTAACCCAAGGATAGAGAGCAAAATGTTGAGTATATTTAAACACGTTATTAAAATACATAATGAAGTTATGTGAAATATAAGAAAAGAATGTTAAATAGCTATAGCATGTTAGTTAGGAATCACAAGAGCTCTTGGGTTAATTTAGGTTACCTCTGGAGACGCATTTGCAGGTAGATGTTCGGCAGGTTTTATAATTCAGCAGCAAAATGTGGAATGTTCATATTTTTGGCAGCAGCAGCAGCAGTTCCGGGGTTTGTGTGATAACTTCCGATGGTCTACAGCAGCAGATGACCATTCCAAAGAGAAATAGCCTTCTCGCGCTCTACTCTATCATGTCAAGATTTACAAATTACTAGAATAGAAATCAGAATGATTTCTCTTAGAAACATTAGAAGAAAAATTCTCCAGAACAAAAGAAAACCCTTCTTTTTATAGTAGACATTAACAATAGAACTGCCCTGGAGCATTACAAAAATATAGCGGACTTATCAGCTGTAATTAAATCTATCCGAATGTCTAAAGGAATTCAACATTAATTAATTTCTTTTGTTAATTTCCCTGTTGACATTCGGATTACAAACTAGATTTAATTAAAAATTACTTTTACTAATTAAAGAAAACCTTAAGTGGACATCTGCTGTTTTTAGATAAACTTATATAATAATACTAATTAAACTATTGTCCATCATTATTTAACATAATAAAAGTATTTTTTTAAATAAATGCGATATTAATAATAATACACTATAATTCTATCAAACCTATCTAATTATAGCGTTCTTTCATATGTAAATATATAATGCTGTTCAGACAGCCATGACAGCAAATTGTAGTTTTATTTTACATATTATAGTTTAAATGAGATTTGAATCTAACACAGATAAGTGGGCTACTAGATTGATGATGAAACGGCAAGGGATTAGGAGGTTCCCGTTTCAATAATATACCAACATTACAAACCTTTAGACAAATACAGATATTATCATCATTTAAATATGAAATTCAAACCTGTATTTAGCATTTCAGCAGTATCTCAGTTTAATAATTTAAATAATATGTTGAAATCTAAAGAAAAATATGAAAAATAATTGATCAAAAACAAAGCTTTCATGTCAAGCATTTGGCATTTTCATATTTTGATTGAAGATAAAAAATTGAATTGCTTCTATTCTTTCTAATCTAACTACATGATGTTGAAAAAAATGTATCCTGTAATGGTATTCAGGAAATTAAAAATGATAATGTGGTCGGTAAAACAACTGTCTAACATCCTCTTATAAAAAACTTCATTATTCTCTAACATAGGCTATTGTGAAATTATGAGCATTGCAGCAGTTTTCCACTTGATTTATTTTCTAAATAAGATTTCCATATTAAAAGTTGAACTGGGTTGGTTATCTGCTTTTTTAAAAAAGTACTGAGTGGTCTTACAACTTGACAATACTATGTTTATATGTCTTTGGTTTGAACCCCATTTTCAATATTCTGGATATAAAAGTATCCCAGAAGATGAATTTTTAATCACACATATATACTATCAGAAATTTAAAAAAAAAATACTGTAAAACCACACTTGGAAAGAAAGTGTTTCAAATAACTGTATCTAAATAGAAGATTTTTATATTACTTAGATATGGTAATTTGAAATATTTTCACTTCAAAAATCATCACCCACCCACACACATATATGAGAATGAAGAGTAAAGTGTCACCATGTATGTGGGTTTTGTTTTATACTTTTTGAAAAATTAATTAATCATCATCTATTGATTTTTGATTTTAATTTAATATAATGAATATATTAAAATCTATGCATTTCATTTATTTTCAGATAAATAGAGGATTGACTGAAAACATTAGGACCAGAGTAACATAATGCATTTAAATAAAATTGAAAATTACTTTTTGATTGATCTGAAATAGATTTTTGACTTTTAAGATGGTAATCTCCAGTGAAAGATTATATACTTTTTCCTATCACTTAACCAAAGCTACTATAGCAGTCTTGTATTCAAAAATTGATATAAAATGATTTCAAAATTAATAAATAATTATTAAAAAATCTGCTTTTAAATTTTATTTATATCAATTTAAACTACAATTTAAGTTTTTTTTTAAATGTTAATTTAGTATATTATTAAGTTACATGTTTATTTTTTTTAGTTTATATTTTAATCCTCTTTAGTAATAACATCTATTATGAAAAGTGAGAAAAAATGCTATTGTCAAGATAAATATAATGAGGACATCAGTAGAATTGCCAATAAGCTTGGTGGGGATATAATACTGGTGAAAACAATATTAAATGAATTTTATAATGCTGGGTTGAAATAAAAATATTTTTCACTTAATAATGTTCTTAAAAATTTCAAATTATTTTAAGAAAGTTGTTAACTGAATAAAAAAAAATAGAAATTTATACAGATGGTTTGGGTTAAATGGAATTTAATTGCAAACAAAAGTAGATTCCTGACTTTGCTATTTGAACACCATTTATTGTAATCTTGAATAATCAATAATTACATGTGGTTCTTCATTTTTTTATATAAAATATAGGATGTTTTAGTCAGAAAATTGGTTACAGCACATGATAACAGTTAAACATAGAATATATTACATGATAATAAGAGGGGAGAAAATTCATAATTGATATCTTGCTTGACACTGGCTAAAAGGACTAATATAAAGCATATCAGCAAGGAATGAGTCCAGAATAGTATCTTGATAGGTGACCATGCTTGCATGTCTTATACAGTTCAATGATAGATCTAATACTTTGTCCATGCTTTGCATGACCACATTGACTCATCATAAAGGAGATTACTTCCATAAAACTCAAGGTCTGGGCAATAATCATGAAGAGCAAGGTGAGTCATCACAAAGGGATACAGGCATTCAGCCTCAAATTTTTCTACAGCATAGGAGCTTTCTATTCAGGAGTGAAAGGAATCAGCTTTTAGGAGCCAAATCAATAAAGTCCATGTAGAATTGTAAATGTAAGAGGGGTCCAAATTCTGGTCCCTTTTCTGAATGTTTTCCATTTTGTTAATATATAGCTCAAGTGGATGCTCCAGAGCATGAATAAAGGTGAGCCAATACCATGTTTACCATAGTGAGAACAGTATGAATGTTATTAATCATATCTCCAGGATGAAATTCACATAGTACATGGTCAATGAGAGTTGATAGGGCAGGCATATTGTTATTTAACATGGAGGCTATAAGGACTCTGTAGGGATGAAGTGAAACACAGTGGCAGAAGAGATGAAGAGAAGTTTCATCCTCTCTGAGGCATAATGAGCAAATGTACTCTATGTTTGAGAATCCTCAGCAATGCACCAAAAAGTGTTTAGTAGGCAAGGCATTAATATTTATCTTCATCAGGAAAATCAAAATATTTGGGTTCAAGAAACCATCACTTAAATTTCTTGATTAGCAGATCATTGTTAAGCCTGAGGAAAGTGGATCTTGCAGAAACAACAAAATTAAAGAATGAAAGAGCAGAAAAAGTAAAACACTGGAATTGAATTGAACAAAATTAAAAAATAGTGCATTTTAAAACAACAAAATAAAAAATTTACTACTTGTTTACATTTTTCTCTGCCTTTTTCACGATTAAAAATTTCTAAGGTTCAAACTGGAAAAGAAAAATGGGAGCAATATTGGAAATTAATTGTCTGACAAAATCTCACTTCAAACTCAGGAATAAACAAAAAAGTGTAAGCATGAACTTTTATTTTATTTATGCTAGTCAGTTTTTATAGGTAAAAATGATATGTGAATTATTTAGTGTAGCAAGAAAAAGAAAAAATGTTTTTGTGCATGCTCTTTATAAATAAAGAAGAAAATATGTTTGCCGGTAAATTATAATCTGAATAAAAATATAATCAAAAATAATTTTGAACAAACCTTTAAGATTTAAGTCAAACCAACTAAAAGTCACTTCAAATAGTATAAAGTTAATCAATTTAAAAAGAAAAAAATGTGTGATCTCATTTCCTGTTCTTTTTTTTCTCGTGTAAAAAATCATCTGATAAAATTTTTAGTGCTATGTTTCATCATTGGTGAAAATAGAAAACATTACAGTATTTATAAATGCTGTAGGATATTTTATTTATAATTGCAAACGATTTAATAAATCTTGATCAAAGAAAATAATAATTCTTCCTAGTGTTATTCAAGAACATATTAAAATTTATTGATAGAAATCAATCAATAAATATCTATTTCTTAGTTTTAAAAATGCCAAGATCGTTTGATGGAAAAAAAAATTAATAAACGATTATAAAAAGTTCTATCTTGTTGACTTTAATAAACCTATAGCTTCATTTTAAGGAAAATTGTCTGAAGAAAATGTGAATAAACATGATATTCTTATTTTGTTGCTACACAGTTTTGGAAGTCTTTGATTTTGTTTCACTGCCGATCAAATATATAATAATAAAAATATATGGATGCATTACTCATAAAATGTTTTGTCCATGATGTCAGTTTTCCTTGTCAGTCAGCTCATAATAAGGGAATAAAGTTTGAACTAAGGGGTATAAAATAAAATGGGATAAAATGTTTTTTTTCTATTACTCATGTTTAGTATTATAATATTCTGGTTGTAATATATTATTGAGGAATATATATATTTTTTTTTGTATTTGTGGTATGAATATATATATATAATTACTTTAAAAACACACACACACACACACACACATATATATATATATATATATATATATGTATATATATATATATATATATATATATATATATATATATCTTCCGATCTATATATTGTTATTTTCCCAGTTGGTTAAAATTATAATACAAGATCTCATTTATCTAAACAGAAAGAAAGATATATTTATCTCTCACATTTTGAAAATAGCTTCTGATATTCTATTGATGGGTAAACAGATAGAATAATTTGTCAGAGGTATAGTATAATGACACAATCGTTTTATTATATGGAATGTTTTATATAAGCATTTTACATTTATTAAATTTTGTCTATGAATTAGTATATCCACTTTAATTATAGAATGTAGGCTAATCTTCATCGTCTATGTGTGTGTATCTTTTTGTGACAAAAGCATTATCAATTATTTTTAAATAATTAATTGTTGGTTCACCTACAATGTTAGTTTGTTTAACACACTATTAGTTTATGCATTGGAAAATGGGATATTTATATTTTAACTTTTATTGTTAGAATTATGTGATCTTGCTATCGTAAGATAAGGATTTGTGACAACTCTCATCTGATAAGTATGTGCCACAGGTAATGGTGTCAAATATAGTATCATTAATATTTTGCATTGGTAGATGGAGCACTCTCTCATTGCATATTCTATAAAAAATTATATTATTGAAGCTGATAAATATTTAATGTTTAGTGTGCACAGTTAATCCCTAGAGAGGATTATATTCATGGCACATATTCTGTTTCCTTGTGATGAGACAATGTCCACTTTTTTGTATGTAGGAAAAAGATATTGGAATTCGCCTTATTATTGTACAATTTTATAATGTTGTTGTGTAGAGCCTCTCTTTATTGTCTGATCCCTCATGATGGTATGTAGTTAGTTTTCCACCATGAATGGTGAAGTTCTTAGTATTTTAAAATTATATAGCAATGATAGAATAAAGTAAGATTCAGAGACACTTTTTCATCTATAGTATGTGCCTAATGGTGAATAGTGTATCTATAATGCTGTCATACTTCCACAAGTTTACAAGCAAACCAACCAAAACTTACTAGTAATTATAAATCTTTTGCATGGCATGGCAAAAGATTTACATGTACAATGTCATTTTATTTTCACCAAGCAGTGATTCACTGATGGATTGATAAGACAGGTTAATGATTATGTTGTGGACATAGTCAAGGTATTAGTATCATGTATACATTTAGCTTATGATGTCTGTCCCCACATTAATATAATAAATCTCTTCATGTCAAGTGATAATAATTGTTATTTATGTTGCATATGATTGCCTTTACATTCTATTGTGATATAAATAAAATAGCTATAATGTAACATACTATTTTATAATATTATGCTTAGATTTTAAAGTTTTTATTTATCCTAAAGATTTTAATACACTTTTATTTTATAACTCAAATGCTAATTTATGTTAAATGGAGTTTAAACTTCCTGTTCTATAATATAAAATAGCAGCAACATAGCTGATAATGATAGTGATCATGAATGTATCACCGTACACATTATTTTCTATACCTGATTTTATATAATGTCTCTGTCTTGTTTCAGATAATGTTTCTGAAATAAATTTGTAAATAGTATAAATAAATCTTGTTGTTTTAAAAGTTTATTTAGTTGTCTATAGTATTATTGCTAATCACCATACACATTATTATTGTTTTTGCTATCGACACATCATCATATTACTTTGCAGTCATCATCAATCAATATAATATATTTGACTATATATTAGTATAACAAAATAATTTTGTTAAGCCCTTATAGTTTAAAAGCACATCTAAGGCATCATCACTTAATAATCAAAATATTGTTAACCTAGATTGCATATTATTTTAAATAGTATATTAAATGATAAAACACTTAATTTTGATTTAATCAGTTTATTTAAACCCGCAAATATATCATTCACCAATCTAGATCACATTCCTCATAATTATTTTATAAAAGGAAGTTGGCAAGTTATTGTGTTTAGTTATTAAAAGTTTTCATATTTCTTGGAGCTTAAAGTTTATAATATTACAGAATTTTTAAAGTTTATTTTGAATTACTAAATATCGTTTGTTAATTCTATTTGAAAGGATGAGCTGTTTTGTTTGCTATATTTGGATAATTGCAAATTCCCTCTCACTGACCTAAGTATATCTTGTAAAATAAGAATAATAAAGTTACTTGAACCCTGGAAAGAATAAGTTACTAATTTGCATTGTGAAATTTGAATTTATAGTAAATTTTATATCTACAGTTATTTATTGTACTTAGATTTGAGTTATGTCATTTTCACAGTTTTTATTAAAGTCAATAAAACTGTAAGGTGTAAATTGCTTCTTTTGTCTTAAAATGTATAGCTTGTTTTGACTTTATGGTGAATATTCTGGTTTTGTCAAATATGTAATCCCTATTTTCATTAGTTTATCTTACTATCATTTAATACAATATTAGTTTATAGTTCAAGATCTCATTCTCCATCATCAACATTGTTTTTTTGATTTCATCCTGATCTTTCTTTTATTTCATTCTCATTTGACCTTAATTCATTATCATAATTGATTCACTCTTCACTGACTTTGATTCTATTATAATCTTAATCATTCGTTAGCTTTCATTCTATTACCATCTTAATCATTCATCAGCCCTTATTCAATCATTATCTTAATCATTAATTATTCTAATACATCTTTCCTTTCTCCTTAATCTTAGGCTCGTTTAATTTTATTATTTAATTATTATTTATTTTCATCATCTGGTTTAAACAACTTTAAATTTATTTTATAATATTCCGTTTGTGGATTTTAAGACTAGCTTAACTAGGAGTTATTATCTTCACAGAAACTTTGTAACCTTTTTTAGATTTATTGTTTTATGCTAGCTTAGTTGAATATAGAAATCATTTCTTTAGTTTATTTCTTTTTCTGCTTATATTCTTGATTATTGGGCTAGTAAAGGTTACAGTATATATATATATTTTTTTTATATATATATATATATATATATATATATATTTTTTTTGTAACCCCTTATCATCGATCACCAATACCTCTCCTACCTTTCCTAACCACAAATACCCAGGGGCACCAAATCTATGGATTATAGAATAAACTATTAATCTAACTTTACCCCCCCCCCCCCCACTAACTTTTTTACCCCCTAACCCCACATAAAAATTCATTTAAACTCATTAAATTTTAAGGTAAGTTAGGTTAAAATTATTCCCCCGGTAATGAGTCTCTTAAATGAAGTTTTACCTTAGCTTAAATCAGTTGGGGGCTACAGAGGTCTATAAGATGTAAAATGTACATTAGATGTGGGAGGAAACATTATAATTAATAGGAAAACAAATATCTATTAAATTTTAAAATAAATAATAATTAAATTGGTAAAATTCTACCATCTAAATTAATAAGGTATAGTCTATACTTCATCTCCTCCCATCATCCACATGCATTGAACAACCTCTACCATATTGGAAAATTAAATTAATAACTGGGAATGTAATGTTTAGTAACTATATTGTATAGCAAGTTCGAACTGATTATAAAATAAACCTAACATTACTGAATTTTTAATTATACAATAATTTAAACTAGTTAACTGAATTAATATTTAATCTAAATTAATAATTGAATACCTCAGAAGGTTAATTTATTGCATAGTTTAATTTTAAATCTATACTTCTCAACAGCTACTATTTACTATTATAAAGTAATGATGTAAATTAAGCAATACCCTAATTAAATAATGGCAGTTAGATAATGAAAGTAATAGGGTACATTTTGCTTTTAATTCATCATCTAAACAATAACTTAATGATAAAGTTTCCATAGAATCATCAAATAATCAACATTTCATACAGTGTTTGGGTCAGGGAAATCAAGATCATCATATATGGACATGTTTATCATTAAATTAAATGAAAAGTGCCATCATATCATATTAGATAAGTAAATGTGTGCATGTTATGGAAATATGAAATACAAATGTATGTCAAAGAAGAATTCTGAACATAACTTTGAATAATAAAACATTTATTTACAAAATAGTTAAGCAAACATTTAGTTTTTTTATAATTTGTGCAGGTTCAAACTCTAGATGTATTTAACATCAATAGTTGAATAGCTTACATGAGAGCAGATAACATAAGATAACTTTTTATCTTCTGTTCAAACACATCCCAGCTATCAAGACATTCTGATAGACTAATGGAAAACACATTATATTTTCAATACTAAAATCATACACCAAAATAAACTCTTTACATTTTTCTTGCAAAATTGTTTAAGTTATCAGTCAATTCTGATAAATATACATTGCTGAAACAATATAATCATACACTTCAGACAATAAAATACAAAATTTACTTCACATTTGGGATCTTGTTTTAAGCACACTTAAGCTATCAACTCAGTTGATAGGTCTATGAGAAATAACAATATTTACATTAAATTATAGGATAAAACTAAAATTCTTGGCATTTTACTTCAAATGCACATTAACTAAAATAAAAGGGTTTGAATCTAAGAATAAGTATAAAATAAAAATAATATCAAACTATACTTTGCAAAATTGAAATCAATAATTCTCTTAATTAAATATGCTCTGTCTTTGCAAAATTGAAATAAATAATTCTATTAATTAACTATACTTTGTTTTTGCAAAATTGAAATAAATAATTATATTAATTAACTATACTTTGTCTTATTAAAATTGAAATAAATATTTCTATTAATTAACTATGCTTCGTCTTTTTTTGCTTGATCAGTCAAAGTTGATGATATGAAATTTAAATGATAAATATAAAATGATTTGAAATAATAATTAAAGTTATGCATTAATGATGGATTTTACCATATCTTTTTTGAATTAATACTTTATACATGCGTCTGAATTATGTTGTCTGTCATAAAATAAATAAAATTAATCAATCCAATCGGTTTACTTATGAACTTGTGATAAAATCATAATACAGACGATAACAATGGTCAATCAAGCCTTAACACTAATTCTACTACAGCTGTTTTGTGAGAAAAATCATTTCTTCTTTTCTTTTTTTATCAACAAATTGTCTTGCACTTGGCTATGAGTAACAGATCAAAACATTCCATATGGCACAAGAGGATAAAAGACTTTCACAATTTCAATCATATAAATAACAATACAATAACTCCCAAGTCTAACTTCTGAGACTTAAAATACACTGGTGTGGACAAATTCTCATCAACAAAAATAAGGGAAATAAAATACTTGGCTTCTTATATTCGAATTCATAAAATACAACTATCAGAACTGGAGGAATCAATCTACTCCTAACAAATACTTCAATAAATGAAAGGGAGAGTTTACTCTATCCCATACAATATACTATGTAATCTACCCATGTCAAATATTCAAATAACTAAAAGGGGAGAGATTTCTCAATCCCATAAGATACTATACAGCATAACTAACTATTCTACATAGCCACTAAATACTTTTCTATCCAAGCATAATAAAAAAACAATAAATTCATATTTAAGTAAATTTCTAATCTTTCAATTTCAATTGGCACATTCTCACCATCCAAAAACGATGGCCTTAAATCATTTTTACTTTCAATTCAAACATTATTGTAGCTGTATTTAATAATAGACATGCATATATAAACATAATAATGCACAGACAATTTCAAATCCCAGTAGGTAAAGAACTACTGTAAAAATATCAATTAACCTTTTAACTGTTTGACTCGTTCTTAATCGAGGCAATTTTTGATACATATTCGTTTTAATCGAGTAAATTTGACATCGCTGTAAATTGCTTAGTTTTTGGACTACGTTTACGGTTTTAACGTCATTTTTTAGAACGCAAAAAGTTTTATAATATACTGCCATCTATTGAATTATTTTATAAGTAAAAAATCAATTAATTGATGATTTATGTCAAACAAAAACTAAGCACTGCCTTTTCACATCTTTTCTTGAATCTTATTGGCTGTTGAAATTTTGTAAACAAAAGATCTGGAAAAGCTCCGCCTTCTCATCATCTTTTCTTGAATCTTATTGGCTGTTAAAATTTTTATATGGCTGCCAAAAATTAAAAATTTACGAACGCTTTTGTTTTATTTTGAAAATGATAAACGAATGTTTTAGAGCATTTTAAAAATATTTTTTGATGAAA
Organism: Epiperipatus broadwayi; assembly: GCA_028023455.1. Taxonomy (NCBI): domain Eukaryota; kingdom Metazoa; phylum Onychophora; class Udeonychophora; order Euonychophora; family Peripatidae; genus Epiperipatus; species Epiperipatus broadwayi. The sequence continues at coordinate 1,260,952 of JAQFVV010000220.1, read as the reverse complement.
TACAAATAAAATACAAATTATTTTCATATAATATGTCAAAAATAAATATTATTTTACAAAAATAGTTACGATTTTAGCAAGAATTATTTATTTATTGCAAAGTCGGGAAAAAAAAATCATAACGTGAAATTATGATTGCCGTTTCTTTTCATGTCAACCGTAACAAATATTTTTAAAATTAAAAATCAAAATTTATTTTTGAACAAACTTTCGTTTATTTTTATAATGTGAGAAATTACTAATATACTTTTTAAAAACGAAACTAAAGTGAATATATTTAAAAAAACGGTCAATAACTTTTGAAAAATTGATACATTATTTTGTGCATCGGCTAATTAAAAGCTTTGAGTGATACCACCTGCAGCGAATGAACAATTGGACAGTTAAAGGGTTAATAACTGTAAAAGCAGAACTGTACTAATTATGGTCAGAGAAACAAGGCAAAAATAATTTCAATTGGCAAGATAAGACAAAATAATCATTTTTAGTGCATTTGCATTAGCGCAAAAATTAAAGTAAAAGTTTGGTTTAAGATAAATGACAAATCTTCAAATTCTGGGCTAAATAATTATTGAAAATAATTATTTTATAATCTATTAGAAATGCAAAGATAAACTACAAAATTTTGTATAATAAACTTTTTTTCAAAAGAGCTGTTCACCCCTTCAACACTAAATGGATGCCTCCATTTCTAACATGCACATATATTACGAGTACATGATAAACTTATACTAAAATAATAAAATTACCTAACATAATATTTTCTTCATATTATACTTTATGAGATGTTCTTGAAGAAACAATAATAAATATAATAATAAAATAAAACAACCTTTACACTATCTATTTACTAAACAACAAATAATAATAATAATAATAATAATAATAATAATAATAATAATAATAATAATAATAATAATAATAATAATAATAATAATAATAATAATAATAATAATAATAATAATAATAATAATAATAATAATAATAATAATAATAATAATAATAATAATAATAATAATAATAATCACTAAAGTTTTTTTTCTTCTTGTAATTTGAAAACAAAAGTTTATTTCCAGTTTGTAAAGGACATCTCTCGGTCATATATTAAATAATGATAATAACTGGCACAAAGATAAATATTGACGAACACATAACACATTCCTGCAGGAAGACAAATAATATTATTCTGGATCCAGAATAGCAGTATTCAATGTTCTTAGCAATTAGCTAATGAAACTGCTGTTAACATTATGTCTGAGAATTCTTCATTAATTAAGCAATAGACATTTTCTTACAACATAGGTAAAGCAATAATGTATCATTTCATTCCTTAAATATATTTCATCATTTGTTTTATATTTTCATAGGCCATTCATTAAAGCATATAACTAGTTAATTTATAAATTCACTTTAATTCCCATAAGTTTGTTGATAATATTTTAAATAAAGAAATTCCACTGCACATGAGGAGAACAATTAATAAAAGAAAGTCATACTCAGTTTTATACTATTTTTATAAAATCATTCCTCAGAGCATTTGGAGAGAAATAATTAAACAATCCATTAAATTACACATTTATTCTTCTTTTCAAATATAAATAGTCAGGCAAGTGTTCCAACAATATTGATAATAATAAATATAATTATTTTTATGCATATCCTCCCATCTCAACTTTCTTCTTTCATAGCTAGCAAAATTTAAATACTAAGAGTACCTAATATGTCTAATAAAAAGTTCGCACATTTTCCAAAATAGTAAAAGAATTCACAAACTTCAGCTGCTCCATTAATGTTAGCATTAAATTTTAATGAGAATAATCTTGAAATATACACAGGTATTCTTCATACTTCTTTAAAATTATGATTAAGGTTTAAATAAAACAAATTTAAAATACAAGTACACATTTCCATTTCTTTTTTCATATTAGCAATTAAATTTAAATATTTTATAGTGTAGACACACATATGCATTTTAAATAATGAATTGAGAATTTAAACAATTAATTAAGAGAAAAGATTGATATACCTCATTACTGTCATTTTACAGTCTCATATTCAGAAACTAATAATACTTTTCACTTTTAAATTTGGGTCTTGGAAGAATCAGCTTATAACAAAAAAATGTACTATTAAAATTTTGTTCAGAAAGTGAATTAGAGTTCAATCAGTAGTAGAAAATTTAGTCAGCAGCCCACTTGGAATTTAATCAGCCCCTTTTAGAGATCCCACAACATTACCCAAGCATCTATTCTCCCAGTAATCAAAGGTCATTTGAAAGTTCAAAGGTCTCTAGACTCAGAATTGCTCCACCCACTGCACTGAAATTTTTAATTAGGAGAATTTTATGCAAGAAAATTTCTTATCTTGAAAAAGAAAGATGAAAAAAATCATTTTGTCTGTCAAATAAAAAAAATTAAATATTAAATTGAACTAAAAATTGAATATTCTGTATTTTTAAAGTAACAGAATAAAATTAATGACAATTATTTTAACAAATAAAATATTTTATAGTATAATTATTGTTCAATAATTCACCAGTCCAGTAATCCATGAATTCATTTAAAATATAATTAAGCTGGTTTTTAAAACTATTGGTTGCTAAATGAAAGATTTGGTTATGAGATATAATATTTGTTGATTTAATGAAATACATGAATGGAAAATGAAGTTGAAAATGGCACAGACATACATGAATGTTTACAAATAATGTACAACAGGTACTAAACTGATATGACTAAAATGACAGTTTTAATGATGATGAGTTAACATATTTCACTGTTTATACTATACATTAAAATATTATAAACAAATGAACTAGAGAATTATCTAAACAAATCTCAATACTGTTCTGTAGACAAATAGAATAAATTAGAATTAACTCAAACTGGACTGACTACTTTTGTGACAAGTCACTGACATCCTATCATTAATTACACACTAAAGTAAGATATTAAATACGTAAAATTTTTCAAATTACATCTATAAATGTTTTTAGGCATAGTTTCAGGTCATTAATAAAAAAATTTAAAAAATTTCAAGTTATTTCATTTTTTTAATACAGTATTACATAATTATAGTTAATATTACTGGTGCCAAACAAATCTCATGTGCAAATTGAAAAACTTCTTACATATGTCTGAGTAATTATCTCATCAGTGTTAGGAGAAATGAGCATGCTAATGCAGTTAAACAACAATCATCATCATCAGCACTCTCACTCCATACTATAGATTCAGGTCATAAAATTGGTTTTCCTAGTACCAGGATCATATCCAGATGTGATAATCTCTACCAGTGCAAAATTAGAAAAGCCATTGAGATACTTAAAAGGCTAGATTGTATCAATAAGCGAGATGGTACATGCAAACTTCCTCCTATTTGGAAAGATTTTTTTAAAAGACATTCTTAATTTAACATTTTTGCGATTGGTGGAACTTTAACATTTTTTTTTAAATCAGTGATTGTAGCACCTCTACAACTACCTTTCTACCTTTTATCACACAGTGAATGACTTGTGTGATCAAGTTGGAATGTCAGTATATCAATATTTTAATTTTCTAACACGAATGAACATGCAAAATATGTCTTATATATATATTGTGCCATTACAATTTAGTCAATAGCTAAATTTATAGTAATGTGCATGTAGAAAAGGTAAACCAAAAATCATCATCACATTTTTATATAATCATAAATGAAGCTGTAGGGCATCCAAGTTCAAACCCTACAAGGTCCAGTTCTAAAAGCTTTAAACAGAGAAAGAATGGGTCAACAATTACATGCTTTACTTGTTTGTGTGTTGATAGAAAGGTAATACACACATTTAAACTATTTAATATTTAATTTTTCTTTAAAAAGCAAAGTTATAATGCATACACATAGGCAATGTATGTGTAAATTATTTAATTGTTTTATATTTCAAATATTAAACATTTTAACTTTCTTTAAAACTAACCTATGCTTGATCAATTCTAATATTTTATTCTATACTTTTATTTTGCTTTTCTTTAATTATAATTGGGATTTAAAAGTTACAGACTTAATTAAATAATTGGGTTATAATTACTAAGCTAGCAATCATATTATTTAAGGTTAGTTTATGAATGATTTGAAAGAATGAAGGATGTGTGTACATTACATACAAAAATTTACATTTCCTAAATATTGAAAGAAAAGGAAGTATTAAATCTGTCAAATTATTTTTTTTTGTACAATTTTTTGTTAAAAGAGGAAATCTGTTTAATCAGATATCGATCTTTGTAGCAATTTTTTTTTGTAAGTGATTGTTTCACTTTGGAAGCTTATAATGGGTCAGAGCTCTAAATTTTGAAATTGTCTTATCTCAAGATCTAAAGAAGGAAGCTCAAAGATTTGAAATGTTACCTGGGTGTTAAAAAGAAAAAAAAGAAAAGAAAGGAAATAAGGATTAAGTCTATTTTTTTTAAACAAAAGTGTCTGGGAAAAGGATTAAACTTTTCAGTTGAAAAATCATTTAGTTGAAAATAAATTAGAGATCTAATTAAAACACATTTGTCCAAAAATAGCAAGTGATGTTATCTCTGATTGGTTAAGGTAGCTAAAAATTGGATATAAAAAGCTGTCTTGAATTATTATTAGGATTATTGTTTATGATTCAGATTATTAAACTATCCAATTGAATGCTGAAAATATAAGAAATGTCTGGATAGAAAAATTATATGTATGTCCCATCGGTTCCGGACCATCTGGGGAAGCTGCACATCACATAGGAAAGAAAAGATGTGTCTAAAATAATATTCTACACCTTTCAACTGACCAGAGAAATAAGATGTTTTTAATAGAAGGAAGAAAGCATTCACCTGCATTCAAAGAAGATGAATTAATCTACTGATAAATATTAATCATCAAATCCAATTAATTGTTACAACAACTGATTTTAAACTCAAGAAAATTTACAAATGTGAAAACAACTGCTGTATTTCATCCACATGCTTGACAGGAAGAGAAGAAAAATTAATATAATGATTTCCAAATTATCCACTAAAGCAAATAACCTCAATAGAAAGCATTCACCTGCATTCAAAGAAGATGAATTAATCTACTGATAAATATTAATCATCAAGTCCAATTAATTGTTACAACAACTGATTTTAAACTCAAGAAAATTTACAAATGTGAAAACAACTGCTGTATTTCATCCACATGCTTGACAGGAAAAGAAGAAAAATTAATATAATGATTTCCAAATTATCCACTAAAGCAAATAACCTCAATAGAAAGCATTCACCTGCATTCAAAGAAGATGAATTAATCTACTGATAAATATTAATCATCAAGTCCAATTAATTGTTACAACAACTGATTTTAAACTCAAGAAAATTTACAAATGTGAAAACAACTGCTGTATTTCATCCACATGCTTGACAGGAAGAGAAGAAAAATTAATATAATGATTTCCAAATTATCCACTAAAGCAAATAACCTCAATAGAGTCACCATCATCAAATAGTTATACACCTCAAGAAAGAGATTGTTCCCAGTAAGACGGAAATGGTAGCTGCAGAAATATAAACCTTATACACGACAAGTTTGAACCCTTGGAAATTCGCCACAAACAAAAGATCGGTAATATGACTTTTTATATCTATTTTCTTTATGATATCAGTCTTAATAAACATTTTAGCAATAAAGTGGTATATTTTATTTAAAGAACTTTTAAAGACTATTCAGATCAATTAAAAACAAGAATGTCTTACTAATAATAACTTTGAGCTTCATAAATTATCTTGAATGTATGAAAATTATTTGTTTATTAATTTTACAGTTATGAAAAATATTAATGTGTAAAACAATTTTTTTTATGGTATTATGATTTTAGTTTTAACTAATATATTATTATTATTTTGGTTTTGAATAATATTTTGTTATTATGGGATAAAACACGCACATACATAATGGTATGTTTATATGTGTATAATTGCGACTGAATGTGAAATAATGAGTAGTATTAGAATATTAGATTATTTTGTTTCAAGTTAAGTATAGATTTCAGTGCTTGGAAGGGAGGGGGAGATAATGATTTAAAACTCTTTTCTAAAACTTGCTCTTTCAATTCTACTAACATTTTTTTTTTACATTCTATTTACATGTTGGATTTTTTTAAGTATGTGTGCTAATGAGCAGATAATATTTTTTTTTTCTTGAAATATTTTTCTCATGGAGTGAAAATCATGGTCAATGTGACGTCCAACTTAATACAAATACATTTGAAGGAAAAGGGGGAAGAACTTAAAATTAATCTGAGGATTGTTATATAATCAATTATTATTATTATTATTCATGTCAATTTTCATATTTATCTAGAAATTTTTATGTATATGTTAGAAATGTAGTAATAAATATTAGTTTGTTTTATTAAACAAGGCGTATATATTTCATTAAGTGTAGTCTTTGTTAAGTGTGATTATTCATCATCATCAATGGTTGAATATTAGTTATTTAAGATATAAGTAAATATGCTAAAATTAAGCAATAATTATGAATTTCTTTATAAAATTTAGTTTTATGTTTAGGCTTAGTCCTAGAGCTGTAGTTGAAACCCTTGTCATTATTGTTATTATTATCATCATCATCATCATTATCAACGTTTTAATTAATGAGCTGTTTAACTGTTTAAAGGCCATAAATAAATATTAATTTCATAATATTTAGTGATCTCTTAGTATTATTATAACCACATCCCATCATCTATTTCATGCAAGGATGAGTGAATTGCCATCCTAAATTAGTTATATATAATCTGAGCTAGTGAACTTATAAAAATATTGAAACACATTTGTTTTGTTAAGATCTGAGAAATGATTTATGTTCAATGAACTCAACTGTGGTTTAAAGATGTTTTACTTTTACCTAACTATTAGTGCTTATAGTGATATGGCTCAAAAAGCAAAATCTCTCATTTTTATTAGAAATAAAGTACCAAAAAGGGATTCAAACCCGGTACATGTGAAAGGTTATCAGATATAACCGTGTCTAGATTCAGATAATCTAGTGGCGCCCTGCTAGACCATATTCACTTAGTATTTGTGTAAACATGCACTTAACATCAAACCAAGAAATGAAAGTGGATAAAACCCACTGCCTATATACCTGAGTTATAATACATTACTATAATAATTTTCTAATAATTTGCTTATAATTATTGATATTGTTTGGATATTGAGAAATCCAAAGTTATTTTAAATATTATGATCATTCTATGGACTACTCAGGTATGGTATTTCTTTTGAACTCATTTATTATGTTACAATATATATATATATATATATATATATATATTATATATATATCATATATATATATATATATATATATATATATATGATAAACAAAAATGCAAGTTAAAAAACTTGCTAACGCTTGTATTTATGTCCACAGATGGCGTCCTACCAAAAACACCTATCAAGCGTATTTTCGTTTACATAAACGTCAGAGTAGTTAGTATTCACTATCTCTAACTATAATTCCACTTTCAGATCATGATTTCAAGCTATTTGCTATCGTCAGTGAAAGACAGGAATAAAGAAACTAGATCTAAATACAAACTCTGAGCGTTTATGAAACAATTTCTATTCAGCTTGCAAGCGTGAATTTTTTAGACACGTAATGTCTTCAAACTCAGCATAGCAAACCAGATAGCTATATGGGTCTGATCTCAGTTCAGCATCACCACATAGTAGAAGCCTCTGCAATCTATATCATTGCAAGAAAGACCTCAAAGGTACATTTATGATAAACAAAAATGCAAGTTAAAAAACTTGCTAACGCTTGTATTTATGTCCACAGATGGCGTCCTACCAAAAACACCTATCAAGCGTATTTTCGTTTACATAAACGTCAGAGTAGTTAGTATTCACTATCTCTAACTATAATTCCACTTTCAGATCATGATTTCAAGCTATTTGCTATCGTCAGTGAAAGACAGGAATAAAGAAACTAGATCTAAATACAAACTCTGAGCGTTTATGAAACAATTTCTATTCAGCTTGCAAGCGTGAATCTTCAAACTCAGCATAGCAAACCAGATAGCTATATGGGTCTGATCTCAGTTCAGCATCACCACATAGTAGAAGCCTCTGCAATCTATATCATTGCAAGAAAGACCTCAAAGGTACATTTATGATAAACAAAAATGCAAGTTAAAAAACTTGCTAACGCTTGTATTTATGTCCACAGATGGCGTCCTACCAAAAACACCTATCAAGCGTATTTTCGTTTACATAAACGTCAGAGTAGTTAGTATTCACTATCTCTAACTATAATTCCACTTTCAGATCATGATTTCAAGCTATTTGCTATCGTCAGTGAAAGACAGGAATAAAGAAACTAGATCTAAATACAAACTCTGAGCGTTTATGAAACAATTTCTATTCAGCTTGCAAGCGTGAATTTTTTAGACACGTAATGTCTTCAAACTCAGCATAGCAAACCAGATAGCTATATGGGTCTGATCTCAGTTCAGCATCACCACATAGTAGAAGCCTCTGCAATCTATATCATTGCAAGAAAGACCTCAAAGGTACATTTATGATAAACAAAAATGCAAGTTAAAAAACTTGCTAACGCTTGTATTTATGTCCACAGATGGCGTCCTACCAAAAACACCTATCAAGCGTATTTTCGTTTACATAAACGTCAGAGTAGTTAGTATTCACTATCTCTAACTATAATTCCACTTTCAGATCATGATTTCAAGCTATTTGCTATCGTCAGTGAAAGACAGGAATAAAGAAACTAGATCTAAATACAAACTCTGAGCGTTTATGAAACAATTTCTATTCAGCTTGCAAGCGTGAATTTTTTAGACACGTAATGTCTTCAAACTCAGCATAGCAAACCAGATAGCTATATGGGTCTGATCTCAGTTCAGCATCACCACATAGTAGAAGCCTCTGCAATCTATATCATTGCAAGAAAGACCTCAAAGGTACATTTATGATAAACAAAAATGCAAGTTAAAAAACTTGCTAACGCTTGTATTTATGTCCACAGATGGCGTCCTACCAAAAACACCTATCAAGCGTATTTTCGTTTACATAAACGTCAGAGTAGTTAGTATTCACTATCTCTAACTATAATTCCACTTTCAGATCATGATTTCAAGTTAATTTGCTATCGTCAGTGAAAGACAGGAATAAAGAAACTAGATCTAAATACAAACTCTGAGCGTTTATGAAACAATTTCTATTCAGCTTGCAAGCGTGAATTTTTTAGACAAGTAATGTCTTCAAACTCAGCATAGCAAACCAGATAGCTATATGGGTCTGATCTCAGTTCAGCATCACCACATAGTAGAAGCCTCTGCAATCTATATCATTGCAAGAAAGACCTCAAAGGTACATTTATGATAAACAAAAATGCAAGTTAAAAAACTTGCTAATGCTTGTATTTATGTCCACAGATGGCGTCCTACCAAAAACACCTATCAAGCGTATTTTCGTTTACATAAACGTCAGAGTAGTTAGTATTCACTATCTCTAACTATAATTCCACTTTCAGATCATGATTTCAAGCTATTTGCTATCGTCAGTGAAAGACAGGAATAAAGAAACTAGATCTAAATACAAACTCTGAGCGTTTATGAAACAATTTCTAGTCAGCTTGCAAGCGTGAATTTTTTAGACACGTAATGTCTTCAAACTCAGCATAGCAAACCAGATAGCTATATGGGTCTGATCTCAGTTCAGCATCACCACATAGTAGAAGCCTCTGCAATCTATATCATTGCAAGAAAGACCTCAAAGGTACATTTATGATAAACAAAAATGCAAGTTAAAAAACTTGCTAACGCTTGTATTTATGTCCACAGATGGCGTCCTACCAAAAACACCTATCAAGCGTATTTTCGTTTACATAAACGTCAGAGTAGTTAGTATTCACTATCTCTAACTATAATTCCACTTTCAGATCATGATTTCAAGCTATTTGCTATCGTCAGTGAAAGACAGGAATAAAGAAACTAGATCTAAATACAAACTCTGAGCGTTTATGAAACAATTTCTATTCAGCTTGCAAGCGTGAATTTTTTAGACACGTAATGTCTTCATACTCAGCATAGCAAACCAGATAGCTATATGGGTCTGATCTCAGTTCAGCATCACCACATAGTAGAAGCCTCTGCAATCTATATCATTGCAAGAAAGACGTCAAAAGGTACATTTATGATAAACAAAAATGCAAGTTAAAAAACTTGCTAACGCTTGTATTTATGTCCACAGATGGCGTCCTACCAAAAACACCTATCAAGCGTATTTTCGTTTACATAAACGTCAGAGTAGTTAGTATTCACTATCTCTAACTATAATTCCACTTTCAGATCATGATTTCAAGCTATTTGCTATCGTCAGTGAAAGACAGGAATAAAGAAACTAGATCTAAATACAAACTCTGAGCGTTTATGAAACAATTTCTATTCAGCTTGCAAGCGTGAATTTTTTAGACACGTAATGTCTTCAAACTCAGCATAGCAAACCAGATAGCTATATGGGTCTGATCTCAGTTCAGCATCACCACATAGTAGAAGCCTCTGCAATCTATATCATTGCAAGAAAGACCTCAAAGGTACATTTATGATAAACAAAAATGCAAGTTAAAAAACTTGCTAACGCTTGTATTTATGTCCACAGATGGCGTCCTACCAAAAACACCTATCAAGCGTATTTTCGTTTACATAAACGTCAGAGGAGTTAGTATTCACTATCTCTAACTATAATTCCACTTTCAGATCATGATTTCAAGCTATTTGCTATCGTCAGTGAAAGACAGGAATAAAGAAACTAGATCTAAATACAAACTCTGAGCGTTTATGAAACAATTTCTATTCAGCTTGCAAGCGTGAATTTTTTAGACACGTAATGTCTTCAAACTCAGCATAGCAAACCAGATAGCTATATGGGTCTGATCTCAGTTCAGCATCACCACATAGTAGAAGCCTCTGCAATCTATATCATTGCAAGAAAGACCTCAAAGGTACATTTATGATAAACAAAAATGCAAGTTAAAAAACTTGCTAACGCTTGTATTTATGTCCACAGATGGCGTCCTACCAAAAACACCTATCAAGCGTATTTTCGTTTACATAAACGTCAGAGTAGTTAGTATTCACTATCTCTAACTATAATTCCACTTTCAGATCATGATTTCAGCTTGCTATCGTCAGTGAAAGACAGGAATAAAGAAACTAGATCTAAATACAAACTCTGAGGTTTATGAAACAATTTCTATTCAGCTTGCACGTGGATTTTTTTGAGACAGTAATCTAACTACCCAGCTTTATACAAACCAAAATCAAATTTAACTTGCTTTCTTCATTGAACGATCAACCCCCCACACCCCACACCTCTCAAGCGTATTTTCTTTACGCTTGATAGGTGTTTTTGGTAGGACGCCATCTGTGGACATAAATACAAGCGTTAGCAAGTTTTTTAACTTGCATTTTTGTTTATCATAAATGTACCTTTGAGGTCTTTCTTGCAATGATATAGATTGCAGAGGCTTCTACTATGTGGTGATGCTGAACTGAGATCAGACCCATATAGCTATCTGGTTTGCTATGCTGAGTTTGAAGACATTACGTGTCTAAAAAATTCACGCTTGCAAGCTGAATAGAAATTGTTTCATAAACGCTCAGAGTTTGTATTTAGATCTAGTTTCTTTATTCCTGTCTTTCACTGACGATAGCAAATAGCTTGAAATCATGATCTGAAAGTGGAATTATAGTTAGAGATAGTGAATACTAACTACTCTGACGTTTATGTAAACGAAAATACGCTTGATAGGTGTTTTTGGTAGGACGCCATCTGTGGACATAAATACAAGCGTTAGCAAGTTAAAAAACTTGCTAACGAGTTTATCATAAATGTACCTTTGAGGTCTTTCTTGCAATGATATAGATTGCAGAGGCTTCTACTATGTGGTGATGCTGAACTGAGATCAGACCCATATAGCTATCTGGTTTGCTATGCTGAGTTTGAAGACATTACGTGTCTAAAAAATTCACGCTTGCAAGCTGAATAGAAATTGTTTCATAAACGCTCAGAGTTTGTATTTAGATCTAGTTTCTTTATTCCTGTCTTTCACTGACGATAGCAAATAGCTTGAAATCATGATCTGAAAGTGGAATTATAGTTAGAGATAGTGAATACTAACTACTCTGACGTTTATGTAAACGAAAATACGCTTGATAGGTGTTTTTGGTAGGACGCCATCTGTGGACATAAATACAAGCGTTAGCAAGTTTTTTAACTTGCATTTTTGTTTATCATAAATGTACCTTTGAGGTCTTTCTTGCAATGATATAGTTGCAGAGGCTTCTACTATGTGGTGATGCTGAACTGAGATCAGACCCATATAGCTATCTGGTTTGCTATGCTGAGTTTGAAGACATTACGTGTCTAAAAAATTCACGCTTGCAAGCTGAATAGAAATTGTTTCATAAACGCTCAGAGTTTGTATTTAGATCTAGTTTCTTTATTCCTGTCTTTCACTGACGATAGCAAATAGCTTGAAATCATGATCTGAAAGTGGAATTATAGTTAGAGATAGTGAATACTAACTACTCTGACGTTTATGTAAACGAAAATACGCTTGATAGGTGTTTTTGGTAGGACGCCATCTGTGGACATAAATACAAGCGTTAGCAAGTTTTTTAACTTGCATTTTTGTTTATCATAAATGTACCTTTGAGGTCTTTCTTGCAATGATATAGATTGCAGAGGCTTCTACTATGTGGTGATGCTGAACTGAGATCAGACCCATATAGCTATCTGGTTTGCTATGCTGAGTTTGAAGACATTACGTGTCTAAAAAATTCACGCTTGCAAGCTGAATAGAAATTGTTTCATAAACGCTCAGAGTTTGTATTTAGATCTAGTTTCTTTATTCCTGTCTTTCACTGACGATAGCAAATAGCTTGAAATCATGATCTGAAAGTGGAATTATTGTTAGAGATAGTGAATACTAACTACTCTGACGTTTATGTAAACGAAAATACGCTTGATAGGTGTTTTTGGTAGGACGCCATCTGTGGACATAAATACAAGCGTTAGCAAGTTTTTTAAACTTGCATTTTTGTTTATCATAAATGTACCTTTGAGGTCTTTCTTGCAATGATATAGATTGCAGAGGCTTCTACTATGTGGTGATGCTGAACTGAGATCAGACCCATATAGCTATCTGGTTTGCTATGCTGAGTTTGAAGACATTACGTGTCTAAAAAATTCACGCTTGCAAGCTGAATAGAAATTGTTTCATAAACGCTCAGAGTTTGTATTTAGATCTAGTTTCTTTATTCCTGTCTTTCACTGACGATAGCAAATAGCTTGAAATCATGATCTGAAAGTGGAATTATAGTTAGAGATAGTGAATACTAACTACTCTGACGTTTATGTAAACGAAAATACGCTTGATAGGTGTTTTTGGTAGGACGCCATCTGTGGACATAAATACAAGCGTTAGCAAGTTTTTTAACTTGCATTTTTGTTTATCATAAATGTACCTTTGAGGTCTTTCTTGCAATGATATAGATTGCAGAGGCTTCTACTATGTGGTGATGCTGAACTGAGATCAGACCCATATAGCTATCTGGTTTGCTATGCTGAGTTTGAAGACATTACGTGTCTAAAAAATTCACGCTTGCAAGCTGAATAGAAATTGCTTCATAAACGCTCAGAGTTTGTATTTAGATCTAGTTTCTTTATTCCTGTCTTTCACTGACGATAGCAAATAGCTTGAAATCATGATCTGAAAGTGGAATTATAGTTAGAGATAGTGAATACTAACTACTCTGACGTTTATGTAAACGAAAATACGCTTGATAGGTGTTTTTGGTAGGACGCCATCTGTGGACATAAATACAAGCGTTAGCAAGTTTTTTAACTTGCATTTTTGTTTATCATAAATGTACCTTTGAGGTCTTTCTTGCAATGATATAGATTGCAGAGGCTTCTACTATGTGGTGATGCTGAACTGAGATCAGACCCATATAGCTATCTGGTTTGCTATGCTGAGTTTGAAGACATTACGTGTCTAAAAAATTCACGCTTGCAAGCTGAATAGAAATTGTTTCATAAACGCTCAGAGTTTGTATTTAGATCTAGTTTCTTTATTCCTGTCTTTCACTGACGATAGCAAATAGCTTGAAATCATGATCTGAAAGTGGAATTATAGTTAGAGATAGTGAATACTAACTACTCTGACGTTTATGTAAACGAAAATACGCTTGATAGGTGTTTTTGGTAGGACGCCATCTGTGGACATATATATATATATTAGTATGCATATAAAACAAAGGAATAGAAAAAAACTAAGGCAGGAAAGATATGAAGAATTTAAAGTAATAAATGATAGTTAAAAGCAGAATATAAAAAGAAGCAAATAAATAGTACTTAAATTTTTTAATAAAGTAATAATTTAATTGCTTATAGTAAAACAAAAATAATAAATCTACTAAACCTAAATTTTAAAATTTTGTTCTAACTTAAATATAAAGTGTTTATGAACAAACAAACCAAAAACAGAGATTGTAATTTAAATAAAAAATGGCACTTTGACACAAAATTTTAGTGTATACGTAAATAAAGCCATCTCGGGAATATAATATAGATGCAGACTGAAAATTATAAGAATCTATATGTACTTTTGTCTTAACTAATAAAATAACGAAGCCCAATATTTTTTAACTTTAACTTTAATGGATGAAATTATTTTATATACGATTTCTTGAAGTTTTTTAAGTAATAATTCACAAGTATTTATTCATTGTACGATTAAATTTCTTCGTGTTTATTCAGTTTATCTGAAGTAAAGTCTCTATACATTACTCAAAATTAGAAAACTGCTTTATTTCACTGTTCTATTTCTATTAAGCATCACATGATCACTATCTCATACTAGCACATAATTGTTTATAAACAAAGCAAAACTCTCCATACAGTATTGCCACCCCTGTGCCAACCAGAGTAATCAATGAATGCCAGAAGGCTTGTGCATAAAATCCCTATCTAAAACTGTTGTAAAATGTTTTGTATATATGTAATCACCCTATCAACATTCTTTTCAATATTTTTAAGCATACAATCTAATCACTTATTCTGCATTATAACAATTTTTTTTTTCAAAATATGACAATATTCCTTGTCTATATCTTGATGATACAATCATTAGAATTGTGAAAAGTGTTATATAACCAAATGCTGTTTCATAATCTACAAATCTAAAGTATAGTAACAATTTCTATTTGTTGAACTCTTCTATATATTCTCTTAATACTTAGATGTGGTCCACTATGTTAAAGCCACTTTTAAACCTTACTTATTTTTTTTGCTTGGTTAGAATCCAATGTTCACTAAAGATGAGTTGCAAATATTTCATAAAAATCATACAAATTTTATAAAAAAAATGATGTTAGGTATGTGATTTCTAAAAGCTTTATTAATATCAATAATAAGTATATTTAAGTTGGATAGCTGCGGTTGAAGACATATAGGTGTTTGAAAATTTCAGATTTTCCACTCAATATATAACTTTTAGATAAATGCTAGCTTTGGGTTGGTATTTTGAAATCTAGTGACTGAAGCTAGCCTAATGCCTTCCTGAGGAATGCCAAAGCATGAAACCATGGGCAGAGGTTGGGGGGGGGTTCCTGACAGAGATATCTTAAATGCTTTTTCTTGCTAAGCATTTATCACAAAGCTTGTTGAGTAATTGGAAAATGCTTATTTTTTATATTTTACAAGCTTAAGAGAATTGGATCATGTGATCTATGACTTTTATTTTGACTATTAATAAGTATATCATTTCTTGTAGTTTTTATGTATTCACTGAAATTATTGTCTTGGCACATTGTTAAAAATGATTGACAATTCAGGATGTATAGAAATATAGTTGATAAATTACTTTTTTTATTCATTACTATAATTTATGATATCATCTTTATTTTAAATAAAAGTTTTGTGTTTTTTTAACTAAAACAATTTCTCTTCATCCTTTGATGTTATTTTACATTTACAATAAGTTTAGTTTCCTGTCTCTGTTTTTTTGCTAGTTGATAGTTTAGCAGTTTCTCATAGCATTTTACAATACTTTATATATTCAATTTATATTAATAGATCATTTTATAAATATTAATATTTCTTATTTCTTCATACATTTTTTTTTATTTTAGTAGAAAATTTTATTGATAGAATATTGCTTCTTTATACTAACTATATTTTTTTGCAATTTCTTATAGATAATCTGCTTTTTTATTGATTTCATTTGATTTGTGATTTACCTTCAAAGTCTGTTAGTATTTTAAAATAATTTGCAAGTTTTTATTTGGGTTTTTTTTTTTTTTTTTTTTTGGAGTGTATCTGATATTTAAGAATATCTATCAACTCTTAATAATAATCTACTTAATAGTTTTTGTATCTAGTTTTGCATCAACACATATCTTAAATCTCATTAATTTATGATCAATTCCTGTGTTAAATCTATAATGAACATTACAAACTCTCAAATGCCTTCACATGAATACTTTTATGTCTATCTCGGATGGTCAAATCTCAAGCTTAAAAAGTATACATATTATTGACTTCTTAATAAAATTTAAAATAATCAATTTTGAACAAAATTGACAATAGACAACTTTAAAATAAAGAAAATGTATTTAAAATATCAAACCAGGTTTTTATTTCACACTGGAAACTTATAAAGATACATCCTCTTTTACAATGACATGGCAAACTATTTTACAGCAACTTCATCCAGTGGACATTATTTAGATAATAACAAAATAAAAACACCAAAGTAAAATGTTATATAAATGCCATATGCGCTAAAGACACATACACACACAAAGCTGAATTTTTAAAGTTTTCACCCAGCATCACAGTTCAGCAGTGTATAATTGTGAGCCAAAGGATCCTATGGTTGTTTGTAGAGAATAACATGACTTAAAAATAAAAGTGAAAAAGGCTTGCTTTATTGCTAAAGACAATCATACCATCAACAGAAAAGATGTGTGCTATAATATATCCAAAAAATGGGAAACATAAAGTCATTTGCATAATTTTGCATTGCAATTAAGTAATTTCATTAATTACAATATGGCTATGACTATGAGAGCTAAGTCCCTTGAAAGCACTCAACCACACTTATATACATATTTTGCATTATTTTAATATATAAAAAACTTTAAAAATTCAGTTTTGTGTATGTATGCGTCTTTAGCGCATATGACATTGACTTAGTAGTATTCAACCACAAAGTTTAAACATCTCGCTTATTTTAAAGAAAAGTATGTAGATATGCTGAAACAATCGACCTTAGTTCAAGATCATGTTTCACTGTTCTACCACAACCCACATTTCATCCTGCTCCTTTTTTTGTGTCACATGTATATAAACTATACATATATTTCTGAGAAGCATTTATAAAAGTTATAAATATAAATTTTAAATAAAAATTATTTAATTATTTTGATATTAATGTCCCTAGATGCGAACCTTATATATATATATATAAGCACAAACAACTATTGTAAATAATTTTGTATTTTTTGTCTTAATTATATTTTCAATAATTTGTAATTATTTTTCTTCATATAAATACACAAAAATTCAATATGGAAGATACAATCGTTGACTGTCCGAGAATAATTAAAGGGGTGGGAACATTACTTTCTTTCAGGGTTTTTGAATGAAAGTAAAATTTAAAACAAAGCTAATTGATTTTAAGTTAGCTGCTAACATTTTATCAAATATTTTTCTAACCTGGAAATTGATTTGAATTTATTTTTGGACAGTCACCTTGCAATTGCATCTCCAATAACAAAAAGGGAAATATTTCTGTAAATTAAAGATTCAATTAGAGTTAAGAATTTTAATTAAATACATTCTTTGAATAACTCAAAACTGGTATAAATAGGGCCAAAAATCTATTGTGGAGGAGTTTGGACAATAGTCATTTTCTAATTAGTATTTAGAACTATTTTCTTTAGCTAATAATTTAGCATTAATCAATATAACTTTCATAAATGTAATTCCTGGGCTACTCTTATCTCGATCATCATCATCAGTCGGATCTTATGCTCTACCGCTTTGATTCCGGGCCCAAAATTAAAATAATTCTGCTATATCATTAGGATTGTTGTTCATTGGGTCAGATATTCGAAGAATAGGCAAATAGGTTAGAATTCAGGATTGCTCCTGACCTGTGTATCTCGAGCAGGATCGGATTCGAGGTACTTTTGCTTAGGATTTGAATCTTGTTAAGTGAGCATACTATTGTGGCCGGTACAGTGGATTTTTTTCCCAGGCTTGTATGGCCAATCATGGGGCTTTGTTAATAATTCCACACCCTGAAAAGATCATTGATAATATATATGTATATTTCTTTCCTACCCGAGTTTGTTTTCCGATGTTATATATATATAATGTAAAAAGATTTTGTATTAAAACCAATGTCCATGCGTTGCAACCATAAATGTAAATTTTTTTTGTATCTAGTTGTGCAACTATAGAAAAAAATATTGTTTTTCCACGTTTATAGCTACAAATGTAAAAATCTTGTTTTTAAAAAGGAAAAGAATTTTGATACCATGTGTTACAACCATAAGTGATTTTTTTTCTGCTTCTGGTTTTATAAACATATAAAATGTGTTTCTTATGTTATATACATAAAAATAAAAATGTTTTGCAAATAAAACCCATGTATTTCACCCATAAGTTAGAAACCAATGTGTAACAAATACTTATTTATATTTACTAGTTGAGTAGCCCAGATATGTTTGGAATTTTTTTTATATACTGTTGGCTGGTGCCTTTATATAAATGTGCCAACAGGTAATATACAAAAAAAGGTATCAAAATGAGTTCAAACCAGGATGTTAGGGATTGAGAGAGAGTTATATTTTTTCTCACTGTTTTGTCATGTATTGTAATGAACAAATATATGTGATATTGTTGAAACAAATCATTAAACAATCTTCTTTTTGTAAGAGTCTATTATACGTGCAGAAAAACAACCAAAGGTCAAGCAGCATGGCAGTTAAATTCCAATAGATCATATACATACACATTATGATCAAATATTTATTTTTCATTTATAAGCAGCAGCAACAAAAAATGGCAGAATGGAGACAGTTGAAGAGAGGAAGGAGAGAGGTGTTTATCCTGCATAAAATAAGAAAAGTTTAAATCAAAATATTAAAATATATTTCACAGATACATTTAAAATTGGCTTCCTTTCAAAAGAAAACAAAAAGTGAATTGTGAAAAAAACATAAGAGCAGTGATGCCAGAGGAAGAAAAGGAGATCTTTCACCTCATACAACAAATGATGAAACAAAATAAAGACCGAGCAGAAAGAGATGCAGATTTCAAAGATGGCATATGGAAATGTTGAAGGAGTTTAAAAGAGAGATTGATGAATTTAAAAGAAGCCAAAATTTAAATATTGATAAGATTATTACTATTTAGGACATTCAAGCTGATGGTTTCAAAGAAGTATCTGTTCCCAAGCAAAGGGAAATTATTGATGTGACCAAAGATCAAGATAACATATACAGAAATAATTTTGGACAACACACTAGTGGAGGGTTTGAAAGTTGTGAATGAGGTAGAAAATACTACAAAGAAGACATTTCAACAAGAGACTAACCAAATAGAGAATCTGACAAACCAAACTAGAGAACTGGAAAGATTTGAAGCTAGTCCCACTTTCAAATCAAAGGATCTAGATGCTGAAACTAAAGATGAAACATTTTTCATGGAAGCAATTTTAACAGAAATTGGAGAAGAGGACACAGAACATCAACCAACTAAAATAGGATTGGAACCTCATGAGATTATGTTGGTGAAGACAAATTCCAACTCTATTCAACAAAAAAATAAAGAATTAGGTTCTGGACTGACAGCAATTACTTATAGTCAGAGTGATACTCTAGTGGATTTAACTAAGGCAGAAGAAAGTACTAGTGCAATGTGGGTCTCAAGTCCATTTCAAAGCAACCCATCTCAAAGTGATGATATCAGTTTACCACCTTCCAATGGAGTGGCTATATCGATCATGAAAAATGTGATTGACAGAACAATACATACTGTTTTGGATAAATCTTCTGAAATCATAATTGATAATTCTGAGTTAAATATTCATAATAACAATAAAGATTTTCTGCAGAAAAGTGATAGTGAGAGGTTGATGAAAACATCAAATTTAAAGTTTAGAAATAATGATGAATGACCTACTTTTATGAAAATGAAGAAAGTGGACAGATCTTTAGGTGTGGCCAATACTGCCCATTTTAATAAATCCCATAATTATTTATTTATGACATATGATCAGAACAAAATTGATGATGAGCTGAACTCATTAGACAAAAAAGATAAAATCTGTTTTAGGGCATGGATATATTTTGATAAAAATAGTTTCATAAACAATGGAGAAAAACTTCTCAACTCTCAAAGTGAATATGTTATGATGGATGCCATTATATCACAGAAAGTTAGAGAAATTATTTTAAAGCAAGATACTTTTAATAAAGAACAATATAATAATATACCAAAGCACAATATTGTGACCTCTTTTGATATTTTAGTAAGAGATCTAGAAAGACATACCTATAACCCTTATATACCTCCAGATCCAGGAATATGTTATTGAAAAAAAAAGAAGTGGCAGCCATCAATAAATAAAGTTGAAGACAATGGAAAATGAAAATGGACATGCTCCTATTATGAATCCCTAAGCAACCATAGATAAACAAAGTTGAATGCACCTACACCAAATATTTCAGTTCATGAAAAAGTAATAATAAGTTGCAATAAAACTAAAAAAATGAATGAAAGATTTTTTTAAGGAGGCAGTTTTTTTTCAACAAGGAGCAGAGTTTTCATGCTCATTTATCAAGATTGTTTTTCCCACCAAAATTATATTAGACTCCAACAAAGGTAATTTTTTATTGATTTTTTTTATGATCACTTTAAGCGGGAAAGAATGAAGTGGTCGATGTCTAATCATCATTGAGCTTTATGCTTCACCATCTACACTAACCTCCCATGGGGTCTGCAATTCCAAACTCACCGTAAATATATACCATTCACCCACACACTGTATGCATAATGATCCAAAAAATTAATAAAAAAAAATATTTATTTATTAAAGTAAACAGTAGTGTGTGTGATGCATATATATGTGAATGAAGCAATAATTTTATTCATATTTATTACTGAAAATTAGATGTTTTCTTTATATAATTGTAAATCTTTATATATATATATATTTTAATTAAAGCGTTGGAATCTAAAAACAAAGTAAAATGGGGAAGGTTCGAAATGCTGAAATTATCTTGATCTAGATTCAGATCATTTTCATTAATTAAAATTATAAATGTTAATTGAAATCACAAGCAATTCTTTTGTTAGTTGTTTTCAAATCTTTAAAAATTTATCAAATGGTATTTCGGGCCTTATCTGTTTTAAAAATATTTTACTAATTCAATGTTTTTTATTTAATCAAGAGATTACAGAGATTGCTGTGGGCAACTGAGATTGCATTCTGGGCAAGATTAAAGAGTGTATAAAAGGAGCCATAGAACAAAAGAAGTTAGATTTTGGTCAGTTACTTTCAGTTACTTTTCAGTCAGTTACTTTTGGAGCATTTTACGACCTTAAAATTTTAAGAAGTCAACAGAAGTTTGGTGCTATGAACTGTGAGTAGAAAATAATCACCTTTCTCTTCTTCTCTCAGAGAACTGTCTGCTTGCAACTGCCATGTTCCATCCGACCAGCCATACAAGATGATCACTTCCAACTGCTGATTGCCAATAATGCCGCTATGCTGCTTTCCTTAGGTAACCTTTAATGTGGAGCTGCCTTTAGTATAAAGTCCTTAAATAATTTGATTATCTAAGATATAATGAAAATCTCACATTTTATTCGTGTATTAATTCATAAATCTCTATTAATTATGCTCTTAAATTTTCTCTCTGTAATCCCTTACTAGTATAATGTAGTTCTCACTATTCTCTTTCATGCTTAATTTATGTTATATAGCTTTGTGCAGCTCAATTAAATATTTAGCTTATTTTGTTTAATAGATATATAATTTATTTTAATTAATATGCCAAAATCATTCAACTTTGTGAGTCTAATAAGGGTTTATTTTCTATGTTTAATGGGAAAAGAAGCAGGGGCTTCAGTTAAACTTATTAGAAAGTTTTACTCAACTGTAACTAAAATTTCTCGCTAGGTTGAGTTTATATTTAAATGTGTCATTCACATTGTTTATCTAAAATATTTTATTGTGGATGCATATTTTACTCTGTTATTTGAATTTGTCTTTAAAATTTTCATTTAAAAGATCATGAACCTTATTATAATTATTTCACCTTTTCTTGTTGTTGCCTGGAGGGCTAATTTTATCAATAATAAGTACATGGGAATCGAAATATAAATTTTATTAGTTTAATTTTATAGTTAAAAGAGTTATTCTCCATTATAATTTTCTGAATGATTCTTTATTCAAATATATCGTTGCACAAGAGTCAAACCATTTATAACCATTTATAGGCTTTCGAATAAAGTATATTAAGTTATTGTACATGTACAATGCTGCTGGCATACATTTTCTTTCTCTTATGGTCCTTCCACATATATATTTCTTTAGTGCTTTAGTTCTCAAAATCGTTCATAATCAGAGACACTACTCCCTGTGAAATGCGAGGTGTATAGAGTTTTGATTATGCTGTGGAAGTTTCATACAGCTGGCTGGGCCTTCAAACCAAACCTCTCCATTTGATACCATGTTGTCAAAATGGTGGACATATCAACCTTCATTCATGCTCAAGAATTCAAAGTACTATAAGATTCATATTTCTCTTATGATATGCTAGCATCATTATTGTTTTAGTTAATGGATTTATGCCTGTTTGACCTTTTGTTAGATGTTGGAAATAATGACTCATTCATGAAATACACCAACATGCTAATTAGTCAGTGTATTGACTTTAAGCCTACTTTCTTTTAAAATGTTTATCGATTCCCATAGACGTAAATCCATTTATATTAGTGATGGTATCACATATTCTCGTAAATGTAGCACATTGTTTGTTCTTATTGTTCAAAGACATCTTTTACAAACAATGCCAATAAAAGTATATATATATAATGATTTTCATAATGTAGATAAGTGATTGAGATCGTATATTTTCTCTGTTTATCAAATAAATCATTTACTACTAAACCTGTCGCGATCTTTTATATTTATTTTAGGCATCTACAACATTCGGTTAATAAAAGATTACTAAATTGGCATATTAACCCTGCACAAGTTATAATATACTCCATAATATTATATACGTTAAATAATTAATGTAAAGAGGATTTTATAAAAACAAATCCCAAGTTTTAAAAATGCATCATATCACTCCAAGTGTGAAATAATTTTGTAATATATATTTTATTAAATATATATTTCATGTAAATCCTGGTTTTATTGTTGAATTATAATTTTTTAATTAGTATATAGAACTATTTTATTTAGCTAATAATTTATCATTAATCAATATAACTTTCATAAATGTAATTCCTGGGCTACTCTTATCTTGATCATCATCATCAGTCGGATCTCATCCTTTAGCACTTTGATTCCAGGCTCGGAACTAAAATAATTTTGCTATATCATCAGGATTGTTGTTCATTGGATCAGAGATTCGAAGAATAGGCAAATAGGTTAGAATTCAGGGTTGCTCCTGACCTGTGTATCTCGAGCAGGATTGGATTCGAGGTACTTTTGCTTAAGATTTAAATCTTGTTAAGTGAGCATATTATTGTGATCGGTACAATATATATATATATATATATTATAATGGAAATGGTTATTCGTACGGTTGAGTAATTATTTATTTTAACCAACGCCATTACAATACAAGCAGAGAGCTAATATAGATACAAACTTAATTTCATATCTATACCCTTGATCGAACCCCAAGGCAATACGTACATATTATCTTGGCGTTATTTTTCCCAACTAAGATACCCTCGGCTGCTGAACAACGCAAACTATTTCAAAGAAATTTAACGAATGTCCAGCGCTTGCTATTTATTTTTTAGAATTGGGATTTCGCACGAACAAGCAGCACATGAATATCTTAAACAAATCAGTATGCCCCTTTAATCACTACTTACCGTTTTACCCCTGTCGTAGCTTGGTGATAGGAGAATAAAGCAAGGTTACGAAATTTCAAATATGTTTAATAATAATATTTACACTTTATATAAAAAATTACATTATAATAATAAAAACACACACTTATAAATACATGGCTATAATAAATATATGCAAATAGATCAGATATAAAAGTTCTTAACGTCCTGTTGATAGAGTTCTATTCTATCAAATCTTGGATTTTATATTTAGTTATGAATAGTAGATAAATGAAAATGCATGCATGCTTTTACCTAGGCTTTGTTGTAATTGTCCCATGGGTATTTCTTCCAAGCGCTCTTGATTAACTTCCTCAGTTTGTGGGGTTATTTCATTCCAGTTTTTGCTTGTTGATTCCTTAGGTTCTCCATTAACTTCCTTAGTTTGTGGGGTTATTTTCATCCAGTCTGCTGGTTGATTCTTTAGGTTGAGTTTCAATTGACAGCTACAGAAGCGGTGGTCCCTCTAGCAGGCCAGGCAAAGATCTTACATTGCGAGTCAGTGATGAGACGGTTCGAATCCGAAGCTACGTCCCTTTAACGCCACTAGCCACGCACGTCTTCCATTTTCTTTTTAGTTGTTGCTTCTCTAAAGTCTCTACTAGCACTGCCAGACAAAAATTGTAATTTTATTAATATCTTTCTTTGTTCATTGTTTTTAAATTTTTTTAATTAAGACTTAGATTTCCAACCAATTCTTATCATTATGTTTCTTTATTTAATTAGTGGCTGGAATGTAAGTCCCAATTAATTTAACAGATCAGGCCAAGATCTTCCGTTGATAACATTTCTTTGTCAGTGGAATTTAATTTGTCCAACAGACTTTCACACCTACAGCCATATTGTTTCTTTTTTATATCTCACATATTACATTTATTTTATTTAAAGTTTACAATTCATTCGTTTTTTTCACATTTACGTTTTACATTTACTTTAATTTGTTATAATATATATTTTTAAAAGAGAGAAGAAATGCATTTTTTTTTATGCATCCACTTCCCCTCTCCCACAATAAACAAAAATAACTTTCTAGCATTTCTTACAAGAGAGAAAGAGACACATTTCTTTATTTATGCAGCCCCCCTCCCCTTCTCTTACTATTACACAATCCACAGTAATTTTGACATTAGAATTTCAATTTTCCCATTTTTTCCTTTTTTTTAAAAAAAAAAAATTTATTACCTAATTTATTTCACCTTTATTACTTTCCAATTTTATTAATAAATATATTTGTGTGTCGACGACTTTATGTGGTCGTCACATTACACTCCGCCCGTTTTTGAGAAATAAAATCGGGTCGAATCTAGTCTGAGATGAGAGCCTATTTTAATTCTTTGCTTTCAACTCTTACTTCTGCTTTTATTACATACTTTCCCATTCTGTCATGATGAGTGATAATGATGATGAGGATGACTGCAGAGAGACAGCTAGGTAAAGCTACACAATTCTTTCCGATCGATTTTAGCTGATCAACCAATTTAATCTCTATGCATACGAGACCATGGCATAACTTAACTCTATCAGAACAAAAAAACATAACAGGGTTTAAAGCATGTGAACAGCAGGATATTTCTACTGCCTGCTCATCTTGCGCAAACAACAAATTCTTATTCTTTATTTATTTATTTATTTTATTCGAGGCACTAATTCTTATTATATAATGAGTCCAGGATTCTTACTGGCACTTCATTTAAAAGTTTAACCATCGAGAGCCATGTGAATCTAAAGTGTAAAGAGATGGCTGAATCACGCTCAAAATACGACCCAAACATAATGCATACACACACACACATATTGCCTCAATCTGCAACCTCATACACCTATCAGTGATATCTATCATTTAAGCATTATCACTGTTGTTCATTTAGTTTATTTTATTAATTATTAAATGGCTCTTTAATGAGCCTAAACGATTCTTATTTACTTTTATTTATTTGTCAATTATATCTGCATTTATAACTGACAGATTGTGATACGAAAAAACTATTTATAGATTTTCTTTTTTTTTTTGTTATTACTTTTATTTACATTGTCTTGTTGTGCTTGACTGCACATCAATACTCATTAAGTCTATCATACATATGAAAAAAAAAGTCTATCATTATTTTTTTTTGTTATTACTATTATTTACATTGTCTTGTTGTGCTTGACTGCACATCAATACTCATTAAGTCTATCATACATATGAAAAAAAAGTCTATCATTATTTTTTTTTGTTATTACTTTTATTTACATTGTCTTGTTGTGCTTGACTGCACATCAATACTCATTAAGTCTATCATACATATGAAAAAAAAAGTCTATCATTAATTTCACTCTCTGAACACTATACTTTTTTTTTGTTTATTAAAGTAACTTTGATTTTGTCATGAGACGATTTGCCCCACCTGTCATACGTTTAAAAAAAAACAATTTTATTTTTCATGATCCCATTACGTTATCCATTTCACTGAACTGACATTTCCATCCCTTTATTTCCTTTCGGCTTAGTTTTTGTCTGGAGGCTTCTTATCCCTCCTTATCAGCCTTAGCGACCGAGCATTATATGTCCCCTTTTCCTCCATTCCTTGTGCTACTATGAAAGCATTATTCCCATACCTTCGTCTGATTACATAAGGGCCGTCATAGATAGGTTGAAATTTTTTATATATATGTTTCTCGGGATGACTCACATGCTGCACTCTTACCATGACCTCATCTCCTATCTTAAATACGATTTTTGCTGCTCCCTGTCTCCGACATCTTAAATTGCCCATCTTTTTTAACTGGCTGAGTGCTTGCTCTGTGTCCTTCCTTCTATTTATCGATCTTGTTCCCACTGGTAGTCTGGTCTCAAAAGGACATGGGATGTTTTTCCCATAATGCAAACAAACAGGTTCAAACGCTGTGGATTCATTTTTTGACCAGTTTATCATATTTACTATTCACGGGATTTCCTTTACCCATCTTTGATGGTCATCCTGAATGTAGACGCAAAATAATTGCCCCAATTCCCTCATAATTCGTTCACATGGGTTAGACTGAGGGTTACGGATTGATGTCAGTATGTGTTTTATCCCATGTTTGTGAACCCAATTCTTCCATTCGTTTGATATGAATGGTGTTCCGTGATCCGATAGAATTTTCTCAGGAATTCCCACAGCTCTGAAGTGTTGTTGCACTAAAGCCCTCATGGTTTGTTTTGCATTAGCCTGAGTTACCGGATACGCCGCCACTAGCTTTGAGAATATGTCATATGTGACAAGCAGATATTTCATTTTATTAAATGGGGGTAATGGCCCATAGAAGTCAATTGCTATTAAACTATTGGGTCGCTGGGCATAGATTGGTTGCAGTGGACCTATCCCCAATGTGTTAGGCGGCTTCGTTTTTCCACACACAGCACATGTGCCAATGATGTTTATAATGTTAGCATACATTTTCGGCCAGTAGAACCAATGGCTGAGCCATCCTTCCACCTTCTTCACCCCATAATGTATGTGTTCAATCACTCGTTTTCTCATGATGACTGGTAAGACAATACATGTTTGTTTCTTTCCCCGAAACACATGCTGAAGGACTCCTCCTTTTAAGCAGAAGTGCTTCCTGTCCTTCCACAATGGATTCTACTTCATGTCAGTCGTAGGCTGATGTTGTAAATAGTTTATTATCTGCTTGCAATCATTGTCCCTTCCTTGATGCTCTTTTAATTTCCGCAACTCATCTTCCATTGTTCCTTCTCCGTCCATTTCCGCTGTGGCTATATATACTCCATCACAGCTTAAATGTTGCCCTTCTGCCACCGGATATCGGCTTAGGGTATCTGCTACAATGTTCTCTTTCCCGCAGCAGTAGACTACTTTATAGTTAAATTCCTGCAGGAACAAACTCCACCTTATTAGCCTGCTATTGGTCAAAAAACTGTGGTTAAGAAACTCGAGACTCTTATGGTCGGTCATCACCACTATTTCAGAAACTATCAGATATTGCCGAAATTTCTTAAACGCCCACACAACTGCCAGCACTTCCTTCTCAGTCATGGTATAATTCACTTCCAGTCCTTTCAGTAAGTGACTAATGAAGCAAAGGATTCCGTGTTGCCCCTTTTCTAGTATTTGAAACAATGTGGCCCCCAGTCTGAACCCGCTACTATCCATCTGTACGTAGAACGGTCTATTGAAATCAGGATATGACAGCATAACCTCCCCTAAGAATCCCTCCTTCACTCTTTGGAAACTTTGCTCATGCTGTTCACCCCATGTCCATGCTTTCTCCTTTCTTAATAAGTGTAGTAATGGCTCCATGTCTAGTGAAAAGCTCCTATAAAACCGATTGTAAAACGTACACAGCCCCAGGAACGATTTAACATGTTTTTTTTATTTCGAGGTGTTGGAAACTCCTGAATTGCTTGGATTTTTTCCGGGTTAGGTAGTATTCCCCTCTCATTGATGATATGGCCTAGAAATTTGACCTCAGTAGCCATCACATGACTTTTATTCAAATTGATTCTGATACCTTTTCTTTTGCACTTGTCTAATAACCGTTCTAAATGCTCTAAATGTTCCTCTATACTTTCTGACGCAACAACAATATCGTCCACATATATCACAACAAAATTTTTAACCTCTTCTGACAACACTTGATCTAGACACTGCACTAGCCCCGCTCCACTATTTTTTAACCCAAATGGAATTCTATTAAAGTTATACACTCGTCCATTATACCTAAACACCGTATATTTCCGGTCCCTTGGATGCAACTTAATTTGCCAATAACTGGACGTCAAGTCGAAAGTCAAAAATATTTTTTTATTTTTAAACCTTGTTAACAATTCATTCATAGGTGGCGGAGCGTTCGTATCAGGAATGGTTATTCTGTTCAACTGTCTAGCATCTAAACACAACCGAATTGGTCCGTCCTTTTTCTTTACTGTTACGATGGGGTTATTATATGGGGATGAGCATTTAGATATGATTCCCCATGTCAGCATTTTATCTATTTGCTCTTCTACCTCACGTTTATATTGATAGGGTATGGGATACGCGTGAGCTCGATAAGGCTGATTCTCCATGAGGCTTATTCTGTGTTCATACCCCTGGATCTCTCCGGGAATCTCCGAGAATACCACCTCATGGCAGTGTAATAATTTCTTCAGCCTATATCTTTGTCTATCACTTATGACTTTCGATTCATCTATCACTTTCAGCATTTCTATCTCCATCGAGGCATTTTGTATTCCATTTTATCAGTCTGTTCCCTTAAATCCATTATAAATGGAGTTGTTACCTTACCCATCTCTGCCCAATTATGTTTAAAATCCAACACACACTCATTTTTATGCATAAATTCCGATCCTAGTATAACCTCATGGATTAATCCTTTTAAAATCAACAATACATGATCATATTCCCTATTAGCTATGCGTAATGTCACCCATACCTGTTTTGATGCCAATTTGACTCTCTTTCCATTAGCCATTACGACATGTTATTTTCAAAGGTAGGGTTTTAATCCCCAGGTTGACACAACTCACTTTATCAAACATCTCCTGTGACATAACAGATATCTGACTCCCCGAGTCTAATAGTGCAGTAGTCCCAATTTCTCCTACTCTTACTTTTATCTTTGGGCAGATCTGTGGTGCCATCGTAGGCATATTCTCTTCCCTGTTATGTACCAAATTTGCTAACTGTATATGACCAGCTTCCACATCTTTGTCTCCTCCCGTACTATTGTCTAAAGTTATTAAAACCTCAGCCATCTGCTCTACCGTTTGCTTGTCAATCATCATTTGTTCTATCTCTGTTGGCAAGCCTCATCTAACTAGCCGCATGATTTGCTGTTTTGTTAATGGGTGTATAGTGAGTGCTCTCCATTTCGCTTTCTGTCTGCGAAAAAATACGTGAAGTGATTCCCCCGGCTGCCATTTGATTTGTGCTATTTGAAACTTAAAATTTTCCTGAAGCTTCTCCCCCCAGTAGCTTGCTAACATCGAGTGCTTATATTCCTCGAATGTCACCGGTTTTACTTGTAGTGAGTCCCACCAAAACCAGGCTTCATCCTGTATGTGACTGCGTGCTATGGCAACCCTTGCCTCATCACTCAATCTATTCAAGTTGCAATACCGCTCCACACTCTCCAAATGCTCATTCGGCGTCTCTCCCTCCTGTCCTGAGAATGTTTTCACTCTTAACAACTGACTGGCTGCCTCTGTTTTACATATATCTGCCCATGTTTGCATGTTTTCTTGTTCCTCCTTTTTTTTTCTTTATTTCTTTCCCTTGCTCCTCTCTAAGCTTGTCTACCTCTTGACACTGTTTCTAGCCTACCCTTCACATACTTCATCTCATCATTTACTTGTTACACCCTTTGACTAAACTTTTTATTTAGTCGTTCGTCCAACTCTTCTATCTTCCTACTATTTCTTTCATCTATTTCCCTCATTTCCATACACAACCTTTGCTGGCCTTCCATTAATTTCGTGAACAAATCCCTTATATTATAGCTTTCCATTTTATTTTTATCATCAATCACTGTCTCCATTCCCTTTCTAATTTATATACCTCCGTCACTAGCTATTTCTCCGGACGGTTCCATTATTTCTTCAGAGGGTTTTCCTATTTCGCCCACTAGAGCATCCATTTTTATTTTTGACCTGGTGTGCATCAAATTTATTTAACACACACACACTAATTAATCACTTATATTTTATTCTACAGCTTTACTATCTAACCTTATCCTTATAGGATTATATTACTTTACTAACTTTATATTTCACGGATACTAGGTACGTTTGTTAGGCTCTCCCCATCTCACTCACTAATCATCACTCACCCACGCCTGCCTTCAAGACCCCTCCGCAACTGTCTCCAATTTACAACCTAACTTCCCACGTTATATTACGTTCTCTTTCTCTCCTTTTACACTCTAATATTTATTTTATTTCTTGCTTTGTCTACCACCAAGCTATTTTTGATTTGTTTATTAATTATTGCATAAACTATTAATTTTGTTATACTCGAATTCAAATGTGCTGAACTTGTAAATGTGACTTATATCCCGGACTCTGGCCCCCAATTATAACGGAAATGGTTATTCATACAGTTGAGTAATTATTTATTTTAACCAACGCCGTTACAATACAAGCAGAGAGCTAATACAGATACAAACTTAATTTCATATCTATACCCTTGATCGAACCCCAAGGCAATATGCACATATTATCTTGGCATTATTTTTCCCGACCAAGATACCCTCGGCTGCTGAACAACGCAAACTATTTCAAAGAAACTTAACGAATGTCCAGCGCTTGCTATTTATTTTTTAGAATTGGGATTTCGCATGAACAAGCAGCACATGAATATCTTAAACAAATCAGTATGCCCCTTTAATCACTACTTACAGTTTCCCCCCTGTCGTAGCTTGGTGATAGGAGAATAAAGCAAGGATACGAAATTTAATGACAAATATGTTTAATAATAATATTTACACTTTATATAAAAAATTACATTATAATAATAAAAACACACACTTATAAATACATGGCTATAATAAATATATGCAAATAGATCAGATATAAAAGTTCTTAACGTCCTGTTGATAGAGTTCTATTCTATCAAATCATGGATTTTATATTTAGTTATGAATAGTAGATAAATGAAAATGCATGCATGCTTTTACCTAGGCTTTATTGTAATTATCCCATGGGTATTTCTTCTGAGCGCTCTTGATTAACTTCCTCAGTTTGTGGGGTTATTTCATTCCAGTTTTTGCTTGTTAATTCCTTAGGTTCTCCTCAGTTTGTGGGGTTATTTCATTCCAGTTTTTGCTTGTTAATTCCTTAGGTTCTCCTTTAACTTCTCTAGTTTGTGGGGTTATTTTCATCCAGTTTGCTGGTTGATTCTTTAGGTTGAGTTTCAATTGACAGCTACAGAAGCGGCGGTCCCTCTAGCAGGTCAGGCAAAGATCTTACATTGCGAGTCAGTGATGAGATGGCTCGAATCCGAACCTACGTCCCTTTAACACCACTAGCCACGCACTTCTTCCATTTTCTTTTTAGCTGTTGCTTCTCTAAAGTCTCTACTAGCACTGCCAGACAAAAATTGTAATTTTATTAATATCTTTCTTTGTTCATTGTTTTTAAATTTTTTTAATTAAGACTTAGATTTCCAACCAATTCTTATCATTATGTTTCTTTATTTAATTAGTGGCTGGAATGTAAGTCCCAATTAATTTAACAGATCAGGCCAAGATCTTCCATTGATAACATTTCTTTGTCAGTGAAATTTAATTTGTCCAACAGACTTTCACACCTACGGCCATATTGTTTCTTTTTTATATATCACATATTACATTTATTTTATTTAAAGTTTACAATTCATTCATTTTTTTCACATTTACGTTTTACATTTACTTTAATTTGTTATAATATATTTTTTAAAAGAGAGAAGAAACACATTTTTTTTATGCATCCACTTCCTCTCTCCCACAATAAACAAAAATAACTTTCTAGCATTTCTTACAAGAGAGAAAGAGACACATTTCTTTATTTATGCAGCCCCCCCCCCTTCTCTTACTATTACACAATCCACAGTAATTTTGACATTAGAATTTCAATTTTCCTTTTCCTTCCTTTCTTTTTTAAAAAAAAAATTTATTAGCTAATTTATTTCACCTTTATTACTTTCTAATTTTATTAATAAATATATATGTGTGTTGACGACTTTACGTGGTCGTCACAATATATATATATATATATATATATATAATTACATTAATTTTTTAATAACAAATAATAGTAAATATAGTGGAGACTTATTTTTACAGTAATTTATCAGAGATTGGGCTAATTTCTCTGTGTGTTTGTGTGTGGATTGGAAAAGTTTTGGCACTTTTTTAATAAAAATTAAAGTAAATTTTACCCTTTTTTTGGACTGTAATTAATCAGACATTGTGCTTTAATGAGAAAAAGTAAATTAGATTGCAATTTACCCACTAAAGTTAATAATTATAACAAAGTATTAAAATAAAATCTGATTCCAGTGTCTGGCAATAACAAATTTTCTGAATTCGAAACAGTCATCTTCCTTGTCTTGGATGATTTCTCATGATATGTTACATTTTTCATGATTGTCGAAATAGTGCTGTGCTGAACCCTAAATTCCAATTTGTAAGGGTTACACAGTCCTGATGGAACTGTTAAAACGGTTAGAAAGGACTAGTAGGTCAGTTCACATGAAAAAAAAGTTGGACGTGAAAAGTTAAATTATTTAGACATGATGCAGTCGACACATTCTCACATGATACTGTAGTGAAAATAGACAACCCAGCATTATGATAAAGTGCATAAAACAAGCTACTATGGCAGCCAATGAAGGCATTTTTTGTGCTTTTAGCATAGACAAATCCACAATGGTAAACAGCAGCCAAGTAAACAGACTGTTTCTGTGACTTATCGTACAAAGAAGGCTATCTGATTGGTTGCAGCCATGGAAATGGCATATTTCTAAAAATTTAGCCAGAAATAATGCCATCAAGTGGCTGACATGATAAAACGGAACACTTCCAAAATAAAATATGTTTTCAAAATAAACTAAAGAAATTTTATTAATATATATAATTGTATACAATGCTCTAAGAAGGAAACATGGCTACTGGAATATTGTAAAATTTATTTGCAAATTTATTTATTTTTAAACATGACAACATATGGTGTAAAGTGAAAATAATAGTTGTTTGAATATAAAGAAATTTGAAAATTTTAAGATTTTTTTTATTGTTGTATAGTTACATTTTTGCTTGTTTATTTACATTTTTGTTTATTTACATCTTTCTTTATATAGCATACAATTGAAGTTGTATAGTTAGATACTGCATAGTTTGAGATTACACTGTAAGTAAATTTAAAGATCCATAAAAGTCATCTTTTTATTATATAATCCTTTTGTAGCAGAGTCTTATTTAATAGTAGAAATATTTAGAAAAAGGTTATATTCTCAATACCAACATATAAATATTGATAACTGATTTATAATTCTTACATAATCTCAGTTATTAAAATATAATTGAATTTACTTTTGCTTTAAAACCCCTAACAATTACTATTATCTGACAGTATGATTAAAGCTTACAATATATGTTCAATAATTGGAATTTTGTTTGGTTACATCATTACTAAAAATCAATCTCAATACATTATTAATATTTAAATTTAACGTCTCCACAAAAATTCTCTTTTTAAAATTTAAATCTCTTTATAGAAACTCTTTTTTTAATAGTAAAAATATTTAGGAAGTGGTTTTATTTTTATTTTCAAACATTTAATTTTTATTGTCTGACCCAAAAAAGTATGTAGTAAGTGAAAAATGAATTCATTTTTGGCTTAAAGTATTGCATTAATATTAGTGTCATGTGATATAATTTTATCATATTACTGAAATGTATCTATACAAATATTTGGCAAAATTCTCATAAAGTATCAATATGTAAATCTAGACCTGTGAAACGCTATATATATATAAATCTAGACCTGTGAAACGCTATATATATAATATCAATTGTAATTCATTATTATGGCTGTACTAATAGCATTACCCATGCTCTTATAAAAGTATTTATTACAAAACTAAGTCATTATGAAAATGAAGTGAAAGGAAATTTATAATTGGAACTAATAATTTGGAAGCTTCTTCGTCAGCGAGTAAATCGTTTTTAGGCTAATATTAAACTAAATACACTTAATCACAATATCCAAATAGTAAATACATGCAGCATTGACCATCTATCATATACAAAATAAATAATCATTAGCAATTAAATAACATTATACACTTAAAAGTAAAAGTAATTACCATGAAATAATAAATATTATATATTTGACAATGTGTACTAAAATGTGGTGTCAGTACACTTTCATAAATAATAAACTATCATTATTGAAATTTACATGTTTACAACTGAAGAAAAATATATTACAAAGTTTATTTTAAATAAGAAAATATATTTCATAAAAGATTTATAAACTGAATAGTACTAGATTGGGTCAGCTGCTTTACGGCACTATTTATATGAAAAAGCACATAAATATGCCATTTATGTGACATCTGTCACCTTCAAGGCTTACATATATCTATGCCCAAAAGCACAGAAAAAGGCTGTTTAGTAGGAAGCTGCTAGCCAGTGCTGATTGATGGCATTATTTCTATGCTATAAAACACAGAAAAAAATCTGATTACATCAGCGGCTGACCTACTTTAGTGTTATGCACTTTATTCCAGTGCTCAAAGTATTGTGTGAAAGTGTCTGGACTTCAGTCTGCCACAACTCTTCTTCTATGCATGTCAAAGGAATTAGTTTACAAGTCATCTGACCTACTATTACCTCCTAACAATAGTCAATACATTGCCACACTTCCCTACTGAATGTGGAATATTCAAAAAATGGATACATCCAAGATAGATATAGACCATCTCACACAAAAAGTCATGTTTGCATAATATGTCTAAAACAAATAAAATGGCTGATATGTTGAAATTGAGCCAACTGCTGTCCATAGAACCCAGTGTGCATGGGGATTGAATTAATTCTACTCTAATGGAATCTTTGCAGTAAGTTGTATCAATTGATAATGTTTTAATTCTTGTGGATGTGAAAAGGCATACCATCTACCCTACATTGCATGACTAAAATGAAATTTTGGGTCACTTGTAGTTAAAGCTTTTTAAAGTTTTTGGTAGTGTAAAATTGTTCTTGACTAAATTACAGGAATTGATGAAGGAAATCAATAAATTATGTTAAGCCTTTGGAAAAAAAATGTAAGACTGTGAAAATTCTCATAGTTCTATCCAGAGATCAAAAGAAATTGCCTGAAGAATACCTTTATTAACCTTTAAAAAAAATAAAAACTGATCGAGTTAGAAATTTGTAATTATTTTAATAGATGTACCACTAATATCCATACACATATTCTTTCAAATATAGCTATTGTAATAAATCAATCAATAAATTAATATTTTTTCCCATTTTTAAAAATGACCAGAAAAAGTAAAACAATATCAGCATTTTTTCCCACCATTATGTAATTAGTTATGTGTCAAGCAATGGTAGTAGACTTTGTAAAGTTTGTGAGAAGGGGGGGGTAGTATGGTTTGGACATACAATGCTGGTGTACATGGGGAATTCTACTATAATAGAATATATGCAATAACATATGTTTACATCAAATTGTTTCAATAAATGTTATTAAGGAAATAAATGTATTACATTAACCCATACAATTATTATTCTTCCAGAAAGAATAGGTTTGGCTCAATAATGTTATATTGATGTGTTTTTTCATAAAAACAATGCCATCAAGTGGTTGACACAATCTATTATAACAGTACTAACTGATTTTATTTAAGACTGTTTTGTATATGAGTAAAAGTTCTGTTTTCCTTGGCAAGTGATTGAAGAAATAGCAAAAGCATTAAACAATAACAAATTTTGTCCATTATGGCAATCCATTTTTAAATAATAAACAGAAGACATGCCTGTATGAAGCTAAAGAATATCATTGTTTTTGCAGCAGTTGGTGATTGTAAAAAAATCCTGTTCTTTGTAAGTGAAGATATGGAAGAGTAGATTATCATTTAAGTTTTGGGCTCTCATTCCTGGAACTAAAATTATCTATTTAGAAATTCATTTTACAAGTTTAAAATTCAATATTTTTTAATTTGTTAAAAGCACATCTACTCTCTTCATATGATCAATCAGTATTACAATAAATTATTATCCAAAGAACAGCAAATCATTCTGCAGTTTAAGAATATTTAATAAAAAATGATAACTATTCTTTACAGTTAATATTTTAAAGTCAACAATTGATTTCAAAATAAAATAATATTTTGTACAATTATAAAAATTATCAACTTTCATTTAAATTATAATTTAATAAAATGAATTTTTATTTATATAGAATGATTTTTTTATTAATAATAACAAAATGACATCACATTTTTTTATTATTAAATAAATTTCTTTTTCATACATTTAACATATACATCAATGAAATATATTCATATGGAATATATCATTTCAATATGTACCAATTTTGTTCAAAATCATTTTTCTTTATTACAAACAATGTATTAGAATAATTAATTACCTTAGTTGTTGGAAATAATAATTTTAGTATAAAATGTAAAGAAAATACAATTGAACTTTTTGATGTTAGTGAAAAAAGATGTTTATGTTTACCAGTAGGCTTTAAAATCAGAAAATCCAATTTTATGAATATTTTTTTAAAAAATAATTCTGAACTTAAAAACCAGATAGTAATATCAACAAATATATCATTTTACTCCTAACATATGTTTTTAGGGGTGTTTATTTTGATTCAAAACCAGAACTATTTAAATTAAGTTTTAGTTATCAAGGAAAATTAGATGGTATGCGAGTAATAACCCAGTTAATAATCTTACATTCAGTAGATAAAGCTAAATTAATGTGAAAAAATCTGAAATAGACAATGATAATATTTTTTAAAATTTTGTTGAAAACAGTTGTCAAAATTATAATGGAAAGTCAATGTTTTCTAAAGAGTTATTAGTTTGTTGTAATATTCCTTATCATTTAAAAGCAATTTAAAATTAACAAATTTCAAATGTATTTAAAAAAAATAATTTTTAAACACCTAATTTATTTTTTTTATTTAAAAAAATTTAAAAACACAAATTTTTTAAAATTTTTTTTATATGAATAAGATCCATTATTTATATTATAAACAATTTATCTATTTTTTTACATTTCTTGTCTAACAACATTTTTATAACTTTTTTAGCAGTGCTTCAATTTATACCATATTACAATCTTTTTCTAACATAAACTTATTTCCAATTATAAATTGTTTCATAATTACTTTCACTGTATTAGTTATTATAATGTACCCTTAGTTTTTACCTAACTTCTTTATTCAGTTAATACTAAATATTTAGAATTTACATATATTTCATTAAAAACCAGTCAACACTTAGACAATCTCAATATCAATAACAATTTTAAACTGCTGTCAAAGTAACCTGTTTTAACATTATTACACATTTGATTTAAATAATACTTTGGATGCAATTTAAATTATGAGGTATTCCACTTTTATTGTTAAAAGAAAGCAACCTTGATAACAGTTTGAAATTGTTGATTGTTATTAATATTGGGATTTTCTAAGTGATGACTGGTTTGAAAATTATTTTGTCTTGAATTTAAATAATAATTTAAGTATAATTGTTGGTCTTTATGTGTTATAGTAATAAACAACAAACAAATATGATTGACTATTTATTTCGCATATATATAATATTTACAAATCTATATGACTGTTTTAGTGTGTGGGTTTATATATATATATATATCATCAACCATTATCAATCCACTGCAGGATGAAGGTCTCTCCAAGTACAATCCATCTTTTCTTATTTTTAGCTTTTCTTCTTCTCATCGCCGCTGCACATTTTCTTATTTCATCCATCCATCTCACATGTGGTCTCTTTCTGGGTCTTTTACAATCTCTTGGAATCCAGTTTAAAATTTCAATTATCCTTCTATTATCATCTCTTTTAGCAATATGTTAAGCCCAACTCCACATCAGTCTTTTAATTTTTTTAATGAGGTCAGTAACACTCGTTTGTTCTCTTGCCCATACATTGCATTTTCAAAGTCTTCTTGTTACTCCCAACATGCATGTCTCCATACTTCTTTGGATGGTCTGAAGTCTCTGTATTGTTCTTCTATTAAGTGTCCAAGTCTCAGATCCATAAGTAAGAACTGTCAAAACACATTTATTAAAAACCTTCCTTTTCAAACATATAGGCATATTACCTTTTAGTATCAAATTATTTCTACCAAAAGCACTCCAACCAAGTTTAATTCTATGATTAATTTCATCCATTATGTTTCCATCTGTATTAATAATCTGACCAAGATATTTGTAACTGTTAACTTCTTTAACTCATCATAATCAATCTTTATTTTCATATTTTGAGAAAATCTATTAAACATTACTTTAGTCTTTTTAATATTTATCTTTAGTCCTACTTTCTTACTTTCATCTGATAACTCCTGCAACATTTCCTGAAGCTCTAAAGCATTATTTGCAAAAACAACTACATCTTCGGCAAAATCTAAATGACTTAAATAATCTCCATTTACTTTCACTCCTTTAACTTCCCATTTTAATCCACAAAATACTTCTTGCAGCACTGCTGTAAAAAGTTTTGGAGATATGGAGTCACCCTGTCTTACACCCTTTTCAATGTTGATTTTCCTACTATCATTATGTAATCTAATTGTTGCTGTTGCATTTTTATAAAAATTCTTTAAAATATGACAATATCCTGGATCTACACCTTGATGATTCAATGCCTTAATCACTGAAGAAATTTTTATAGAATCAAATGCCTATTCATAATCTAGACATCCTAAGCATATTGGCAACTCATACTAATTTGTCTTTTCTATAACTTCTCTCAATATCTGGATATGATCTACTGTTCTAAAACTACTTTAAATCCAGCTTGTTCTCATGGCTGTTGGAAATCCAGTGTTTTCTTTAGACAAGTTATAATTATCTTAGTAAAAAGTTTATATAAAACTGTTAAAAGACTGATAGGTCTATAATTTCTAATATCTTCTTTATCATTTTTTTTTAAATATTAATATTAATACTGCATTCTTCCAATCATCTGGTACATCTTTATCATTTAGACGATTTGGTATATAACATTACTAAATAATTTATATTTCTTCACCTGCTTCTTTTAATATATCAATTATAATTCCAACATTGCCCAGAGCCTTCCCTCTCTTCATAAATTTAATTGCATGTCTCACTTCTTTATTCCAAATTATGGGCAATTCAGAAGATATAATAGGTATAAGAGGCACTTGTTCTTTATTACTATATAATTTTTGAAAGAAGACTTTTACCCATTTCATGATGTCATCTTTCATTTTAGTAATAATGCCTTCTTTTTTTCTTATTGCAGATATAAATTTCCTACCAATACCAAAATATTAGGTGACACTCTTTAGACTTTTATTCTCTTCTACAGCTTTCCTTGCTAGTTAACAATTTTACTTTCTTATATCATTTTCAACTCTTTTCCGAACCATTTTACAAAATTTGATATATTCAATCTTTTTTTTAATGCATCATTGTTATATATCCTCATATTCCTTTTTTCCTTCATAAATTCTCTAGTCTCAGTAAAAAAATTTATTGGTCAATAGCTGCTTCTTTTTTTTTTACAAGCTATCTTTGTTGTAGTTTTTAAAAGTGTATCAGTTATTTTCATATTAATTTCATTCAAATCTGAATCATGTTCAAAATTTACTAATACTTAAAACCGATTTGTAAATTCTAATTTAAATTCATTAGAATGTTTCTGAAGATTAGGAATATCAACAGTAAATATTGTTTTTCTTAATGATTTTTGTCACTCTAGTTTTACATTAACACTTATCTTACACCTTACTAATCGATGATCACTTCCTGTGTTAATTAAGAACATTACAATCTTGAAATATGTATTTTCTATTAGTCAAAATATAATCCAATTCTGCTGTACCTTCATTTGGATAGTTCCATGTCCATTTCATTTTAACATTTTTCTCAAATAAAGAATTCATCATATAAATGTTTTTATTTTTCTGCAAACTCCACAAGTCTATGTCCTCTCTCATTTCTATTACCATAACCAAAATTACCTACAGCACTTTCATCTTTCATTTTTTTTACCAATTCTAGCATTAAAGTCTCCCATAACAATTTTAAAATGTTGTTTACTCTGATCAAAAGCCTTTTGTACATCCATATAAAAATCGTCTACTACTTCATCATGATGAGAATTAGTTGGGGCATAAACCTGAATTATCTGCATTTGGTTTCTGCTATTAAGTCGTAAAACTAATCTTGCTATTCTGTCCAATACACCATAAATCTCCACAATGTTATTCTTCCATTTTTTAATTTATAATGAATCCTACTCCAATTTGTATTTCCAATATTTGAGCCTTTATAGTAGAGTATATATCCACTTTTAAAATCAATTGTTTCTTCACCTTTCCTTCTAACTTCACAAAGTCCAATAATGTCCTATCTAATATAAGACAGTTCTTCTAACTCTTGCAATCTTCCTTCACTTCAAAGTGATCTGCAGTTGTAAGTACATAAATAAAAAGTTGTCAACAAATGGCAGCCTCAAATAGCTAAATCCTACTTTCTCTAGGATTTTAACTTGCAGTATTTTTGCATTTGTCCTTATTCATAAACATGTTTTCTCAACATTAATCTACATTCCTTAGTCAATACATTATTCCTCCAATTTATTCAACATATTTTGATGACAAATTTTTATCCTTAACTACAAAAGTATACATTTTATTATTCAGTAATAGTATGAATATTGAACCCTACCATCTGATGGTGCTCTTTTTTACCCAATTCACATCAATATACTGAATCATGGATTGCCTGTTTGTTTACATAATATTACAGTAAACAATTTTTTTTTCAACCGGTTTTTAATTTTTTTTCATCGGTGATGGTAAACCACCAAAGGTTTTTTTTTATTCCACCAGGTTTGTTTTTGTTTTTAATAAACACATATTTTGTTTTTAGATGGTCTAGGGGTATTGGTTTGTTTGCAAATTAATGACTAATTGTTCATAGGTTTCATTACATAAAATTACTTATGGTAAACCAATTTTTTTTTCACATGGGTTTTTTATTTTTGGTTCATTTTTTAAAGAAACAAACATTTCATTTTTAGACAGTATAGTGGTGGTTTGCTTTTAAATTATCGATTAACACTCCATCAGTTTTTTGACAGTAATTTTGACAGTAACAAACACTTTGATGTTTTTAGATGGTGGAGGGGGGGGGGTTGTTTGCTTTTAACTTATCTTCTTTTTTTAGTTGATGTTTTGATTTGTAGAAAGACTTCAACAATTTGGTACTTTTGAATAAATCAAACACTTGTTTTTTTTAGATGGTGGAGGGCAGAGGGGTTGTTTTGATTTGAATTGTCTTTTTTTTTTTGGTTAACTTATTATGAGGCTTTTTTTTTTTTTTGTTTTCAAATCTGTACACTACAGAAAGCTTTATATGATAGCGAAAAGTTCTTCCTTAATTTTTTGGGCCTTTAATTTAAAAAAAAGACATAAACAGTTTGTTTTTAAAGAACACTTTTTTTTAAAGCCAGGGGAGGTGGCTGGGGTGGCGAGGAAGGTTTGTTTTGATTTTTAATTATTGACTTCTTTTGGATTTTCTTTTTGAACATTTTATTATGTTATGGCACATTTCTTTATTATTATTATATTTTTTTTTGGTGGGGCCTTTTGAATAAACTCTTAAACACTTCTTTTTTTTGGTATAATAAAATATTACCTACTTTAACTGTTAATGAAACTTATCAATTTATTACCTACCTACTTTATAATCATATGAACAACAAAAGTTTCCCCATAAAATAATTTATTGAATCAAAAGGAAATGAAACATTGGTCAAGTTGTGAAGCAAAACAAGTAAAAAAGAAACACCACCATTTATGGGGGCATAAAAAACCAGCCAAACGTAAGAAGCAAATAAAATAACAGGGAAGTCTCAAAGCTGTAAGTAACAGGATTTTGTAGCCTTCAAACCAAGAACTGCCCTTAGGCAGACATACATAGATACGCTTGCAGGAGTTTCTCTTTCTGAAAAAACACAATATTGTGCACCCACTTGTGTGGCTAGCCAGCAATTCAGTCA
Source organism: Epiperipatus broadwayi (assembly GCA_028023455.1). Lineage (NCBI taxonomy): Eukaryota > Metazoa > Onychophora > Udeonychophora > Euonychophora > Peripatidae > Epiperipatus > Epiperipatus broadwayi. The sequence continues at coordinate 1,217,967 of JAQFVV010000220.1, read as the reverse complement.
GCCTCAACCAATTTGGACAACTAGCAGATGACATTTGACAATTCTCACACAGATTCACATGTAAATGGGCATTTGCGCATGAAATCGGAAAAAAGCTCTGCTAAAAAGAACCTTTTCAAGTTGTGTGCAGTTGAAATGCATAGGGAAGTGTGTGTGACAACATGATAATTCTTAACAAGGAATACTAATTCCATTATGCTTCCTAAAAAATTTCCGACAATGAATTTTTGCAGTGTCATCTCTTTCAAATATGGCCACCATCAAATTAGACCATAGCAAGAGTTCAAGAGCACTCACTTAACAAATACTGTCACAATGCAATGGGCATAGTGTTTCATTATATAATTGTAGAATACATCACATTCAGGTGGCCTGTTATGGCTCAAAAAACACCTCTTGTATTGTCAGCCATAACTTAAGGCTGCTGAAATGGTATAATGATGTGCGATTTGTGAAAAACAGTGCCATCACACAGTAGAGTTCAGTTTTCATACTATTACCTATTATTCTAACTTCTTTTAAATGCTTATTAATGTGAAATTGTGTTTTTTAAAAAGAAATTATATTTTCAGAAACATTTAAACCTCATTTTACTATCAGACATATAGAGCAGAAGTACCTAAATGAAAATGGTAATAAAACTTAACTCAAGACTGAAATTGTTGAAATTCTGAGAATATTTTTTGTAATTCAGTTTTACTTTGCTGTTTATCATAACAAGATTGTAAAATAGAAAACCAAAATTTCATGTAGCAGAAATACAAATTGTTGTGGTTCTATATTTAGACCTCCTACTGATTTTCTAAATTAATTATAAATAATGTCTGTGATTAATGCATACATTCTGCCATTGTAGTGCAGAGATTACAATTTAAAAAGAAAGGCTTCCATGTGTATTCAGTAAATTTAAAAAACAATTTCTCTCTTATTTTATGCATCAATGACCAAATTATTTTGGATCACAGTTTTTTATGCACTTAAAGATTAGCTTTAATTTTAACATTTCTATATTATAATCTCAGTCTACATTAATTTCTTTGCATGTTTCAATTTCTTAATGTCCTTAAAAATATATTTGAAAGTTAAACATTATAGATTTAATTTTTCTTCTTTTATTTCTTCTCTGTCATTGTTAAATTATCACCTTTGTTTTTACTACAAAAACTTTTCAATTATTAATTTCAGTGGTTAAATCTACATTTCTATTTTTACAGTCCCATATAATTTTTATATCCCACTCTTAGTATACAAGTATTTAATAAATACAGTAATTTATAATAAGCCATTGCTTTTTGACATTAAGTTGACACCAATATATTATTAATATAAATCAGGATATAATGTTATATTTGACTGGATGTTTGGCAGTATTCTAAAAAATACGACTAAGAGACTTATCCATAAAATGCAGTATACTGCAGAGTGAATTGTCAATTTTTTTCATTTCATATAGCATCCATAGTAGAACAAAAAAAGTGATTGGGCAAACTTTTTTTTTACTTTCTTTATACAAATATTTCTATTTTCATTTTCAGCGTCTTTCATTATGCCATTCTAAATATGCATCATCATATTAACTAATTGTTTTTTTTATTTATGTTGAGTAATGACTAGATCACCCATAGCAACTTTACCCTTTATAATAATGAAATACCATTGATATGTTGATAGTTATCAAATTATATAGTCATAGTGTTAAACAATGCTCATTTATTAAGGTTGTTTTTCTCACCAACATTATATTAGACTCCAACCAAAGTTATTTTTTATTGATCACTTTAAATGGAGAAGAGTGAAGCAGTCGATGTCTAATCATCATCGAGCTTAATGCTTCACCATCTACACTAACCTCCTGTGGGGCCTGCAATTCAGACCTCACCGTAAACATATGCCATTCACCCACACACTGTATGCATAATGATTAGAGAAATTAGTAAAATTAATTATATTTAGTAAAGTGAAACAGTAGTTTGCCTGTGTTAAATAATCCAAAATTTTAAATCATAATAATATTTAGCATTTAAATATTAATAAAGTGACTGTAAATAAAAACTGTTCTGGATGCACTAGGAAATCTGTTTGAGTAGAGATAAGATTGTAAACCCAGTGTAGGCTTTTACTAGGGATAAAATCATAATTTTATAAGTATTATTATTAATTGGCAGATAAATATTGCTATTTTTATTATTGTTGAATAACAATTGAAATAAATAAACAAATAAATTAAATTTATTAAATCTTGTAAAATAAATGGTTATAGTTAATTCTTAAGCATATTTTTTTGTAGGGAATCCAGAAGTGCCTTGCATATTGTGAGTAGTTATTTAAAATGAAGGTAGAGGGGGAATATTAATATATTCACACTAATGTTATTGGTCTATTTAGCACCACAATGCATTATAATAAAAGATATATGATATTTAACTAAGTTGTAGGGGGGTGATTAAGAAACAGAGAACTAAAAACAACAGACTTCACTTCTACTCTGATAAAATAAGGATGAAAAAACTGAAAAATCAGAAAAATTTGGAATTTAATTGAATAAGGATTATAGTATATTGTTATCTAAAATGATTGAATAGAAATCTAAAAAGCCTTGCTATGGTTTCAATACTACTTTTTTGTCGATTGATGGTTTTTAAAAGTTATACTGGAAAGGAAATGAAAACCCTGTGGATCATAACTTATTCCCATAAATATTGCTTCAAACCCAGAAAAATTTAAGAAAAAGTAAGCTTTTGCTTTTATTTTGTTCATATTTTTAAAATCTCATCTTTAAAAATGATGCACAAATTATTTACAGTTAAAAGAAAGAGCTGATAATGTTGTTTGTATTTCACGCCACTCTTATTATCCAGCAGAACAATATTGTGCTTGTAAATTATAATTTCAATAAAATAATTCGAAACAATTTTGAAGAAAAATGTCAAAAAATAAACAAATCAAAAAAGTCATTTTTGAATCATCTAATTTTTAATAAAGTAAAAAATAATTGCGTTATTTTATTCCCTATTTTCATCTGCTAATTTTTCTTAGATCCAATTGTGTAATGATAGAAATGGAACATTACAGAGTAAGTAAAATGTTAAGGATATCATAGTTATAATTGGATAAATTCTTCTTAATATTGCTAATCATATAATATTTTGCTAATAAAAATGGAACAAAATAAATATTTAATTTTAAAGTTTTATTGGGAAATATATGTCATAATAAGATGTTAAAATATTTATAATGCCCAGATTATTTAAAAATTGTTACAAATCATACCATGGAGGAAATAATAAAATCAATAAAGAATTTTAAAAAGTTAAATATGTTAATTGTAATAAAATTCTAAAGTCATTTTCAAGAAAAATTATCTGGATTCAAATGTGGACAAACTGATTTTAGTTATACTCTACTTGAAACGTTTAAACCTTGTCTATGTTAATATCAAATAAATCAATAAATGTATTTAAAAGTTTGTTTTGAAGACTACAATAACCTATAAAGTATTAAGGAAAATTACCTTTTGATTATGCTACCCTTGAAAATGTTTGAATTTTAATTTCACTATATTGACATCGGTAAATGAACCGATAAATGATTTTTTTTTCTTTACCTTTGGAAAAGTATTTGGATATTGTTGGATTATATTAACATCAAACAGGAGAATCAAATATGTATATGCATTATTTTAGGAATGTTTACCCATCATAATATCAGTTCTTATCATTTTAGCTCACCAGAATAAAATAAACTTTACTAACAGGATAAACTCTGATGGGAGAAAATGTTTGTTTATTTTTTTTTATTATTGCTATGTTAGTTTATAATTCTTATGTCACGTGTCCTTTGGAAAATTTTTTATGTATAATTTTTTTTATGCATAAAGATACATACATTTAGTATTACATATATTTTTGCTGTTTTTCCCAATTTGGGGGGAACATATTGTTAGGTGTCATTTACCTGGGGGAGATGGGAAGATATATTTACCTCTTGTACTTTGAAAATAGTCATTAATATTTATTTAAAGAATGAACAAATAGACTTAAATTTTGTCAGAGATATACTAAAGACCTAATTGCTTTCTTATATAAAAGAATTAATATAAGTTTTTTTTTATTAAGTTTGCGGATGAACATGTCCACTTTAAATATAAAATATTGATTTATTTGTTTTATCAGGCAGTGATTTACCTATAGATAGGTTAATTATAAAAACAATAACATTGTGGATATAGGCAATGTTTGATTGACATATGCATTTGACTTTTGATAACTGTTCCTGCTTTAATACACTAAACCTATTCATCTCAAATTTTAATCAATTATTAATGGTGTGGAATATGGTAATTGCCCTTATAATATTCTGATAAAAGAAATGGCTTTAGTATGATGCACTACTTTATAACTTTTCAATTCTAAATTTAAAATTTGTGCCTACCCTAAAGTCCTAAATATACTCTTGTTTTTGTAATTTAAGTGCTAGTTCAGCTTAAATAAGTTTCATTATTTCATTCTTTAAGATAGGCTAAATAGCAATAAGGGATACTTAATATCATTGTATAAGTTAGTCGTATATTGTGAGTAGTTATTTAAAATATCAGGTATTTTTCCCATCCCTGAGTTTAATTTAATGTATTGGTTTTATTTCATACAATGTCTCTAAATTAAAATTTGTAAAGATTGTAAATAAATCTTGTTGTATTAAGATTTTATTTAGTTGTCTGCTGTCTTATTGCTAATCACCATATACACTATTATTATTATTGCTATCAACATATCAGAAGATTATAAATTGAAATCATCATCAACCAATATAGTACAATTAACCATATGTTCTTATATCCTAATAATTTGGTTAAGGCCTATAATTTATTAGTACAGCTAATGCATCATCACACAATAATCAAAATGTTAATAACTTAGAGTACAGATTATTTTAAGTAATAGATTAAAAGATAAATATAATATTGATCTAATCGGTTTAGTTGAACCCGCAGAGATATCATTCACTGATCTTGATCACATGGTTTATAATTATTTGAGAAAAGGAATTTGGTAAGTTATTGTGTTTATTTATTAAAAAGTTATTCCTATTTCTTAAATATTAAAGTTATAAAAGTTATTGAGTTCATAAAGTTTATGTGTAACTGCTAAATATAGTTCTTAATTTGAGTTTATATTGAAAGCTGTTTTGTGCCTTCTATTCGTGTAATGGTAAAATCCATTCACTGACCCAAATATATTGTGTATAATGATTTTGAGTGTTTGAACCCTGAGAAGAAAGTTGTTAAGTTTCAAGGTAGAATTTTAAATTTGTAATAAATTTTATATCTAGTTATTCATTATAGTCAGACTTAAAGGTATATTACTTTCACTATTTTATAAAATCAACTAAACTTTAAGGTGTAAATTACTTCTTTTGTCATAAAAATGTATAGTTTGTTTTAACTTTATGATAAATATTCTGGTTGTGTCAAGCTGGAAATTCCTATTTTTATTTCGTTTATCTTTTTACCATTTAATACAATATTAGTTTATAGTTTCAGATTTCAGTCTCCATTATTAACATTGTTCTTCAATTTTATCTTGATCATTCTTTTATTTATTCATTCTCATTTAGCAATAATTCATTATCATAATTGATTAACCATACATTATCTTTTATTCTTTTAGCATCTTAACTATTTATTAACTCTTCTTCTATCATTACCTTAATCATTCATTATTCTCATACATCTTCGTTCTTTTCTTTTCATTCTTAGACTTGTTTCCTTCTACTATTTAATTATCACTGCTTTTCATCATCCACTTAGTCATCTACATCATAATTTACTTATCATTCCATTTATAAGTTTAATTTCATAATCATTCCAGAGATATAATTATTAGTTATTGATTGGTTTGCTGAATATCAAATTTAGCTCATCACATTTTATTTGTGTGGATTTTAAAGCTGGTTTGACCAGAAGTTATTATCTTTATTGAATCACCTTGTGATCTTCTTTAGATCTATAGTTTCATGCTAGTTTTATTCAATACAGAAATCATTTCGTTAGTTTAACCTTTTTATTTCTTTATGCTTATAGTCTTGATAATGAGAGTATAATAGGTTACAAAGGACGGATTTGGTGCCATAAAAATGTGCGGCCAGATTCGTATATGTGATTCCAGCGTTCATAGGGCAGGTCATAAAGGCGGATAGTGCCAAACATGAGTCTAGATTAGTTGACGATCATAAGCAAAGGTCACAATATATATATATATATGAAAGAAGCAATAATTCTATTAATATTTACTGCTGAAAATTAGATGTTCTTATATAATTGTAAATATCTTTTTATGTGTGTATTTAATTAAAGTTTGGAATGTAAAAACAAGGTAAAAGCTTGAAATACTGAAATTATTTTTATCTATAGTCAGACTGTTTTCATTAATTAAAATTATAAATCTTAATTAAAATTCTTCTTGTTTTCAAATCTTTAAAAATATATCAAATGGTATTTCGAGCCTTATCTGCTTTAAAAATATTTTGCTAATTAATTGTTGTTTTTTGTTTAATCAAGAGATTACAGAGATAGCTGTGGGCAACTGATATTGCATTTTTGTGGGATTAAAGAGTGTATAAAAAGTCCCATAGAACAAAAGAAGTTAGTTTTTGGTTAGTTTTTAGTTACCTTTCAGTCAGTTGAGTTTAGTTACTTTTCAGTTTAGTTACTTTCAGTAAAATAAATTTTAATAAGCCAACACAAGTTATGCACTATGAAGTTTCAGTAAAAGAATCTTTCACCTTTCTCTCAGAAAACTGTTTGCCTGACTGCTGCTGCCATGTTCCATCTGACCAGCTGTACAAGATGACTATATAATTGCTAACCTGGCAGCCTGCCATTATGCTGATATCCTTAATTCACCTCACCGTATGTAGAGCTATCTTCATAAATAAATACTTTTGTAATTTATAATATGTAGTTCAACGTTTGTATTTTAATTTATATATTAATTTATAAGCTGCTGCTAATTTTGCTTTTAAATTCTCTCTCTGTAATCCCTTAATAATCTAATGTATTTTAACTTACCTTTCATGTTTAATTTATGTTATATAGTTTTGTGCGGCTCAATTAAATATTTAACTTATTTTGTTTAATATAGATATATAATTTATTTTATTTAATATGGCGATGTCCATCAATCTCACGAGTTTAATAAGGGTTTATTTTCTTTGGTTAATGGAGAAAGAAGCAGGGGCTTCAATTAAATTTATTAGTAAAGTTGGATTCATTTGTAACAGAAATTGCTCATTAGGTTGGTGTCATATTTAAATCTTTTATTCACATTTTTTATCTAAAATATTTTATTGTGGATGCATATTTTACTTTCTTATCTAAATTTGTCTTTAAATTTCCATTTTAAAAGATCGTGAACCTTCACATAATTAATCCATTCCTTCTTGCTGTTGCCTTAAGGGCTAACTCTATCAGTTAATATGTATATGGGAGTCAAAATTAAATATCAATTTCATTAGTTTAATGTCTTAGTTAAAATTATTTTCCATTGTAATTTTCTGAATGATTCTTTATTTAAATATATCATTGCACAGGAGTCAAATCATTTACAGGCTTTCGAATAAAGTATATTAAGTTTATTGTACATGACTGACCTTTCCTTTCTCTTATGGTACTTCCACATATTTTCTTTATTGCTTTGTCATTGGGGACTTTGGAAATCTGAATCTCCCCACCCAGTAGTTTTCAAAATCGTTGGTAATCAGGGTACATCCTACTCCCTGTGGAATGCAAGGTTTATTGGGTTATGTTTGTGCTCTGGGCCTCCAAACCAAACCTCTCCATCTGATACCGTCCCATCAAAATTGCGGTCGTATCACCCCTCATTCAGTATCAAATGTCTTAAATTGATGAAGCATTCAAAGTACCATAAGATCCGTAATTCTTTTATAACATGCTAGCATCATTATTGTTTTAGTTAATGAATTTATGCCTGCTTGACCTTTTGTTAGGAGTTTAAAATAATGACTCATTCTTGAAATGTGCCAATGTGCTAATTAGTCAGTATCTTGATTTTAAAACTGCTTTCTTTTAAAATACTAATCGATTCCCATAGATGTAAATCAATTTGTATCATGTATTCTCATAAATGAAGCACATTGTTTGTTCCTTATGTATATTTTCCAAAGATGTCTTTTCCAAACAATGCCAATAAAAGTACATATAATGGTTTTCATAAGATAGGTGTAAATGATTAAAATTGTATATTTTGCCCGTTTATCAAATCATTTACTACTAAACCTGTCACGATCTTTTATATTTATTTTAGGCATCCACAACATTCCGTTAATAAAATGTTATTAAATTGGCATATTAACCCCGCACAAGTTATAATACACTCCATAAAACTATATTTGTTAAATAATTAATGTAAAGAGGATTTTATAAAAACAAATCCCAAGTTTTGCAAATGTATAATATGACTCCAAGCGTGAAACAATTTTGTAATATATATATATATATATATATATATATATATATATATATATATATATATATATATTTATCTATATATATATATGCGTTTTCTCAATATTTTATTAAATATATATTTCATGTAAATCCTGGTTTGTTGTTGAATTATTATTTTCTAATTAGTATTTAGAACTATTTTCTTTAGATAATAACTTAGTATTAATAAATATAACTTTCGTAAATGTAATTCCTGGGCTACTCTTATCTCAGTCATCATTATCAGTCGGATCTTATGCTCTACTGCTTTGCTTCTGGGCTTGGAATTAAAATAATTGTGTTGTACCATCATGATTGTTGTTTATTGGGTCAGAGCCTCGAAGAATAGGCAAATAGGTTAGAATTCAGGATTTCTCCAGACCTGTGTATCTTGAGCATGATTGGATTTGAGGTACTTTTGCTTTGAATTTGAATCTTGTTAAGTGAGCATACTGTTTTGACCGGTACATTATATGCCACCCTTGGGCAAAATAAGTCCCATTTCCTTCTGACCATTGGAATTAGATGGTATTCCCTGCTCCTTGGATCACCCCTTTAGCCTATGGAATGGGATAGTAAGATGGCAAAAAGGAATGCAGTCTCTTTCTATGGAGTTTTCTTTTTTATTGTTCTTCTTGCCAGACAGACAAAGCATTCCTGTACTGGATGAGAGACATTTCTTCTTGATAACCATGCTGTTCAGATGTACATTTTTGACAGTGCAGTATTGTGCTGTCGTATTCATGCTGCATTGAATACATCGATATATCAGTTAGATTGGCATTAGTTTGATTGCAAACTTTTGGCCTAGGGTTAAATAAGAAATATAGAATATTTTCTTTTTCAAGTGCAATCTATGTAATCTATCCATACTCAGCACTTTAATAAAATATTAATAAATTCATCTGTGTGAACTTGTAAAATCAAAAGTTAAAAGGTAAATCAAATTATAAAGTAAACATTATACTAAAATAATTTTAAATTTTATATATGTACAAAATAAATGTCTCTCTTTATTGTTAATCTGGCAGTGGCTTATTCTTATTTTTGTTATCTTTCTTTTTAAAATAAAATAAAATATTCATTATGTCTGCTGCTCCGTGAGCTAGTGACTAGGGCTAACAGTCGGATATAAAATAAAATTTGGATCTTAACTTAAGTATCTACCTACTATATAAATTTTCCAGGTTCAAGTGGTTGGGTGGCACCCTTGTACAGCAGATACACAAAACTCTTGATTCACCGTGACCATTATAACCTTAAATATGTATATACACACATATTTATCACCAGTCTATAGTTAACTTAAGGAAATGTTAGATGAATGTAATATATTAGTAATGGCTTTGGTATTGTAACACAGATTATCAGTTTGCATATGTGCATCCCTGTTAATAGAGTTGATGGTGAATTATCCCTGAGTTCGAACTCTGTTGTATAATGGGACCATGAGGGGGAGTGAGATATGGATGAACTGACCCAAATTGCATTTAGGTTTGATACAGAAGTAGTGAGAGGTTCTTGTGGAATCAAGTGCAATAGTCATGTATTTTATTGCATTGTCTCCAGCATCCTACCAGAAGACCCAAAGTCCAACTTTCTCTTATAATGTCATCGTCCGGACCATTACAATATATATATATATATATATATATATTTATATATATATATATATATATATATATATTTCTTGCCTTATGACCTATTTTCTAATTATCTATTATAGAAACATTGTATATGGACCAGATTAAACTGGATTTAACTTAGGTAATTGTTGAAAATGATGCTGAAATTGTCTCTTTAAAATCACATAATAATAATATGCTAATGTTATTTCTTTTGGACTATGAAGAATAAAATTTTATATTTAGCACCTCAAAAGAGAAATAAGATTTGCAAAACCAAGATTCTGTATGTACAGGTTTGGCTATAACTTTTTAATAATTTGCTGAAGTATGTTAGTAATTCAATTTTTGATATCACTTCACATTTTACTCCATACATGGTACCTTATAACATCTTTAGTGATTATAATATTATTGTTTTAGACCCAATGTTAGTTATTAAATGATATGAATTTGGTATAAAGTAATTTTGGTGAGTTTAGTCTTTACTTTTATCTTTAAGAATGTGAAGTCTAATTAAAATAAAATAAAAAGTTTTAATTCGCAAAATGCTTAAATGAAGTGATTTAAAGTGACTACATAAAATATTAGCATGCATAGGGGCGATGTTAGTTATTCAATTAAATGAAAGATACCGAATGCAGGTTATTTAGGTTTTTGGAGCAATAATTCCCATTGAGATGAGGAAGTAGGGATTTTTTTAAAGATATACAAAAGGCTTTTGATTAAAACAAACATCATTTTAAAATTATCATGAGAGGTGTTAATGTAGCATTGGTAAACAACTGTACTATGAAAGGGCTGAAACTAAATTTGGTTATGATGATAGAAATGAGAAAAGACACACACAGTTTGCAGGAAAAATTAACATTATATTGTTAATTTTTTTTTTTTTTAAAAAAATGCTAAAGAGAAATGAATGTGGAAGCATTGAAATAAAGATATAGCATTTTTGGATTTTATTTTGACTAACAGGAAATATGCGTTTAAAGACTAAAATGTTCTTAATAAATTCAATTTAGAAAGTGATTATGGAGTGGTAAAAAGAAACATGCTAATGTAAAACTAGAAAGACAAAACCAATTAAGAAAAATTTCTTATCTTTTCCAATATTTTAATGAATTTGTAGTAAAACTACATACAACATAAACAGATTATGAAAATGGTTGAAATGTGAACGAAATTTAACAGAAAGATTATTAATATTCATTTATACAGTGTATAAAAAAGCAAAAATTTATCCAACATTTCTGTTAAGTCAAAATAAAGTATGAAAATATATAAAAATTACCAATTAAGAAAAAAATGTGTATCTTGAAATTTATATAATGGTACCAAAAAGAGTTTTTTATCACAATTAAAACTTATAATTATGAATCAACAAGGAAAATTATAGAGAAAAATAAAAAACTTAAAAATGTAAAACAAATGGCTTGGAATTAGTATAAAATTTATTTCAGCAAAAAATAAAAAGATGCAACCATTTTTTAAAAAAAAGAGATGGCATCATGGCCATCAAGTTCAAGAAAACAGTCTATAATTATTATAATTTCTGATTTCCAAAGTATTTTAAATGGAGTGAAAAATGCAATTAAATCTATGATGATAGAAAATATCCAAGTAAATATTGAAATATAATCTATGTCCTAAAAGAACCAGGTGATGAAACAACAAAAACTGTTGGCAAAGTTTTTTACCAAATGCCTAAAATGTGCACCAAATAATGGGAATAATGAATTAGTAATAGTGATGTTTAAATGTAGCAAAGAAGATATTATCATGATGATTTTCTGTGTTTCCCAAGATGATTACAATTCTCTACAGTGAAGTTTCAAATTTAATCAATTAAAAGAACAAGCAGAAATCCAAAAGTGTTTTTATTACAGTGGATCATATCAAAATATTGATAGAAGTTATAGAAACTAAATTATGAAAAAAAAATACATTTAATTCTATAAGAATTTTTACCATGGGTGATAAAGGTATAGACCAAGTTATTGTCTATATTCTGAAGAATATTTATTAACATGTAAAAGCAATGTTTACATTACATGATAGTACTAAGATAATCAATATTAAAAGAATATATGACAGACTAACTCTATATCTCCAAAACATTATAAGCAGTTATTTAAGACTTACTTTGGATATTAAAATGAAAAGCTAATAGATTAAAAATAAATGAAGATTATTTAAGTCATCTAGACTTTGCATATAGTGTGGCTTTTATAAGAAATACTTTCTCAGAGCTTAATAAAATGTTGCAAGAGTAACACATCTCTTTTTAGCAAATAATTTTTCAAAGGTTTAAGAAATATTGCAAGAGTTACCAGTGAAAGTAAAAAAAAGGAGTAAAGATAAATGACAAAATGTCTACAATAATGTGTAATATATTTTCTCCAAAAATAAAAATTGTTCATGGTGAATTAGAAGTTCACAAATATAATATCTTGGTCACATTATTAACACAGATGCCAACTATAAAGTATGCAAAACTTGGCTGGAGAATTTTTCAAAGAAATAATATTAAAAAGAAGTATAGATATCAGACTTGAACACTTAACAGAAAATTGTCATTACCACTCAACAAATTATGGAGAGATGTATGTCAGGAATACCAAACTGTTGTCAGAAAAGAAAACAAAAAACTTAACTTACATCATTGAAAGAATTATGATTGAAATAAAACTGGGCTAGAAATAAGGGTAGAAGAAATTATAATAAATGAACAGATGAACACTTAACTATTTTCTAAAATATTTTAAATGTCCTAGAAAAAGAATACATTATATATGGATTGATGAAATAAGCAAGTTTGCTGATGTAATGTGAAGGTATTAGAATTCAGAGAAAATAAATTAAGGTTGGAGAGACTTTTATCCTGATATGAAAGGATACTGTTCTTATTACTTTTCGAATCAGTAACTATTATGGAATGTTTTTAAATAGTTTGATGTATTTGGTGATATTACTGATAAATTAAAATTCCTTAACAGAAATATCAACCTTTATTGTTTATTAAAAAGTATGAAGCATTCTAATATTGTTCATAAAAGAGATTTGTTTCATCAAGATAATCATCAACATTATCATCATCATCATTATTTTCCAATATATGAATCCACTACAGGATGAATATCTGTCCACGTTTAATCCAGGTTTTTTGCCCCATTGTCTCTAATACCCACATTACAACAGCAAACACACTTATTTTATTCATTCAGTTTTCTAGATCTTTTATAATGTTTTGGAATTAAACTATAATTGTCTACCTATTGTCATCTATTCAAAAAATATATCCAGCCCAGCTCCATTTCTGTCTTTCCAGTCTTTCAATGATATCAGCAATACTTGACTTTACTCTCACCTTTTCTTCTCTTTGCAGACATAACTTCATATTTAAAGAGATAAAACTATCTTTTCGACAAGAGCAATACAAACATTCCATAATTTTATTGAATGTAGTTAAACATACTTTATAAAAATGACTATTTAAATAATTTTTCTGTTACCGTTTTCAATTAAATATAGAAATAGATTTTAGGAAATTTATAACAGTTAAAATAATAAATTCATAATTCAAATATATTAATATTTATTATTATTACATTTTTATATTGAATACAAATGATGAGTTCATCACGTGATTGTCTTTACCTTGCTTTTTTTTTTATGTTTTAGATACAAATTACGAAAAACTTAAAAATTTAATACGTCATTCACTGGTTTTTCGACATCATTTGTTATTATAATTATTTTTTTAACATGCTTTATAATTATAAAATGAAGATCAAGAGAAGAACATTTCCTCGTAAATATTGTTTGGGAATTTCCGATATTAATATTACATTTTTATATCAAAAACAAATGACTGTTTTAACCTACTTTCTTCTTTTTTTTTTTTAATGTTTTATATATAAATTATGAAAAACTTGTAAACAGAACCATTCCTGGTAAGACGGGAGGCGGAGACACTTCCTAAGAAATATTGTTTGGTAATTTCCGATTGTTTTACTTTTGATATACAAAAAAAATCTTAGCAGATTTATTTTTCAATAGAAGAAACATTTAGTTTAAGGTGAGTAAAACATTTTAATTAATTACTTATTTACGGTAGTTGTTAACTATACTTTTGTATTAGTGTGTTTCAATAATATAGTTTACTTTTTTTTTTTTATAAAAAAAAAGGCAAAAGTAATAATATACTTTATTGTACAAACAATAGGTTACAAGAATTTACAATAGTTTTGCCAGTATTACAATGGCATGAGTCGTCTAACAAATGTGTTATCAATTACAGCATTGTTCAAATAGGTTTACAAGATATTAGTTACTGGGTACATTTTGACATAGATGAATACAGTACAATTAAAGGAGATAAGATTAAATAGAAAAAATGTACAGTATAGAAATATTTACAGTAAGGATTATATATTTATTTGTAATATTTTTTTTTCTTTTTATTTATCTATATGTTCCAAATCAAACTTTATTGTTTATCGAAAATTACATTGTTGAAAATACATGGTTTAACACTACATAGTTTTGGAACAAACAGATAGATATTATTGTTACAGTTCAAACAAATTGTTAGCTATGGAATAAACAGATAGATATTATTGTTACAGTTCAGTTCAAACAAATTGTTAGGCAGGTACCTGACAAATGTAAACTTGGAAATTTATGTATTTACCTATGTTCTATTTTCATTGTCTGAAAGTTTAGTTCATCAGTTTAAAATACTTTTTAATTGAGTTAAAATATATCATTTGGACTATATTATACACAGAGGTGGTATTTAAAAAATTGTTGAAAAAGATATATAAATAATTGTTCTTGTTACAGCAAAAGTCATTATTTAGTTTTTGAGGTAATGGTTTGTTTCAGGTTGTTATTAGTGACCATATAGCAGAAAATATATCTGAGCATGCAATTTTTTCATCTTTGGCCATCAGTTGTTCAAGCTTATTAGAGAAGGTGGCTGCATGCCTTCTGGTATTGTTTCCAAGGCAGAAAGTACTTCTGATACACCAGAAAGTATATAAACAAAAAGTTGCTTTTGAGTCTTTACTGAGTGTCTTTATTAGGTTATCAAGTGTGACATTATTTTGTCTATATGTGTCAATTATTATTTCTCGGGTATTTGTCAGAGCTGTGCAGGTGTGAAATAGGTGCTATTGTGTTTCATCTTCCTTGTGGCATTAATTTTGCTGTAAAACATGTAGTATTTAAGGAAATAGGAGGTAGGTAGAGCATGAAAATTTAGCTTTAAAAGAGAGTCAAAAAATTTGGGTTCCAATGACCATTTTTTGAATCGCTGCATCAAATGACTGTTGTTCATGTTTAGCATTGGTGAGTGAGAATCAGTAGTTATGTATTGGTACAACATATTATAAATAGTCCAATAGGTGTATCTACCAACATTCAAAAAGTCACCTGATCATAAATGCTTTGAGGTTGGTTTATGAGCAAAGACAAATATCCTTGTGAAGGTGGTGGTCAGTCTGTGAGTGTTATTTGAAGGATGCCTTCGAGAGCTGGAAAACTTCTTATCAGTGTAGCCAGGAGAATAATACTGTTTTATTTGTAAAAAATTTGAATGGAGTGAAGACCTAATCCAGTTCTCATTGGTGGAGGACTAAGTCATTTTATAGAGATGGAGATAATTTTTCTGCACCATAATAGCTTGCTAGAGTGAGTAAATAAATGGATGAAAGATTTAGTGAAATTTATGAATGGTGAGTAATAGGTTATTTTTGTAGTTACAAGCTGATTGAAAAGGCATACTTTTGCATAGGTTTTGGAGAGAGAAGTGGTTGTGCATTCAGCATCATCTTTCAGTTTTTTTCTGGATCTTTTGTCTCATTGCAGAGGGCCCTAGGTAGAAAGGAAAGCCAGAAAAATTAGTTGGTTTACCATGATAAACTTGTGTAATTATCTTGTCAGTGAAAAGAAACCAAGCTGATGTTTTATTAATGTAGATTTTGAGTTTATATTTTATGGTGTATTCATTAAGTATTTTTTCCAGAGTAGGTAGCTGGTTTTTGGATGGAAGAAAAATGTAAGATCATCCATATATGCAATACATGGTATATATAGTTCAGTGTGCGTAATTTGAATTCCTTGTAATTTTTGTTGTATTTTGTTTATGAGAGGGTTAATGTAGAATGTAAATAATAAAGAACTGAGTTGAGATTCTTGAGGTCTGGATTGGTGGGGAGAGAATGAAGATGATGTTCTACCATTAATTGTAATATGCATTTCATGACTAAAGAGTAGATTGGTTAGTAGGTGTAAGGGAGAGTGAGGTATTTTGGTGTCTGCAAGTGTCTGGATTAAAATTTTCAATAGGGAATGAGTCAAAAGCAGCCATTGGAGGATATTTTTTCTGTTGTTTAACTGAATTTACAGTGGTTTTGAAAATGATGGCTGCTTGACCTGTTGAGGAATCTTTTTTGCATGTTGCATTTGTGATAATAGAGAGGGGGAATGGTTAGATTTTATCTTTTAGAACCTTTTCCAGGATTTTAATACCAAGGGGGCTCATGGAGATTGGTTGCAGATTAGATACATTGGATATTGAACATTGTTTTTTGTTGAATGGAACTAAGGAGATTGGAAATAGATCTTTTATATTAAACAGCCTTTATGATAGATAATTTGCTAAATCACATAGATATATGGTGGTAAACAGGATGAGATATGAAAATACAAATTTAGTGATTCTATATGGCCCTGGGTAACAAGAGTTTGAAATTGTGGTTAGCTTCAGCAAGAAATTGGTAGCATGGAAAGATTTATCTAACTCTGGTTGGCCAAGTAGATCTTCAGGTGGCATGAAGGCTCAATGTGCCTGCAGCTTTTGTTTGAAATATTTGTATATCAGATCTATCATATTATATCTGGCTTTGGTAACACCATTGTTTTCAAGTGCTCGTGGAACTCTGATAGTGGAAAGATAACACAGAGTCCATCTAATGTACCTTTATGTTCAGCTGTGTTGTTTTGTTAGACAGATATTTTTGAGGCAAGGTACTCTTTTAAAGTGTTGCAGGTGGTGTTATATATTTGTGTAAGCTTTTTATATTTGTGTAAAAATCTGGAGCAGTTTTACACATGGTGATTCTTTTGTGCAGCTCATCATGCAAAGTTAGGAG
This sequence comes from Epiperipatus broadwayi, assembly GCA_028023455.1. Taxonomy (NCBI): domain Eukaryota; kingdom Metazoa; phylum Onychophora; class Udeonychophora; order Euonychophora; family Peripatidae; genus Epiperipatus; species Epiperipatus broadwayi. The sequence continues at coordinate 1,200,682 of JAQFVV010000220.1, read as the reverse complement.
TCTTGATGGTGATGATGTGGTTTGGGTAATATGATTTATATTAAATGACAGAATTTTCATAAAGGAAATGTACCATTGAACAGGATTAAGTTGCATAATGCTGAATTTAAATAACATAATATATGTTTTAGAGTACAAAAATTCAGAAATGTGTGCAGGAAAAATTATTCTTAAGTTTTATGAAGTTGAATTATTGATGTTTGCATTGTACTTAGATTGAGTTCAAGCATTTGACAAGAGTGATCAGAAAAGGGTGAGGGTTAAGTGTTAATTTAATTAAGTAATGAAGCATGGGTAAATAATAGCACAGGTCAATAAGTGAGTTGTAATGACTGTTGTAGAAAGAGATGGAATTGGGTGGTAAGTAACATTCAGCACTCATTAGTGCTATTGCAAGTTGATGTAGCCACTTTGAAAAAAAATGTATGATAACTCATGTAAAAGTCACCCATTATAACAACTTGGTAAGAGGTTGATGAAGTAGTGAGTTGATGATAAGCAGTAATCTTGAGATGACAGCTTGTCCAGGAGGTATGTAAACAAAAATTATGTTGTGTGCAGCAGTAGTGACTACAAGTAGGTTTGAGTCAATATATATATATATAATTTTAAAAAATAAAAATTAGTAGCTTTATGTTTTTAGCCGGATGTTTTTTTGAATTGAGTTTAGACCTCAAACATTGAAAGCTCCTATCTCTATTTTCATACTGAAAGTAAATGAGTAGAAAAAAAGTTAAAATATCTGTTTTGAAGATCAGCTGTTGTAAATTGACTGGATTGAGATTTCATTTGTTGCATTGATTATAAGATTTAGAAAAAGGATTGTATGAAGAAAAATAGCCAGCTACAACTCAAAATTAAAATTTTCAGAGCTGGCATCTAGGGCATCAAAATATTTGAGAGGTGGTTTGTTTGCATTATTTTTTTAAGCAGAGAAGGTTTGATATATGTTGGTGAACTAGTGTATATATGTTTATCTTCAAGGTTTGTTTTTGATTTGTTGCTTGAGTTTGAGACTTTGGTGAGTGAAAGATGAAGAGTTTCAGGCTCAGTTAGAGCTTTTTATGTTTGTTGAGTGTCTGTTTAGTGGGGGCTACAAGATTCTGGATTATGAATACTGTTATTAGTGGAACATGTTAGGTTAATTTCGGTATCAAGTGTTTTTATTTTTTTTATTACCTTGATCTATTTGTGGTCTCCCAGGTTTTCTTTTGGAAGGGTTGTCTGTGTCACAGCTTTTAACAATTGGTAAAGGTAGTGTCAGTGTATTCATGACATCTATTCTGGTCTTGTTTATTATAGGTGAAAATTGGCTAATATTGTCATTGTGAATAATTTAGTGTGGAACCTTAGCCATACGAGTTGAATCTAACTGTTTACATGGTTTGGCTACTGAGGTGAAAGTTTGGTTATCATCAGTGTGAGAAGTTTTACTGCTGATGTTAATGGGTGTGCTGAAGGTTTAATTTGTCTGCTCAACAGAGAGTTCAAATGCTAAAGCATCTTCATTTGTGGAAGAGATTATGTGTACATTAGATGTTCATCACTATTAACTTGGTTTTTATTATGAATGCTACCCACCAGATTACATTGTAAACATGGAATGGTTGTGAAGCATCACTATTAACTTGGTTTTTATTATGAATGCTACCCACCAGATTACATTGTAAACATTGAATGTTTGTGAAGTTGATTGCTAGATGATCATGCTGGTGATAAGAAAAACATTATAGCTTTAGCCCTCTTATGTATAGGCAAAATATTGCCACTTGATCTGTAATCTGAGTAGGTATAGTAGTTGGATCAATGTTTTGTTTAGTTTGACTTCAAACTCATAGCTATTGCTGTATATTCGAACTGGGACGTCCTTTAGGTAAACTGTTTGCATGAGACAACCTTCCCAAATGGCTCAATTAGGTATGTATTTTTCAATATGCCAGTTATATATCTCTGTTTGTTTTCATCCACAGCAACTAGAGCAAATTAACCAAGTGTTTTGATCTTCATTTTAAATCTTTTTTTTTTGGTTTTGATCATGGAATTCTATGATTAGGTAACTTTGATTTGGATGATCAGCTAAGATATAACACTGTCCCATAGATTATGCAGAATGAGTGCTTCATATAGTAACACTCTTGCTAATTTATACAAAAAAAACAATGAATATCTGTTGCTGCTCGAACTATTGAACCATCTGTGAAAAATGACAGAAAGTGTTAAAAAGCTATTAGGAATGGTTTTGTGGAATTTCTCAGAAATGCTATCTAGCATGTCAACATTCCATATTACAGAAGGGGCTAATTGTGTTTATTCACCATTTTGATTTTGTAAATCTAAATTTTTAATATCACTGGTGGTAGATGTTCTGAACCTTTGAGAAGAGTGATTAAAATTCATGCTTGTAATTACTGTTGAGTTGTTTTTTGCAATATCAGCATATGTTTTTTTTTTACTTATTAAAGTAGCATTATTTTTTAGGTTTGTTTTTTCACTAATGTTAGTTAATACTAAAAGCGTGGCAACCATTTACATTATTGGTAGTTTTATAATTGCGTGTTGAAACTGCCTGAGAGCATGGTTTGTTTGTAAACAAGATAAATATAATATTGCTGGAGCTGGGGTTTTTTTTTTTTTTGGTTTGTTTATCATATTTAAAAGTAATATCAAACAATTTTTTAAAAAAAAATGCATAAATCAAAATTAATTTAAAAAAGAACTTAATTTTTATTCTTTTCATTACTTATATTTTCAGGCCAGGGTTTTTTTTTTTTTTTTGGTTTGTTTATCACATTTAAAAGTAATATCAAATCATTTTTTAATAAAAAAAAATACATAAATCAACATTAATTTTAAAAAGTACTTACTTTTAATTCTTTTCATTACTTATATTTTCCGTTTGGTATTCTGTAAAATCAACTTTTTTTTTAAAATTACAAATAAATATATTTCCATTTAACAGTAACATTTACAACAAAAAGTCAAACTTTTTTTGGGTTGGGATTACAATTCTTAACAAAATGGAATGCAACTCGAAGGTTGACTAACTTTTTACGGTAATTACAAATATATATATATATATATATATATATATATATATATATATATATATGGCAATTAAAACCAACTTTTTGGCTCTTCAGAATCAGCACACAAGCATCTTCAAGCTCTTTTGTTTGACAACTCTTCCAGCAGTCAGAGAACTTTGACATTTGGAAACTTTTCTATTTCAGCCATTTTATTAAGCTCACAGTTGTTCTCACAGAAATGTGAATTAGAACATGATTTGATCAAAATCATGCTTGTACCTACACTTGCCGAATTTTTTGAGTAGGAAATCTGGGCTATAGAAGCATGAGACTATGCTCATAATTGTTATTAGACATTCATAAAACATGGGAGATAGAGGGGAAGAAGGTCTTAATGAATATTAAAATAGTTTTGACATTTGGAATTCCAGCCCCTCACACCATACTGTAGCCAAAAGTGAAATGTGATCGCACATCAAAATTGCGTAACACAAATCTGAGCTGTAATCTGACATGATAACTTTTGCGGCAGATTAAATGTCATGTTTCTGTGCATTAGCATAAAAATAGACACAGCCACCATGTACAACTGACTATTTCTAGGCTTACACATTAAAAATAGAACATTTAATACTGGAGGCTGCCTAAATGGCATATTTCTGTGCGCTATAATAGAAATAACGCCCTCAGGTGGTTTCAACATGCTATTATAAAACTATCACATTATCTTTAAAAAAAATGCTGTGAACTAGATGTTTGTTTGTTTTTCTTCACTGACACATGAATATTTGCAAATTTCTATAATATATATAAATTTTGTAGTTATTTTAAGAAAAAAATATTTAAAATTATCTTTTCTGATGGAGTTGTAAATAAAAATAGTAAAAATAGCTAAAGACTTTTAGCATACATGTGACCATCTGTTAAGCCAGGTGGCACTCCCTAGTATATTTTTGTATTAGTAATCTGAAAGATGTGATAATTTGAGAAAAGTTTATATCAAGTATTTTGAGAAATAATAAAATGTTTGTCGTACATAAAGATCTCGTTTTTTATCATTCGTTTTATGCACTCCAGATGTTTAGCTTAGGGAAGATAATAGGAGTTTGTATAATCGTATTCATAATCGTAAAATAACTGTTTGGTCAGACATTTTGTAAAGTATACATGTAGATTGATAAATTACTTGTATTAGTTGTATGAAATGCAAGAAAAAAATATTTATTGAAAATTTGTGTTGATATCTATATAAATGGAAATGTAATTTCTGACAATTTAATTAATATAGAAGCAATATGTGCTGGTACCTGCCCAAAAATATGTCACACTCATGGTAAATTTGTTCATGATATGACTAAATTTTATGTGTATATGTACATACAGTGAAATAGTTAGTAATAACTTCAATATTTATACTTATTTTTATATATTCAGATATACCACACAAAAAGGTACAAATAAAAATAATCACAAATAAAATTATTGATTTTACACTATGATTTTATGAGTTTAAACTCTTTGATTTATAATAATATCAATAAACTAAGCTTAAGTTCTATCATAGAGGTATGTGGTAACATTAATAATTATTATTAGTCATTCATTAGACTAGAGATTATCCAATAATGAATAATATTTTTGTCATAATTTTTATTTCACTATTCTCTAGCAAGGTAGGGATGGGTTTCTATCCACTTTTGACACTTTGTGGAATAATATAATTATAAACATATGACCAAAGACATATTACAAATATCTATATTTCCCAAGATGCACATTTCTTGCTGAACCAGAACTCAGCAATTAGTTCAGACCACAATCTTTTACACATAACTTTATCATTATTCAGTATATATATAACAAATTATTCCTGTTTCTTTTATAAGTGTCAAACATGCAGCCCCAAAACATTGACATTTATCATTTAATAAAAGTATATTAATTTTTATTAGCCATTCACTAAACTAGAGTTTATTCAATAATGAACATGTATATAGTATAATTTTAAGTACACCATTATCATGCAATGTAGGGACTGGTTTCTATTTACTTTTGATGCCTTGTGAAAGGATGATATTATAAACATATGATCAAAGATGTGAAAAAGATCTATAATTTTCAAGATGCACATTTCTTGATGAGCCACAACTCATCAGTTGATGTTGACCACAATTTCTTATGAATATCTTTATCACTGTTCAATATATATAGATAACAAATTATTACAGTTTATTTGATATGTCAAACATGCAACCCTCACAACTTTGACACAAATAAAAGTATATCAATAATTTTTATTAGGAATTCATTAAACCAGAGATTATCCAATAATGAAAATATTTCTGTAATGTAATTTTTATGCAAGATAAGGACTGGTTTCTATCCACTTTTAAAACCTTGTGGAAAAATTAATTATAAACATATGACCAAGGATATGTAAAAAAAAAATGTGATTCCCATGATGGACATTTTATACTAAAATAACACTCATCAATTGGCCTAGACCAAAATCTCTTTTACACATATCTTTATCATTGTTCAGTATATATATATATATATATATATATATATATATATATAATAATTGATAAATACATATTTATATTAATTTATAAATATTGTTACAATATATATATATATATATTATTAGGGTATTGAGTTCAAACCCTACATCCCAACCCCAAGGACTCCAAAAGTAAAAGAGGGATTTTTTACTCTCAAATGATAATTTGATAGATTAGGTATCTATAGAGGAACTAAGAATATTAAGGAAGAAGTTAAATGAACTAAAATAGGGATATGGTTATGAAAATATGAAGCATGGAATAAGAAATGAAAGAAAGTGCTGAACCTTTAACTAATGAAGATGACATATATATTTTGAATATTTTAACAGTCTATTGAAAAATGAAATTTTAATAGGGATATAAGAAACTATTGCCCCAGGGATTTTATGCATCTGAACAGAGTTAGAGTTTTAATCATATATAAATAGTTGTCTGTAGACACAGAATCCATATAACATTTTTTCTAAGTCCACTTATTGATTTTTCTATTTCCTTTATATCTAATAAATTAAAATGTTGTCCTGTATTAATAGTATTTTTTCAATACTTTTCATTACTAATTTGATCTATGACTTTCATTCCTGATAATACTTATAATCTTTAGCTTTTCATAGTGCTTAATTTGCTTTCACCAATCATTTATTAATTCAATATATTTTTTTCTGTGTTTGCTTTACTAGTTACACAAGTTATATATATATATATATATATATATATATATATATATATATATATATATATATATATATATATATATATATATATATGTGTGTGTGTGTGTGTGTGCGTGTGTGTGTATGTCTATGTGTATATGCAAACACCAAAATTTAAACATTGACATCTATATCAAAAAAGGTTATTTTTGTTAATAATTTCATATTTTGTTTGAAAAAGTTTTTATTATTACTTAAATCCAATTTTTAAAAAAAAAATATTAAAGAGAGAGAGATGTTCAGTTTTAAAAGATCAAGATAAATCTTATGTTAAACAAAATATAGATAAAGTCAATTCTAAATTACAAAATAAATTCAGTGTTAAAAAGATGGAGATCAAAGCAGAAACTTATTAGTAAGCAGTTTAAAGTCAAAAAAAAGAAACCACTAATTATTATAGACCATCAAAGAATAAAAATTTCACCTATAAAATAATTATATTGCAACTGTATAGATAAGAACATTTTGCTAATAATTGCTTCCACAGCTGCATATTTTCCAATATCAAAGAGTACTGTGATGTTATCAAAGTTAGCATATATATATATATATATATATATATATATATATATATATATATATATATATATATATATAAAAAAATCAGGAGAAAGGGATTTTTTTTTGGGGGGGAGACAGAATTTTAAGTATTAAGTATTATTGTTCCTGAGAACCAACTGGTTATCTTTTTTATACAGAGTTTAAAAAATTATACAGCAAAATGCAGTGCTAAACTCAATATATTTTTGACCGAGGGCTCATTTGGGTCATCCAAGAATTCTAAAATATCTAAAAATTTAAATAAAGAATGACTCACAAAGGAAAAAAATTAGTAACAATTATACATTTCTTATACTTTTTATGTGATGGTTTATATATATATATATTTACAATAACACCAATGGTTTATATATATATATATTATACACAATAACACTAACAAAATTACCTTTTGAGGATATTATTTGCAGAGTGGAAAGTAGTTTATCAAAAATACCTTGCGGGGATGCAGATATAGTGAGGGGAAAAATATACGATATTTTAAATAAAGCAAAACCACCTAAAACTAATTTATCAATTAATGAAAGAAGAGCTTTGTTTGCATTAAAAAATGACAAATCTATTACTATTCTTCCGGCAGATAAGGGTAATACTACAGTAATTTTAAATAAGGCTGATTATTTTAAAAAAATACATGATTTATTAAATGATAATATTTATAAAAAAATTTATAGAGATCCTATTACTTATCTTGAAAAGAAAACGAAAACATTAATTTATTCTACTGATCTAGATTTAGAAACAAAGTTACAGCTTACTCCCAGGGAAAAATCTTATTTTTATCCAAAATTATATGGTTTACCAAAAATTCACAAGCCAGATATTCCATTGAGACCGATTGTAAGTGCAGTTGGTTCACCTACACAGACACTAGCTCGTTTTTGACTTCTTTTTTACAGCCGCATTTATCAACGATGCCATCATATGTTAACGATGCTAATCATTTTCTTGAGCTTATCCGGGATATTAAATTGACTAAGAATGATATTTTGGTAAGTTTTGACATTGTTTCACTTTTTACTAGTGTACCTGTAAATGAAGCGATTCAAGTTTTAAAAAATATTCAGTTGCCTAATTTTGCTGTGGTTTTGATTGAACATTGCTTATCGAATACATTTTTTTGTTTTTGATGGGCATATGTATAAACAAACATCAGGTCTAGCTATGGGTTCACCAATTTCTCCAGCATTAGCTTCTATTTTTATGGAGGATTTGGAAAATAAAATTTTGACTTTAGCAGTTAAAAAACCATCTATACGGCTGAGGTATGTTGATGATATCTTTGTTATTTGGCCTCATGGCAAGCATGCTCTTGATGACTTTTTTAATTTTTTAAACTCTTTTCACAACAATATTAAATTTACCATGGAAATAGAAAATAATAATCAATTACCTTTTTTAGATGTTTTGATTGAAAGAAGGGAAGATGGTTCTTTATCCAATGGTATATATAAAAAACCAACACACACTGGGAGATATCTGCATTTTTCCTCTCATCACCATCCTGCACAACTATTTTCAGTAGCAAAGACATTATTGGATAGAACAAAGAGACTTTCTGATGATAGCCATTTTTACCAGGACCTTTTTGCTACTAATAAATGCTTCTTCATAACGGTTTTAATTACAACATTATTAATAGGGCTTATACATATCAAAAGAAAAAAGATTTTGATACATCAAAAATTAAGACAATTTTGCCATATATAAAAGGAGTAACTGATAGAATTGGTACCATTTTAAAAAATAATAATATTCACACAATTTACACTACTTATAAAAAATTAGTGAAATATTTCCACTTCCTAAAGATAAAATTGCTTTGGAGTGTCATGGTGTATATGAAATTCCATGTAGGGTCTGTCCACATACATATATAGGACAGACTAATCGTAGAATAAATATTAGAAAGGAGAAACACATTCTGGCAGTGAGAGAAAAATTTAATTCATCAGCTATTTATTCTCATATAAAATTAACAAATCATGATATCAATTTTGAAAAAACAAATATTTTAGCAAAAATTGAACAATATGACCAGAGATTGCTAAAAGAAGCTATAGAGATTTTTAAAAGGCCCAAGAGCATAAATGAAAGGTGTGAATTAAAGAAGATTAACAACATTTGGAAGAAGGTATTTGAAAAGAAAATAAATTTTAAAACTTCTCAACCAATAGAATTTAAATATGAGGAGAAAGAAAACGATAAAAACGATTTTAAATCTCAGTGCATTCTTATGATTTGAGAAAGAGGACGCTCTGAGGAATGTACTTGATATTGTACTGAAACGTCAGCATTTAGCTTTTTCACTACACGGAATATCCCGCAAATAGTAATAATAATATGATATATATATATATTGTAACCATCAACATATATATATATATTGTAACCATCAACATTAATCAAGCTTAATACCTTGATGTCAGAGAACTACTATAATCAGACCCACCTTACTATAACCTAATGGACTGAAGGGATGTACCGATGCCTACCACATTGGTGCCAAGAACTGTAATAGAATTCTTTATAACCAATGGCTTTAATCATTGGGAAACCAAGAACTGTACCCATCAATCTATCTGAATGCTCCCATCATTGTGGTGCCAAGAACTATAACCAAAAGCATATCATGCCATCTGTATTATGCACCAAAGACTATAACTGAAATCTGGAGCAAATTACCACAAACAAAACTAATGATATAACATAAAATTGTTATGATCTAATCTGGTCGCAGCCAGGGTGTACCGTAAAGACCTATCATAGTAGTATGTGAAAATACATTAGACAAATTATAAGTATGTAATTTTATTATCCTTCAAATCTTAATTTGCAATTTTTCATTGCATGAGACCTTATGGCCGACCATGGACAAGATGGTATAATTTGTGGAACTACTAAAGATTATGAAATTTTAAAATTACTTATATGATTTTTAATACAAATGCTAGTCTAGGTAAGAGCTTTGCAATAATAAATAACAGGGAATACTTGGGTTCTTTTCTATAATTTAATAAATATCAATGAGACTCTTGTTATACTAATGAATGACAATTAAAACATTAAGTAAATACATTTAATCATGTCATTATCTGGTAAATGGGTTTATAAGTTTATAAAATCAATCAATTTTGTATCACGTACTCGAATCAACTACGCAAAGCTAAAATGATGGAAATAGTAAATGGGATTTTATTGTACCTTACACATCATAAACTACCAAGGACAAAAAGCATTCAAATGTTTTTTCTCAAAATATTACCAAACTCTTATAACATGCTGACAATAGTATGTACTTCAATGTATGCTCTATTCAATATATAGGATTTCTGATTTTATGAATGACAAATAGCAATGGCACAGTAAGTTTAATTATAAATCAATATTTATTTGCAATTTTATGACTAAAAAGTATTTTTTTTTTTTTAAGTGTCATAGCATTGGCCGGGACGCGAGCTGCCTGCAAGTGCACGGCAGTCGCGCTGACCTCTCGACCACCAATGCAAGACGACTAAAAATTAATTGATGTTTAATGTAATAACTAAATACATAAATAAACAAATAAAATAATAAATAAATTATCATTCCGTTGGCATCCTTCAATAACATATCATAGGCACTGTTTTATAAAGCCTACTCGTACATTATATTACAATTTGATATAATTGATATCTTGAGGAAATTATATTAAAATTCAACATCAAATCATGAACTATCCAATGTGTCAGTTCCAGAACCAATAAACCTATACTGTAGACCTATAATAATGTAATAAATAATATTATATTAGTAGGATTTAGCTATAATGCTAATGCTAAACCAAAATGAAAATTTAAACTTCAATTCAGATAAAATATTAATTAACAAACAGTTAATTATTATAAGATAACTTAGATAGGATGTCCTGCTACACTTTATGACTCAACTTATAAGTTATACTTATAAATGGAAGAAAATAATTTTAGCACAATAATACAAAATACTTTGCCCAAACTTACATTTATGAAGTAAAATGATATTCCTGTGGATGCATTCATCTACATATAGGAATCATACAACACTGAGTGCCCTGTGGGTTTATACACCACTATAAAGCAACACATATAATTACCCAATTCCACGGATTCACCACCAGCACAGGAAAAAATGTAAAATACAGAAAGTGGCAAATAATTAATCTGTGGATAAACCACCAGCACAGATTAATGCCATTTAACATGGTAAGCAATATTAATCTTTATTTCATATTTAAAGTGCAAAAATCATCCTCCTCATTTATTTTGACAATTCAGAAAAACACTAGCATTTTAATAGAGGTGGGTTCATACATAAAGAAAAGTGTTTTAATAATAAGGACAACCAATATATTATGAATTATCTTGTTTAAAATATAAACGTATTAACAATGTAATATAGGTGACGTGAGTATAAAACCAGAACTCTGGAAAGACTCATAAGACACTTCATGAGAGGTTGAAACATATAATTTCATTAGTAATTCTCAAGCTTTTTCGCAAACGCTATTCCTTGAATAAATATTTTATTCAATCCCATTAATTTAATTTAAACCTAGAAAAATATATCTCATGAACTTCACATATAAGTTCATATAACGATAAAATTAAAATTCATTCATTCTTACTCACATAAATAAATTAAATTATACATTTTATAATAATAAATATGATCCGTGAACTCATTGTAAAATGTCTTGAACAATAAATACACAAAGTAATAATTCTAAATTATAGCCGAATTCCATAGATGTAATTATATCCATTTGTTTTAGTTATTATGAGCACTTTAAATTAATGATTTTACGTGGCTCCATGAATATAAGACAATTACAAAAGCATGACTTGTAAAGTTTAAATGAAAATGTTCTTCATAAGTTATTAAATTCTACATTTCTATATAAAATGGTTCCAAGTTTATGACATCCAGGCTAATATTTATTTATCCACGTTTAAATTTAGGGATACTAATTAGAGCAAATAATTTAATAATTCCAAATTAACGATAAAATCAGAAAGTAGTTTTAGTTAATTATTTGAAGACTATTATCATTATTCAAACAGTAAACAAATTAAATAGTAAATATATTACTGGCAGTATACATTTAGAGAACATAATCAATGCTTTATTATTTGAATAAGTAGAAACATTAAACCAGCGTTTTAATAAATTTTAACCGTTAAATTTGATTTTTAACTTTTAAAAATAAAGTTTTCATTCTTTGCGATTAAAATATTTATTTAGTGTTGCCAATTTGTATAATAATAAAATTTATTCCAAACATACTGTCCTCTTCTGCAATTAATTCTACTTTTAAATTTGAAAGCTCCAACATATTTTTGAATGTAAATATTTAGAAAATTATTAGCGATTTGATCCACTTGGCTAGCTAACTTAAACAGATCTTTTAAACCTAGCAATCTATTCTGTTATTAAATACCACCATTTTATGTTTAAATTTGTAGGAAAATTTATGGTAAATCCATTTACTTATTAATTATTTTTAAAAATAAGCTTAACATACTTTGCATCCATTTTATTCTTACACCATTTTTTTTCCATCTTTTTTTATCACACAAGAATGCTATCATAATCGCTCTCTTTTTTATTTTACCTTGAAACGCATACATGGTTACTATATTTTTATTTAATAATTAAAAATTAGTTAAACAAATAGTTTTTTAATTTAATGAAAATAATTTCTAAGACTATTTTAAATAAATAAAAATTATTATTATTTTCAATCACATTTTACTAAATGTAATGTGTACTGTCAATTTATTAAAAGTTAAACATATTTTGATACAAATCAGTGGATGGAAAGAAGCAATTTAAATACATTAAAATAACACAGACAATAAGTAAGGCAAAATATTACTTATTCTTTCTAATAAATTATTTTGAATGCAATAAAATAATCTGTTCAAAATGCAAACCAAGCCAATCAAATCACCAAGAAGATACAGAAATTTTTGTACCAGTTATATCAATCTTTATATTTTATATAGAAATATAAGGTTACAATATATATATATATATATATATATATATATATAATATATATATATATATATATATATTATTAATCAATGTCTGCATTCCAAATTCAAAACAATGCAATAATTAATACAGAAAACAATATTTTAAAAACAAATGTAGACTATAATTTAATAGAAGTACTTTCAACTATCTAAGTAGTCATTATTAACTAGATTCAAATTCTATTACAAAAAACTGTTACAAATACATTCAAAAACAGTTGCATCATACATCAATTTTCCCATAATTCATTAATTTTTATATTAGCAGCCTGACTATTTATCAAATGTTGATTTCCATTTTTTATTAACACAGCTTCATTAATTTTCACTTTATTATTATTTCTTTCAATACACAAAATCTTAATCTTATTAAAATCAAAACCATAACTACATGTAACATTATGATTCAAAAATACTGAAGGTGATACATCATCATTTCTAACCTTCTCTTGTCTTGATTTTTGCACTTGTTTATATAAAAACTAATGCTCCTTTGATCTTTTCTCCAATGTACACCGAAATTCACTTATATATGCCTTTCCACAAACACACAACCATTTATATATTTAAAAACTTTGACTTAAAATACTACATCTATTTTTTGAATTATTTATCAATCTATTCAAATTAGGAGTAGTATAAAATGCAACTCTACATATATTTTTATATATCTGTTTTATAAATTTCACTTGCTCATTACAAATAAATGGTATTGATATCAAGGTATATTTCAGTTTATCAATATCCATAGCATATAAAATCTTACTATTATTATTAAACTTACTAACAATATTATAAATTAATTTATGATTATATCCAATATTTAATTATTAAATTATAAAAAGTATTAAATTATAGTATATATTTGTTTTTAAAATATTGTTTACTGTATTAATTATTGCATTGTTTTGAATAATTATATATATATATATTGTAACGATGCAGAGAATAACTTACCGTCATCTGCACTATAGGGCGCCATCTAGGCATTTGAACCTAGAAAAATTTATAAAGTAGGCAAATACGTAAGTCAAAAAAAAATTATTTTTTTTAAAATTTTGATTCTGATCGTTAGCCCATGTCACTATCTCAGTGGAATAGCAGAGATTAAATAATATAATCTAAGAGTATATAAAAAAAGAATAAAATAACACTGCCAGTAATTACCATACAAACATTTATTTATGCACATATATATAACATTGAAAATTGTTTTAGTATCAGTTTACATTTTAACATTTAACATTATTTTTAACTTTACTTTAGATTTTAATTTACATTTTAATTTCTATTATATTATAAGTTTACATTTTAATTAAGTTCGCACAGATGGAATTATAAAAATTTGTTTTAATAATGTTGAATGTAGATCAGTTACATAGATTACAATGGTTAAAAACATTTCAAAATAAACATAAATGATCAAAATATAAAATCATTGATACTGACAATTGCAGAGGGAAATTTATAAGTAACCCAATAATATTCACCATAAGATACTTGCATTGTCACCAACAACTTAAAAGACATCCGAATAAATATATTTTAGATACTCACAGTAAGGTATCATTATTTATCGAATGTCTATATATTTTGATCAAATATGAAAACCCAAAACATACTTAACGGATAACCAATCCATGCAAGTGTCTATAAACAACTTAAATTTAATGCATTTTTATTTAGTGTCGAGTATGAATAGACTACATAGATTTGCATTTGAAAGAAAATATTCTATCCTTATTTAACCTTAGGCCAAAAGTTCGCAGTCAAACTAACACCAATTCTTCTGATATATCGATGTATTCAATGTAATACGAAATATGGCAGCACAAAAAGTTAAGAGAAGAAATTGCCTCTTGTCAGATAGGAATACATACATCTATCTGACAAGAAGAGCAATAAAAAAACTCCATAGAAAGGAACTGCGGTCTCTGACTTATAATTCCTTCCATAGGCAAACGGGTGAGTGCGGCATATACAAACGATTCTGCCCGTAGCGAATCTTGCATTACATCTACTAACTATACCAATATATCCAATTCATTGACCCAATTTAACTATGAAACAAGTAACCTAAGATTACCCTCCACTAATATAACTTTACAAATCTATATAGCCATTCACGCCTGACTTAAGTTTAATATTTATATAATTAGTTTAATGAAAAACAGAAATCATAATAAAACTTAAAGAACAAAAAAAATATAAATGGAAATGATTTAAAATAAAAAAAAACATCAAATAACAATATTAATAAAGAATTTAGTTTGGTCAGATAGGATTCTATTGCATTATTTACTAAAAAGGTTTTAAAATTTAGAGTTCTTATTTTTTCAAGTGAATATAAAGTTCTTACGATTTTTAAAATGACCAGCTTTATCCTTTACAGTGGCTTGCCATTGTTGGTAATTTTGAATGGGAATTCCCACGCCGTACTGAAGATATTGGTATCCCATTAGCCATTGTTTTTTTTATTCGGAGGTCTTTACTTGAGCTGGTCCTTAACGTAGAAAACGATGTCATTTTTTTTTGAACAACTGAAGGAATTGAAAAGTGCATCTTTTCAATCCCTTCTCATTCAACTCTGCACTAACACATATAGTCACATTGTAATAACTAATTAAGTAAACAAAATCAAACTTGTCCTTTTATATTAATTTGAAGGATCCAATGGACGTTATGTCAGATGATGATATGGTCCTTTCCCTGAGGTCCGATTCCATTGTTTTTCATTCATTGGCTATTTGTTTCTATTGTTTTCCTATCTGACTGATGTTTTTACATTTAAATGCCCAAGGCTAGTTTATATTTAACTAATTAAAACAATCATTTCCATTTCTGATTAATTAATGTGTTTTCAAACTTAAAGATATATTTTTATCTTTAAATCTCTACAGAAAATTTAGTCTTAAAACACTTTTTTTAAAATAAAGTTTTCGTTTAATAATTTTTTTTTTCTGTGCGATTTATATATACGAGTTTAAGATGATATTTAATTTCAATTTTTAATTCTTAAAGAAAATTTTTAAATGCGAACTTTTTATTTTAATTTCATGTTTAATAATAAAAACACAATGTAATGTCATCTGTGCTCATTACAATATATATATATATATAATGTAATGTCGTCTGTGCTCATTACAATATATATATATATATATATATATATATATATATATAAGCACTAAACATATATGGGATAGAAAAAACAAAATATTAAGGAAGGCAATTAAAATAAGATAAATAAAATATATGTGCATACCCATTTTCAGTTAGAAACCATCTAACGAGTTGAAGTAAATGTTAATTCTGCCAAATTTAAGTATTCCTATTGAAAATAGTAGTTCTCTGTTTTATAATGATTATTAAAATTTTAAATATATCCATTAATATTTTATCATTACATTATATATATATATATATATATATATATATGTGTGTGTGTGTCATTTTTAGATATTACAATGGCAAAAGTTATACTTCTTGTTTGCATATTGTCTGCACTGATTAAAATTAATTATTCTTTGCCAACAGGTAAATATATTGTTTACAAGTACACCTGGGTCTCGTTTTATGCGATAAATAGGTTTCTCAGAAAACACGCGCAAACGAAACTGTGCTAAAATAGACGTAACTTACATTGAAAAAGGGGGAATGTGGTCTGTGATTTTTCAAAATTCGCATAAAAGCAAAGCACCAATGTAAAATTACTTTAAAATTTACGCAAAAAAAAAATAAGGAAATAAAATATGACTAATAAAAACTTTCAAATTCTAAAAAAAATTGATACAATACAAACTTTTTTTAACTATAATATTTAATTTTATTCAAAATAATATATTTTTATGCAGTACAGTAATTTTCATTTTTTTATACACATTTTAATTATTATGAATTTCTGGTGACAACATAATTAGTAATTAATCTTTGAGATGATGATTTTATTAATTGTTTACAAAGCTCATGATATCCAGACATACAACCATTTAGCTTTCGTTGGAATTTAAGATCACGTTAATGATTAGTGTCATTAATAAGAAAATAATAATTGATTACATTCTTTTTTAAAAAGCAAAAACAGAATGTGATTTAAAATGCAAAATTAACACACACATTTGAACAAATTTACATTATAATCTTGTAAAATTTAATATGTGTATACATAAAATGTGGAAATCATGATTTTAATTTCATTATTGCATAAAATCTTACTATTATAAAGCACTGAAAATATTGAAATTACTAAGATGAAAGTCAAATTCCAATAATGTGCTATTACTTTCAATATAACGTAAGTGTGCAAAATTTATTATTTTATAGTAATAACCCATTATCAGAAATCGACTTCTGGTGAAACACGAATCGCGTAACTTCAAAATCATGTTAAATAAGTCCGTGTAAAAAGAGACCCAGGTGTATATATACTTTTTAATGTGTATAATAAAATAATATGTGTTTATATTTCTATTGATTTGAAATTCAGCTTAAATAATATCACGTGTCAAACATAACTTTTATACATTTCAAGATAACATATATAAATAATCATGTTTAGAAAGGTAATCATTTCTGTTTTTTCTAAAATTTAAGAGATTATAGTTATTACAAATGTATATGCATAAATATGTACTATCTATTATCATTAGAGATATTTATATAATAAAAGTAATAGATATTTTCACACATCTAATAATATTTACACACACACACATACACACACACATATATATATATATATATATATGTGTATATATATATATATATATATATATATATATATTGTAATGGGATGGGGTGATCAAAAGAAAAAGAAAGAGTGAACCTGGGGTGATGGCAAATCATCATCAATCCCAGTCCATTTTATGAAATACAAATATCAATATTTAACAAACGGGATGGGTGGGTGGAGTTGAAGTTGGTGGAAAGTAAAATAGAAGTTTGAACTGGGTGATGGCAAAATCATCATTATCTATAAGTAAATATTTAAAGATATAAGAGCATGAGATTAAAACATCTCATAGAACATTGAGAGATCAAAAGCTAATTCAGAAGAGTAACTACAAGCATAATTAATCATACATCAACCAGCATTATAATAAGTCAAAGTAAGTATGGGTAAATACTCAAGAGAATAACCATCCATCATCATCATTGATGGGAATAAACAAATTAGTACAATAAGTCAGAATAAAATCAACAGTCATCTTGTGGCTGGATTTAAACAATAAAAAATATGAATCAACAGTCAACCTTGTGACTGGATAGGAAATGGGTCTTCTGTAGACCAGACTAACAACTGAGCCTTTTGCCAGCTTGGGAAATTATATAAACATGACTTGGATGCACCAGCTTAGTACCCATCCATTAAAATACACAACTAAAAAATCTAAACAATATTGCTGGGACATTAAAGCATGCTGATCGTCATCAATGCGCAGGCCACTTGTACTCGCCAACTATAAACTTAAATTTTTAATAAGACTAAAGTAAAATAAAAAAAATAATAGTGCATGGGCTTTAAAGAGTATCCTTTTTTGCACCAACCAGGATAATGATTGATCATCACTGGATGCCCAAAGCACTAAACACATCCCCATTTATCCGTGTCCAAAATTATATCAGAGAACATGGGCTCTATTACTGTATGTGAACAAGAGATGATGGAATACAATTTTTAACAATTAAATATAAGTTTATTAATAACAAAAAATAAATAAATAAATGATTAAGGTCTTATAAGGGTTCTGATTTTGAAAGATACACAATAATAAAGTCATTCCTCTGTAATTTACAAGATTACTACAAAAATCACGTTATTACATCAATTTACATTATTTCTTAATTACTTTCTATAAAGGCATATATATATATATATATATATATATATATATATATATATATATATATATATATATATATATATATATATATATATATCACAGATATGTGTTTTATAATATACAAGGAATACACTTCAATTAACCTAAAATGATTATATAAAAAAAAAGATAATTAAACTTTACTTATATATGCGCACAGATGCGCGATTTAGGTATATACAATTAATATTCAATAACAAAATGCTTAAATTTGCATATATGTCTTATTTGACAAGCATTGAGATATATGTACGCACAGATTATTTATAAATTTAATTTTGTCAAACAATAAATAGCAATAATTTCTACAATTACAAATTGCATTTGAATATACATAAAATTTACATTTTTAATCAATATTAAAAAAAATCACTTTATCAAGTTCTATTATAGCTTTCTTTTATTCTTTTACTAAAAATATATAGTCAATTTTCCAGAGGTTAGAAAGCTTTTATTAAGTTACCTCTTAACCAATTATCAATATCTTTAAATTTAAAAATATAGATTTAAAAATGTTCATCAAATAAATTATTGAAAAACAACTAACTTCTGTATGCAAGTTTATCTGTGCTTCTCTTCACATATGTAGACACAGCAGCATATGTATGACTACTTCTTTATTCAGCTGCTTTCTTGGGCAAGCTGTTTTTTGGTCATTTCAGGAAATTGTCATCATCAGGTAAAAGTACACAATTCAGGTATGGTTGGCCTTTTTCCTTTCTGTAGTGAGTTCCACTTATACTTGGATTTTGTAAACTTCAGGTCAGCAAGCTGTTTTCCAGAACACTTTTAAGGCTATGAATTGCAAATAATCTTGACCCATTTCCTCCATGTAAATTCAAACTCCTCCAGTGAAATGTAGAGCAGCTACTTCCTTGCATTCTTAAAACCTCATGACAGTTCTCTTGATAATTATACTAGCTATCTTTGCAGCTAGCTTTACTATGGCTATTTTCTGCTACAGTTACCAACTCTTCACAAAATACTTGAGCTAACTTTATAGCTAGCTCTTCTGCTAACTCTTATAAAACTGCAAGCCAAACTGTTCTCTTTAAAATCACTATCCAGACTGGAGATAATTTGTTATCAGCCCTTTTATATAATCATCTAAAGTGATAACAGCAGCTTGATTAAAAACAGAGTTTTTACATTTATCTCACTAATCCCTTTAAAAACATATACATGTTTTTACTTAGGGGATTTCTAATAGATAAAAATCTTGTTTAATTAATTAAAATTTCAAAAAATACAATAGGGTATTTTTAAATTTCAAAATCAGAGTAATAATAATAACAATACAATATATTTATTAAGATCTTTTTTAAAATATTAATTTCATAATGAAATTTTATTTTAAACCCAGAGTTATTTAAGCCTTTACTTATTATTATTTTATTTTAGAAAATATAAAAAATATCTACAAAAAGTTATTCTATGTTTATTTTTACTTGTCTGTAATGTTTCCTTGAATTCTCCTGTAACTTTATATTTATGCTGGCCACTGACTGATCACCCAATTTCTTTGATTTGGGCCTCAAATCTTTGGTCAATTTTCTAATCCCTTTCCTCCATTTTCTGTCTGTATCTTTTATCCCATTCTTCCATTTTCTGATCCATTTTTTTATTCCATTCCTCCATTTTCTGATCCCGTTTTTTATTCCATTCCTCCATTTTCTGATCCCGTTTTTTATTCCATTCCTCTGTATCCTGTATAAGCTGTCTCAGCAACCAGTTAAAATCCCAGCCTTCCTGCTTAATCTCCATCAGTGTCTGTTCCGATATTTTTGTAATTAAATTCTCTGGCATAGCTATAGTTTTTGTAATCTTGTACAATCCTTTCAAAATTATTATTATTTTGTACCTAATAAATATTTGATTTTTAAAACTTTTATACTTTTAATACGGCTGTTTGCTGCTCTCCCCCTTCAAGAATGACTTGTTCGCTTCCATCCCAACTCTATGTCTAACTCACTAATATATTTATAAGCTTATACCTTCATTTTGATGCCTGTCGAACATATAATGAATTAAAAAAAAATTTTGTCTCCTTACTTTTTATTTTATTTATTTAATAAAGTATAGGAAACTTTTTTATTTAAAAAAAATCCCTTCTCTTTTTTTATTAAAGCTAGAGAAAAAAAATATACGAAAATTTAAAAAAAAGGCTTTATTTTTTTTTTCCGTCTATATATCTAAAGTATAACACATAATTTTTAATATTAAAAATGACTTAATAAAACTTAACTCACCCCCCCCCGTGGTCTCTTCTTCCAGCTGTTTATATATATATATATATATACTTAAATAGTTCATGCTGTTTATATATATATATATATATACTTAAATAGTTCATGCTTATGACCTAATTCCGTTTACCCGTCTGCACCAATTTCAAACCTTTTAACTTTTGGTTAATTTGATGTTACTTTTATATATATATTTCTTACTCATTCTAAACCACTGCAATTCATAAAAATACTTTGATAAAACAACAAGACCCCCCTTATCTTTTAATCTAAATTTCTTTTCTCTGCTCCCTAATGACAATTTTATAAGAGGATGACTTATAACTTGATCAATTATCCTCGGGCACCAGTCACTAGTGAACAGGAAAGACACAAAATAAATTTAATATTTTTTTTTTGCTATATACACACAAAAGTCCATAACTCAGAGTATGTAGGTGTTTACATCGAAGCCTCACTTGGGTGTCCAAACGCGGAAAAAAAAAACCCTATGTGCCGGTCAAAACATGCTTATCCATCTAACACGAGCTGGAACTCACAAAAGGTACTTCAAACCCAGTCAAGCCCGAGATTTAAGTCAGGGACCAGCCTGGATTTGAATTCACTCTCTAAACCCCAGGTCAAACATCTAATAGACAACATAACAATGATGGCACACGAGAATTAATTCTTAATCTGGCCTGCTAGCAAATCGGAGAAAACAATAAGACTCATGGACTTAAACATATATATAAACAATTTAAATACTAGACGTTCCAAAGATAAAATCTAATATAATTAGTTAATAAAGGTTTTACTAATACAAAGCTATGGGCAATTAGTGAATTGGATTGATTTAATAATGAGACAGAAACTAAGAGATAATGAATTATAAAATATATTTATTAACAAATTTCGTATGTATCTTGATATAACATTATTTAGCATGCAGGCATTTTATTTATTAAGTGACATTACTCTAGGCCATTTAAACAATAATTGATATGTTGGCAAATAGATATGTGGCCATTATTTAATGGAAACAAATATCACGTTATACAACTAATCACTATATTAACTTATTAGTTATGTCCTTTTATAATCAGTTTGAGTGGCTATTTTACATGAAATCAAACCAAGTCTGGAGTGAAGCTTAATAATACATCTGATTATAATAGATTTATATATTAAATATGGGCTTGTAAAACATCCCAGATAGCTTTAGATCGAATGGGTTTTCAAGACTGCTTCGGTTCAATGCCAAAGATTGCATATTAGGGAGGAAAGAGTTGGCTATAACAATTTTACTAATATGATAGGCACAAGTAAAACATAATAATAAAGTTGCTCTGTGGATGGAAAAATAGTTTTAGGGTTTTTGTGACAAACAACGGTTTACCCAATAACCGGTGTCATGCTGAAAAAAAGGGAACCTTTATTGGTTCAATGAAGTGGCGGAGGACTTACATGCTAATCTGGCCCATAGCTCAGACTTCACTACTGCACTACCCATAAAAGAGGAAGATGGGCTGGACTTACCGTGGCTCCATCTTATATATATAAAACAGCACAACGAGAAAATATTAATAAGTTTCACATCCGCCAAGCCAAAGGATATTATAAATTAAATATCATATATTAAATGAACACCAGTTCATCAGCTTGATGACAAGAGCCAACTCTTCTGTAGCATGAGAAATACGATATGCTACTGATAAGAATATATATATATATAAACTTTACTTTATCCTGTTCAATCTCTTTAGTTATCTATAACTACTAAACTTTAAAAAGGGGGAAAAGTATATTTAATAAGGGACTTACGAATATTTTACTAAAAAAATATACTTATGATTGCACTCCAGGCTAGCTTAATCTTTAGTAATATAATAATTAAAGGTTGAAAAGCCACATTTTATATTTATATTAATTAATTTACTAAATAACAAAATATGAATTTGGGTTTCGAAACAGTGCACGAAATGACGCTATATAAATAATAATACGGAAATTTTAAATTTATATCTTTAAAAACATATTCTATAATTAAATGCACGCCGTTTTGAAACATAGGCATAATTAATAATTATTAAAATAAGCAAGAAAAAGGTAAATATACTGCAGTGATTAATTTATATAGCGAAATATTAATTAACAAAGAAATTTAGCAAAAGCATTTCATTTATAGATTTCACATACTATTTAGAAAGAGTTTACAATATTGAATTAATAAAGAAATTTGCCAAAGTATTTCATTTTATAGAATTTAAATATTATTTGGAAAACAATTTAGACAGAAGTTACAATAATATGGTTAGCTAACCCGATTATAAAAAAATAATGATTGTTTTTGAAATTCACACAGAGCTCCGCTATTTTAGTAATATTAAAACAGTTCTCCTGTAGATGGACTGGAGATATTCGAACTGGAATGAAGGTGAGTTCTTTGCCGGCTTGTAGCATCTTCAATATAGTTAGGAGATGGT
This sequence comes from Epiperipatus broadwayi, assembly GCA_028023455.1. NCBI lineage: Eukaryota > Metazoa > Onychophora > Udeonychophora > Euonychophora > Peripatidae > Epiperipatus > Epiperipatus broadwayi. Next base: position 1,177,163 of record JAQFVV010000220.1, on the reverse strand, counting down.
TTTAAAATGATGTTGGAATGAAAGCAAGTCCCTTTTAGTGGTGTATGACATCTTTCATTTGGTATAAGCTTGTTGGTTGTTGCTTCAGCATTGGATGGATCGAACTTCGGCATTCCATCACAGGAATGGCAGCAAAATTTTGCCTGACTTTAGCCAGACATGGTAAAATTAAACAATTTATAACTTGGATAGTAATAGCTATTCAAAAGCAAGATGGAGTATCTCTTCCTGCTTAAAATAAGGCCTATTTATATATTTTTCTACCAAGCCTTAACACCTTTTGGAATTTTGTTTGCCTCAGGACCAATTGACTTTTAATTAAACAAAATCCTATAATTTAATTCCTACAACAGATAATGTCTCTGAGGTGTTATTTTTAATTTACTTAAAATTATTAAAATATATAAATCATATAATTCGATTCAGATTTCACTAATTAAATTCCTTTTTAGGCATTATAAAATGTTAAAGCTTAGCAGAAGGAACCGTATTCTGATTTAATCATAAAGTCTTTTGTTGAAACAAAAATCAATCAGTAAACAGATTTTACATTTACCCAGTGTGCGGTCCTAATTGATTTCTTGTTTACACAAAATTCTCATTTTTAATTACAAATGGTTGATTTTTATTTTACTGAAATAAATAACTTTTAACATATTTGTTTTTACAATATTATTTGTTTATAAAAAAAAAACAAATTTAAAGAAAATACTTTAGTTTCAATTATATATGTAAAACATTAAATCAGAAAACCGTTAAATATATTTTAAAGAAAAATGTTTCACATGATATCTTTTTATTTAAACTTAAATATATATATGAATCATTTTGCCATTATTCCAAGGTTTAAATTATCCATCCACATATGAATATAATAGCGAATATAATTAAGAATTGACTGAAAATTAATAAAGCATTTTATAATAATTTATGAGGTTTTCTACGCTATATTTTTTTCAAACCTGTCTAATTATAGGGTACTTTCGTATGTAAATGGATGATGCCATTCAAGCGGTTATGATAGCAAAGTTTTTCCACTCGACTTATATGTAACATTTTTACTTTTAAGATAGGTTCGAAACTAGGTCATTAGGTTGATGGTGAAACGGAAAAAGATTGGAAGGTTTCCGTTTCAATATATATATATATACAATAAAGCAAGTCATATATAATGTGACATTGCTTTCAAAAGCTTGTATTTAGAAATATGTTATATAGGGAGCATACCAATACCTTAAATAAGCTCTTATTTATTTCATTCCAATATCAGCCTTTCAAGCTAATTGAGTATGTGCCTTTTGAGAGTGTTAAATAAATGAATACTCTCCTCTTCAATCCAAGATATAGTATATATGCAGAAATAAAAAGAATCCCTCTTATTCCTATGACTCAAATTCTTTTATATGAGCAAATCCGAAGAACTGTTGTAGAGAGCATGAGTAGATTCTCCATTTAAATTACTATTTATGATGTTTTTTGACTGAATGATGTCGGTGTAATTACTTAGAATTTATTAAACGTCATTCTTACTGAAACTTAATTATGAGTAAATAAGCAAATATTTTATCTAGCACCATGCTTGCAATTATATTTTATTCAAATATCAGCCTTTCAAGCTAATTGAGCACACACCTTTTGAGAGTGTTAAATAAATGAATACTCTCCTCTTCAATCCAAGATATAGTATTTATGCAGGAATAAAAAGAATCCCTCTTATTCCTACTATATCTTGGATTGAAGAAGAGAGTATTCATTTATTTAACACTCTCAAAAGGTGTGTGCTCAATTAGCTTGAAAGGCTCATATTGGATTGAAATATAATTGCAAGCTCTTATTTAATAAGTGCGGTAAGAGAAAATATTTAAAATCTCTATCTAAAATATTCTTATCACACACAAATTGATTTTGAGCTTATGGCTTACCTCAATGCAAAACCCAGAACTTATTTAATATGTTATTATTGAAAAGAAAATCTAAAATTTTCAGACACTAAAATGTTTTTAAATCTAGCTATCTAACTCAAATAGTTATATGGGATTAAATCAAATTCAGATCTATTGCATATTAATAGAATATTCTAAGAATATTCTAGATAGCTGGATTTAAAAACATTTTTGGGTCTGAAAATTTTAGATTTTCTTCACAATAATAACATATTAAATAAGTGTGTTTTGAGTTGATATTTTAGATATAGTGTCTGAATGTTCTAGATACTCACTGAGGTGCAACATAAGCTTAAAACCAATTATTCTGGGAATACAAATATTCTAGATAGAGATTTTAGATATTTTTTACCACATTTATTAAATAAGAGCTTGTTTGTTTGAGCTATTGGTATGCTCCCTATATATATATATATATATATATATATATATATATATTGAACCGGATTGACTTCCGATTCAATGGTTTTATTACTAAAATTAAAAAAAGGGGAATACAACTTAATTTTCATTAAATGTCTAATGCTAATTTTTTTTATTATTATTTAAAACACATATGCATTTATATTTAAAATAGATCATTTTCATGTTTATAAAATATATTTTAAAATAGTTTACTTTCACTACTTTGTTTATAAAATTGATTTTTAAAATAGTTTACTTTCACCACCTGTTTTAATCAATTTGATTAAAAACAGGTAAGCTTGCTAATTATATATTCCTGTTGCTTTTATTTTAATCATTTTAAAACTTAATTCTAAAGAGTGGAGATTTAATTGTGTTGTTATTTTTGTTTCAATAATCCCTGGTTGGAATTCTTAAATTAGATTGAGTGGGAAATTAATATTTGCCCTGCCTGAGATATAGAATTAGACTCTAAGGAAAGATTGTCATGTAAAATATAGCGAGGCAACGATAGCCTGCCAATTTAGAAAGAGGAAAGAGATTCAGTATTAGAGAGGACACTTGTATTATCACCTGCTGAGAGTTATACCATTTTGGGTAGCAGTTCGGACATTTAATTGCTGCTAAAAACTTAAACAATTATTGACAGACTTCGTTACTGAGCAAGATGTCAAAATCTACCACTATGAGTTTTGCCATCATCAGAATGTCTTGCTAACTTAAACAAAGGATGGACCCATGTCTTCCAGTTTTCCTTCGGTCATGCCATGAGCCTCTAAAATAAACATTGCCTCTAACCTGATGCTGTCAAAGGACCTGAAAATGGACTAAAGATAAACGTGTGCACTCTATGCGAATTGTGCTTTATTGTAAGATGAAATTTTCTTTTATTCTTTCCAGGGTAAAATTCTTTTTATTAAATCTCCACTCACTCTAATTATAAATCTGTATTCATAAGTAATATTTAATCTCATATGTAATATTTGTTGTGATTTCTTATATTTTGCCATGTGTCTTGGAATCTTAGTTTTAAGATTCCAAGTTTGCTTTCAATTTTTGTTTATTGGAGAGTAACATGTGAGTTTTTCTATTTTTATGCCTAACTTTTACTAAATGCTTTGGCAGTCACATATATTTTGAATGCTTACTTGTAATTATTTTAGTAGACCCAAATTAATTCTAAATACTGTGTTTGCACTTTTGCAAACCACCAAATCTTTTGACTGGTGACTTTATTTTCATAGTCTTCTTTTTTTATATCTCTGAAAGTGAAAAATATAATTGTTTTTGCTTTGTAATTTTATAAGTTGCCAGCAGGAAGATAATATTTATCCTTTTTGTAAATTACAGGTGAGAGAGACTTTTGCTGCTAAAGTATTTATAGCTTTTCTATTTTCTACTCATGAGCATTCTCTGATAGATTTATTTTGTATTTACTTGTATAGCTTAAAATTTATCAGAGCGTGTACTCAGAACTTGTATCATAAATTTATTTTTTAATAATAATTATTGGTAATTCATTTTCTTTAAATGCTGGGGCAGATGTAACTGATTTTCTAATGATTTACTTGTCTCCTATTGAGACCTTTAATTTTTAGATTAGTTTTGCCAATTGTTTGGTTGGGGATTCGTCAGTTTTATTTGTTTGGTTTTTATTCATTCTGAAGCATATTTGTCATTGGTTCTTGAGGTAAATCAATCATCTTTGCTTTAAACATAGTTTTAAGCTGCAGCTTCTACTAGCATATGACATTTTGTGTCCCGACACATTTTTTTAGGCCTAGAAAAGCTCACTGGTGCTGGTTTCGTTGATTTATTTCAAAAATGTATTGCTTTCATACCTGTAAATGGGAAAGCCAACGTTTAGGTGACTTCCCTTCTGAATGAAATTTGCTCCCTCCCTTTATAATTCGCTATTGGAAGATCAGTCTGTCTGCCACAACATTGCATTTTCATCTTTCTGGTACACGTCTGAGATAACTCTATTGATTTTTATGTAAACTTTGTCTTACAAGTTATTTTCTTCTTAAATAAAATTTTAAAATTTGTTTAAACTTAATTTGGCTGACGCTTGTCTTTGTGCTTTGATTTCTCAATTGTCTAAACAATATTTAAGACATCTTGTTTCTCCCCGAGTTTAATCCTGCACATTTTGGTTTGCATATTCTGTCCACCCTTAAAATTAATGTCTAGTTCCAATTTTCGGGCTAGTGGTGCCCTCGTGGCCAGTATATGTGAATCACAGATCTTTTGTCCATTACTATATATTGTAATGTTTATTTATATACATTGCAAATATATTGGCATTTGGTAAAAGCTAAAAAAATAAAAGTAAATTTAGATTTTTTTTTTGACTTAATTTTTAAAAAAAAAAAAAATAACGTACAATGAAAGTTAAATTATTCTTTCGTTTTTTTTTTATGTAATTAGAAATAAAAGTTAGAATTGGAGAGAACAAAAGACACAAATTACCAATCTAGATAAGAGAAAGTAAAAATATTTCAACTACTTAAAGATAGCAGAATTATGCTGAAAAAAATAGAGACTTTGTAACATAAATTTTGTAAAGAATATATAAGATTATCAATGGATATTTTGACAAACAAAAGATATGCGCAGAAGTCAGAAAACTGGGCCTCTAGTATAAAAGGCAAAGGTCAGTTTGAAGAATGTCTTGTTTGTTGGTTTCTCTAGTTGGTCTTGGATAATAATAATATATCCAAGATCACTCTATGCTGAAGTAATTTGGCATGTCAGAGTTAACCGGAGCTTCTGAAGACATCGTTCCTGAAGATCTATACCAGAAAAGTTTTTGTGACGAACTAGGAGAATGGACCGCAAGCTCAACTAATAATCAAAGGGCGTGAGCTTATTTTAACCCCGAAAAACTATGCATAGTAAGCTACAATCTTCGTTAATTCACAAAACTTACCGGTAAGTTAAGACTACTTATTCCTGATTGTGACCAAAATTAAGCGTTTGCAAACAAGTCTTAAAATAATCCTGATATAGACAGTAATTTTCTTATTAAAGAGACTTTCATGTAAATAATTTTATACAAGATCTTGGAAATAAATTGTAAAAAGTGAACATTATTAAATTACTTTATCCAACTGTTTTTTTTATAAATTGATTCATGTTCTCTCCAGTTTAGTTAACTCGTAATTTAACTTACAAATATTTTTAGTTTGTTGGAATAAAAGAGAAATTACTTTTATCAACCTTTTTCATTGTGCATTATTAATAATAGTTATTATTTTTTATTATTACATTTATTATTAGTTTAATAAGATTTAAAAATGTAATTTATCTTTGCCAATATGTTATACGTTCCAGAAAAAATAATATTTAAAAGATAATTCTAGTTTACGGTAGAATTACCGATTCTTAAAAAAATTAATTCTCGTTATGGTATGATGCAATACCTATTAGTTTAAAAGTATTTTTCTTTGTTATTCATGATATGTTATTTGACTATTTCAGCAGTCTCTTTAGAATAAAAAGGACCTGGAACCCATATTAAATAAATTACAAGCTGATTTCATCATTAGCATAATTCTCAACAATTAATATGCTGAGTTTGATCAGGAAATATAGTTATTTGTTTTTAGAAATAGAAATACAACTTTTTTCCTTTCAACATAACTTGATCAACTCGCGCACAGTTTATATTAGCATGTAGAGGCCTAGCAAAATGGAAAATGTTATAATGGCTTACCCAACTCGGGCTTCACTTTAACAACCACAACCTGAGATAAGTTGTAATGATAAAGAATGTTACAACATTGACCCAAAAAAAAAAAAAACTCACAGCCGGAAAATAAATAGTAGGTTTTAAAAAAATTATAAAAACTAACTAACTAATTAAACCCTGATTATTAAAATATAAAAAAACAATTTTTTAATATGACTTCCAGAAAGAAAAAATATATGTACATTTTTTTGATATGTCTAAAAAAAACATGATCGTGGCTGATGTAGACGTAAGTCACAAGTATTTGACCGGGTAGGCGGTTACTGAAGAAGGGAAAAACATAGTCCCAAGTTCTAGTACACAGTATATTAGCATAAGACCACCTTTATATGCCCATCAGCTATTTCTAGCAGGGATCCCAATAAAGGGGAAGGCGGACCAAGTTACTGCGAGCCTGTAAAACTCAAAATGATGAGCAAGGCTTGTTAGTGCTTATAACTTGGGCTTCTTATCGTTAATATTACATTAAAGCGGAAAGGACACAGATGAATTTGAAATATTTTTCATTCCCACCATGTTAGACCTAAAAGTAAGAATTAAAGCTAAACATCGCTTGTTGAATGAGTCTACATGACATATCAGCACACTACTAATAAAAAAAAAACATGAATATGAATTTAAAAACTTAAGAATAAAATTAGCGTAAACCCCTACTTTATTCTCATCTCCTAGCCCTGGTGGTATTGTAATGTTTATTTATATACGTTGCAAAAATATTGGCATTTGGTAAAAGCTAAAAAAATAAAAGTAAATTTAGATTTTTTTTTGACTAATTTTTTTTAAAAAAAAAAATAACGTACAATGAAAGTTAAATTATTCTTTCATTTTTTTTATGTAATTAGAAATAAAAGTTAGAATTGGAGAGAACAAAAGACACAAATTACCAATCTAAATAAGAAAAAGTAAAAAAATTTCAACTAATTAAAGATGGCAGAATTATGCTGAAAAAAAATAAAGTCTTTGTAATGTAAATTTTATAAAGAATATATAAAATTATGAACATATATTTTGACAAACAAAAGATATGCACAGAAGTCTGAAAACTGGGTCTCTAGTATAAAAGGCAGAGGTCTGTTTGATTAACGTCTTCTTCATTGGTTTCTCTTGTTGGTCTTGGATAATATATCCAAGATCGCTCTATGCTGAAGTAATTCAGCATATCGGAGTGAATCAGAGCTTCTGAAGACATTGTGCCCTAAGATGTATACCACAAAAGCTTTTGTGACCGACTATGAGAATGAACCACAAGATCAACTAATAATCAAAGACCGTGAGCTCATTTTAACTCCGAAAAACTATGCATAGTAAGCTACAATCTTTGTGAATTCACAAAACTTACCGGTAAGTTAAGACTACTTAATTCTGATTGTGACCAAAATTAAGCGTTTGCAAACAAGTCTTAAAATAATCCTGATATAGACAGTAATTTTCTTATTAAAGAGACTTTCATTTAAATAATTTTATACAAGATCTTGGAAATGAATTGTAAAAAGTGAACATTATTAAATTACTTTATCCAACTGTTTTTTTTATAAATTGATTCATGTTCTCTCCAGTTTAGTTAACTCATAATTTAACTTACAAATATTTTTATTTTGTTGGAATAAAAGAGATTTTACTTTTATCAATCTTTTTCATTGTGCATTATTAATAATAGTTATTATTTTTTATTATTAAATTTATTATTAGTTTAATAAGATTTAAAAATGTAATTTATCTTTGCCAATATGTTATAAGTTCCAGAAAAAAATAATATTTAAAAGATAATTCTAGTTTACGGTAGAATTACCGATTCTTAAAAAAATTAATTCTCATTATGGTATGATACAATACCTATTAGTTTAAAAGTATTTTTCTTTTTTTTATTCGTGAGATGTTATTTGACTATTTCAGCAGTCTCTTTAGAATAAAAGGACCTGGCACCCATAGTAAATAAATTACAAGCTGATTTCATCATTAGCATAATTCTCAACAATTAATAGGCCGAGTTTGATCAGGAAATATAGTTATGTTTTTAGAAATAGAAATACAACTTTCTTCTTTTCGACATAACTTGATCAACTCGTGCACAGTTTATATTAGCGTGTAGAGGCCTAGCAAAACAAAAATGTTATTATATATATATATATATATATATATATATATATATACATATATGACCCCGCAAAATATGTATTGTATATATATATATATATATATATATAGTAACAGGAATTACCGCTCTTTAAACTTTTTTAAAACTTTTACAACTTGAACTTTTTAATTTTAAAAACTTTCTAATTATTTATTTTAGTTTTTAATACTCATCATATTAATTCACGATATGATTTTTAGAGACCTGTTACTCAAGCAGAGGAGCAAATATGACTAATAATTACATATCAATCATACCCCCAGTCAGACTGTGATTTAATAAAAATATTAAATTGACAGTCACCTTTCCACACTGAAGTTGTACCCCAGCTTCATGAAACATAAAACATCTCATGGAAATATTTGTAATGTGTTTAAACACAGGGCACTATCCAATACTGATACTGGAACCCATGAAATGTCACTAACTTGTTTCAAGTGTTTGACCCATGGCTAGTTTTTAACATAAGACCAGCTACCCATTTACTTATATGAATGGAGAGAGAGACATGAAAAAATGCCTTTAATAATTAATACAAATTTATTTAAAAATAATCAGTAAATGTTATATAATAAGAAATAATAAAATATAAACACATTAGATAGTATACACTTAACACATTTTGCATGCTTATTTACGAATTCTATTTTGGATGAAATATATAAAGTTTTAATACTGACATAAAAAATATTTATCTAGGATATATAGCACATCTTTTTTAGCCTATTTGTGGTTTCAACATTGTCTTTAATTTTCATAGGTGTTTCAAATAGTTTTGGTTTCCATGGTAGGTATGCACAATTCTTGTATTTTGTATATGGGTATGTAAAGTTCTTGGTTATTCTTTGTAGGTGGGTGATCACCACTTTGTCCTTGGATCTGAGTAGTTTTTGGTCCAGGTATCGGTATCATAAAGAAGGCTTCTTGGTGTCTTGTTCTATTGCATGTCTGTTTCTCTTAATTTAGTAGGGTGGGTTGAAATTTTGGCAGAAGATGAGTTAGGGTAATTTATTATGGCATTTTGCTAATAGCACATGGGAGAAGAGTGGAGTAAACAACCGAACAACAGCATTCGGTTCTAGCCAATCATTCTTTTTAATAATTTTTTAACTGAATTGAACTCAAACTCAACTAAAACTCTTACTTAACGTAACTGAATACAATAGAGAATGAGTGCCTTTTATATTACTCTGACCCCACCTTTGCTCAAGTTTCAACCACATTACCAATAGATTTTATTTTTAAAAAAATTTAATTACAATTCACATTTCTGTATTTTCTGGGTTTTTTTTAATTTAATTTTAATTACAGATATTAGAATTAGAGATATCTTGTTTAACTAATCAGTCTGGAATTTTAATCTCCAGAACCTGATTAGTTTTGTACAAACTATTTTAATTAATCATAAGAAACTTTTTATTTTTTTAATTAAATCACTTTTTTCTTAAAGAGTATTTTTGATGGATCATAAAATAAAAATATATAAAAGAAAGGCAAGTTATAATTATTACTAATTTCTTAATTATCTCTAAATTTTTTCTCTATTTTTTTAAACTATTGAATTATGAATATTTTAAATTTACATTTTTTTTAGCAAAAGAAAAAAACTACAAATAAGTTATGTAACTCGTATATACACACACCTGTGCAACACGTGTATATACATATTGGTCCTGACAGCAGACATGATAGGCCATCAGAGTGGATGAGAAAGCTTATTTAGGATGTCTAAATGTAGATTCATTTCCATTATGGTCTTATTTCTGGGAGATGTTGTATTAACACACAAACATGTGGAAAAATATACCTGTATACTCATCTCTTTTCTCCATCTTTAATTTTCATTAATTCTGAAATCCGAACTTATGGATAATCCTCCTAATATTCTTCTTCAGGGCATACCAATATTACTATCTTTAATGTGCCATTATAAGACATATAGTATTCCATACATTCTTGGTAATAAACATTTTTGCTGACTTTGTTAAATTTAGCTTAAACTAGCTTAATTTAACTGAACATGAGATAAATGATTATATGTAATTCATTATCATTAATACAAAAAAATATAAATATATTCCATACCAATGTTTATCACCTATCCAACTATAATAAACAATGATTATTAAACTATTTGAATTAATACAAACAAAGTAGTGTCATGTCATAAAAAATATATAAATTGAAGAATAATTTAATTTCTTATCTCTAAATTCACTCTATCCCTTTAATATATTTATATGCCTTTCCCATGTTAATATTCTTTATCATATATGTAATTTTTTTATTAAATATATAAAAATAAAAATATTTTAAATTATTGATCTTCTCTTCTTATTTATTTCTTCAATGAAATGAATTTAATAATAAAGAAAATGAGATTAATGTTCACCAATTGTGATTTATAATGATGGTATTTATAAAAATTAATGCAATAGTCCTAGATATTCTTGGAATTCACGAATTAAAATCCTTTGAAGATAAAATTTTTAATTCCTTGGTTATTATGCATTGAAGAAGATAATATGAGATCTCAAGTTGATGTTTCGTTTTCTCCTTGCATATAGATAGCATCTGCTTTTATACACAGTTTTTTATTAGCCATTATAATTCCTTTTTAAAGATATAGCTTATACATAATTTTAAAGGCAACTGGCAAAAGTTGTTACTCACACACACACATACACACAATATATATATATATATATATATATATATATTGTGTGTATATATATATATATATATATATATATGGTTAAATAAGTGCATTTTATATATCCTATAATAAAATTGGTGTTCTATTCACTTTGCATTTTTTTATAATGTAAATAAAGTTCATTAATTTAATTTGCTTGAAGTTTTTGTAAAATGTGTTTTTTTAAACGATCTTTATATTTAGAACTGCAACTAGAATAATCTTTGTAGAATACAAAAATATATTCAAATTAAGTAATTTAAAAATTATTTTTCTTTAAGAAATATTAGAAATTTCTTCTAATAAGCTTTCTTGTTAAATTGTTCAAAACTATGGATTTTACCATATACACTTTTCTTTAAATTGAACACAGTATAAGTTCTTGTAAGGATATTGCTGAAAAGATAGAATCCATAACCTTTTTTAATAAATTATTTGATTTTTCCTATTTATAGGTGCATGAGCTAGCTAAAGCATATATTATATATTGTGACATTACAATTCTATATTAAATCATTGAATGAATTTCATTCCCTTTAATTCATTGATAACTTGCATTTGAACTTAAAGATTATCACCTTGTCAATTGTATTTATTAATGAATTATTATTTCAACAATGTTTTTATTTTTATTTTAATGAATGAAAAATACTAATTTACTATGTTACATACTTATTTTCATAAAAATATATAGAAATAAAAATATAATGTATACATATATTGATTATATGTATATACAAGTAATGTATACTTGTACAATATATATATATATATATATATATATATATATATATATATTGGATGGAATGATGACCACTAGTCCAGAAGTTGATGATGCCAGATATAATGGACAGAATGATTACAACTAATCCCAAACATTGCTAACACCAGTATAATGGGCAGTACTCTTCATCAACAGTCATCAACTAACCAAGCCCGATGATGGTGCACCAGATGTAATGGATGGTCAACTATGGTGTGGGGATAAGTTAATATGCTCTAATTTATTACCCATAATGAAGCAATTTGCAGAGACCTACCAGGCTTAGAAGGGAAAAAAGCTTCATCCAACTATGTTCAGACTGTGGGTCATCTGATAGAATGCTAACGAAAACCCGATGAAACACGTAACCAATGATTTATACCCTTCAATTGACTAATTCTATCCCTATCTAATAATATTAAATGCAATTTAGGTTAGTTCATCCACTTTTCCCCTTTTTTTAATTCCGTTATGCCCTAATATTCAAACCCAGAAAGAATATTGCTTTTAACTTCTTTAGCAGGTATGAACAGATACACATATCAACACCTGCACCTATATATAGGTTACAACTAGCATTTATTATATTTGTTTTATTTTTAAGCTTTTATATAATAAGGAAAATAGATGTGTATGCATGTACAATCATTTATAAACTGTGGAATGTCAGGACAACTCAATAAACCAGAGACTGGAATAATACAAACTCTCAAACATTTATTAACAATAATAAATATCAAGTATAACAACAATAGTAATGATAAAAAAATATAATAATCATCATATGTACATGTGTCACAAGTGAACTTCTACCATCTTTCTAATGAATTATCCTCTAGATCCAACCCTTATACCCCATGGTAGAAATCCACCTATGTCAATCATTCTCTACAAATCATAATTATATAGAAAAATAAACTTTAGTTATTTAATGTAATTAAGATGCTGGCTAGTTAAATTATATATATATATATATATATATATATATATATATATATATATATATATATATATATATATATATATATATATATATATATATATATATATATATATTCAAATGTTAATCTATTTAACAAGTTTCCCCAATTTATATATATATGATAGAGAAAGATACCAGTTGATTAGTCAAACATACTGGAAAATATATGTACACGATTATTCACAAAATAAAACATATAATATGTATTCTGTATAAATGTTGTAATTTAACTTATGAAAATAAATTTAGATAGTCTTACCTCAATATTTATGTGGATAACCTGATGTGAAGCAGGTGGCTTTACCTAAATTTTATTTATATTGAAAATATAAAAATATCAAAATGAATAATCCCCCCTTTTCTTTGCTAATTTTGAAAAATGAGGCTTTAGCATCTGAGTGTGAAAATACAACAGATAATATAAATAATAAAAAAATAATAAATAAACAAAAATTTACAATATTGAATCTTTGATTAAAAATTGTAATTGGAACAAAGTTCATAAAAATTATCCTAATAAAAGTAGTAGTAGTTGATAGGCAAGTTATTCTTCAAAGCAGTTTGACTTAGTAAATCATTTTCCTTAGCAAGGATTGGTAGATACAAGGGTATCTCCTATAGTTGTGTTTAATGGTAAACATCTTGATCCTCATTTGATTCACCATAAAGTATTCCAATCCTTGTTTACTTTGAATTGCAGAAATCTTCTTGTGTGTTTACAATAAGGTAGAAATATATATATATATTGTAACGATCCGAAGAAGGGGGCAACGTAATCTGCACTACGAGGCACCAATCTAGGCATTTGAACCTAGAAAAATTTATAAAGTAGACAGATATGTAAGTCAAAAAAAAATTTTTTTTTTTTTTTTTAAATATTTTGGTTCCAGTCGTTAGCCCATGTCACTAGCTCAGTGGAATAGCAGAGATTAAATAATATCATATCTTATCTAATTAGATTTCAACATTAAAAAAAAAATAAATAAAATAAACCACTGCCAGTAATTAACATACAAACATTTATTTATGCACATATATATAAGATTTAAAATTATTTTAGTATTAGTTTACATTTTAACATTTAACATTATTTTTAACTTTGATTTTTGACTTTAATTTATCTTTAATTACTATTATATTCTAATTTTACATTTTAATTAAGTTCGCACAGATAAATTTAGGAAAGCTTGTTTATAATGTTGAATATAGATCGGTTACATAGATTTCACGGTCAAAAACATTTCAAAGTAAACATAAACAATCAAAATACAAAATTATTGATTACTGACAATTGCGGAGGGAAATTTCTACGTAACCCAATAGTATTCATCATAAGATACTTGCATTGTCACCAATAACTTAAAAGACATCCGAATAAATACATTTTAGATACTCACCGTAAGGTATCATTATTTATCGAATGTCTATATATTTTGATCAAATATGAAAACCCAAAACATACCTAACCGATAATCAATCCATGCAAGCGTCTATAAACAACTTAAATTTAATGCATTTTTATTTAGGGTCAAGTATGAATAGACCACATAGATTTGCTTTTGAAAATAAACATTCTATCCCTATTTAACCTTAGGTTAAAATTCGTAGTCAAACCGGCATCAATTCATCTGATATATCGATGTATTCAATGTAATAAAATACGGCAGCACAAAAAGATTAAGAAAAGACATTGACTCTCAATCAGATAGGAATATTACATCTATCTAACGAGAAGAACAATAAAAAAAAAAACTCCATAGAAAGGAACTGCGTTCTCCGTCTTATAATTCCTTCCATAGGCAAACGGAAGTGTGCGGCGTATGAAGCGAATCTGCCAGTAGCGAATCTCCGATTACATCTACTAACTACATCAATATATCCAATCCATTGACCCAATCTAACAACGACACAAATAACCTAAGATTACCCTCCCCTAATATAACTTTACAAATCTATACAGCCATTCATACCCGACTTAAGTTTAATATTTATATAATTAATTTAACGAAAAAAAAAAAAAAATCATGATAAAAACTTACAGAATAAAAAAATAAATAAATGGAAATGATTTTACATAAATAAGAAAAAAAAATACATCAAATAACACTATTAATAAAGAATTTAGTTTGGTCAGATAGGATTCTATTGCATCATTTAATAAAAAGTTTTAAAATTTAGAGTTCTTATTTTTTCAAGCGAATATAAAGTTCTTACGATTTTTAACATGTCCAACTTTATCCGTTGCTTGCCATGAACGTAAATTCCCACACCGTCCTAAGATTGATATCCATTTAGACATTGTTTTATTCATTCATTCAGAGGTTTTTTTAATTTAGTTGGTCCTCAATGTAGGAAACGATAGTTCATTTCTCCCTTCTTTAACAACTGAAAGAATTGACCGTGCGTCTGTCAATTCCTCCAACTCCGTACTACTACATATAGTCACATCGTAATAATCAATTTCCAGTCACTCACTAATTAATAATTTCCAAATTTGTCCTTTTTATATTAATGTGAAGGATTAAATTTACATTACGTAATCAATGCGATGATCCTTTTCGTTGAGGTCCAATTTTCCAATGGATTTATTTCATTGGCTAAAAGTTTCTATTGTTTTCCTATCTAACCGATGTTTTTACATTTAAATGCCCAAGGCTGGTTTACATTTGACTAATTAAATTTATCATTTCCATTTCTGATTAATTAACCTGTTTTCCAAATCCAATATATATTTTTATCACTAAATCTTTTTAAGTTTTTGTTTTTTAAAATACCTTTTCTATTTTTAATACAGTTTTATTTTAATAATTTTTTTTAATCTGTGCGATTTAATATATATGAGTTTAAGATGATATTTAGTTTCAATTTTTAATTCTTAAAGAAACTTTTTAAATGCGAACTTTTTAATTTACTTTCATGTTTAATAAATATATATATATATATAAAAAAACAATGTAACGAACGTCTGTGCTCGTTACAATATATATATATATATATAGATAGATAGATAGATAGATAGATAGATAGATAGATAGATAGATAGATAGATAGATAGATAGATAGATAGATAGATAGATAGATAGATAGATAGATAGATAGATAGATAGATAGATAGATAGATAGATAGATAGATAGATAGATAGATAGATAGATAGATAGATAGATAGATAGATAGATAGATAGATAGATAGATAGATAGATAGATAGATAGATAGATAGATATATATATATATAATGCAGCTGGCAGGAAATACCATGACACACAATAGCATGTTTTGTTCTAGCCCATTTTCATATTAAAGTACAATTTAATAATTATTTATAATCATATATTTACATCAGATAATATAGAAATGCTTTATATATATATATATATTAAGAAAATTATTTCATTTTTCTTTATTTTCCAAATTTCAGCAGACTTAATTCTTGTTATTCTTTTTGAAAAGATTTAAAATATTCAAATTTACTCCAACAACTATTAAAACATGATTTAATTATTTAAGAATTAATCAGTTATTCTTACTTCTTATTTCACTTTCTTTCCTTTGAATTTCATAAACTTTTAGTTACAGCATTTGACTTTTAAAACGTTTATAATTTAACTAAAAGAAAAAAGTAAAACTCCATTTTAGCTTTCTAAAATTTTAGTTTTAATTGCTGTCTCTTGTTACAGGTGCTATAACAATAAGAAGAATGATTTGTAAACTGTCTTTTATTTTTATACATTTTATGCACATAGATTTCCAGGAACGTTAAGATTTTTAACTGCCTATTGTTTAAATTCATTTAGATTTTTATATGTATTGTTTAAATACATTTCATTTATTACAAATAAAAATTAAAAAATAATAATAAAATCAGTTTTATTTTTATGCATGCCGACCCAATTAACTTCAGGTCATCCCAAATTCATTTAACTATAAATTAATATTCAATTTTAAATTAAAAATAATAATATATACATTACAGTTTATTTAATCAAATAGTTGTGTATATATACAATATTACTTTGTAAAATAATGATCGTATTTTATTTTATAAATATAATAATTTATTGTGTATTATATGTATATAGGTAATAATAATAACAAATAATAATCTTCCCACTATTAATATAACTTCCAAATAGATTGGGTTGAATAAGTAGGCTTGATCTTTTTAGGAATATCTACATTGTAAGCTATCCTTTACAACCCCCTCTCCTTACAGGGTTAGAATTTAATATATAATAAAAATTTTAACACTTACCCAAGGTTTGCATTTGAAGTTTAATGGGTTTTTTTTCAACAAATATAAGAAGGGTAGTGAAACCTTATTTTACTGTTTTCTACACTCAACTACACAATTTACTTTCTATTCTTCTCTGCTCACTCTCATAAAATACTTTTCAAGGTGGGGTTCAAACATAGGTTGTTTTTTTAAACTAATGATGGTAATGTTTTGAGCACAGTAATAAAAATATGTTTTTGTTTCAGATAGCACATATTTTTTATTGTTATCCTTTATCCTGCTCCTATTGAGTCTTATTGGATTTCCTTTGAGGACTAACATAAGATTGGAGCAACCATCACAAGTGTGGTTTAACTCTTTTAAATAAAGTGGCTCTAAAGTATCCTAATATTAGCTTTGGCATCTATTAGCAAATACTCTCATCATAATTTTTAACTTCATAATACCTTTTTTTTTACTTATCTTCATTCATCTCTTATTTTTTTCTACACATTAGTTGAGTATGACAATTTTACAATTACTAAGATTATCTAATATGGTTTCATAATTCGGGTATTATATGTGCCCCTAACTTGTCCTTCCATATCCAACCAAAATGCATTAGGACTTGATTGTTTAACTATTATGTAAGATCCTTCATATAGGTGATAAATCTTACTATACTTATTTTCAATTTGCTTACTAACATGAGGAGTTTTTATTAAAACTTGATCTCCTTCTTTGAAAGTATATGTAGTTTCAGTCTTATTTTTGTTCCTTTTATTGGCCTTACTTACCAATCACAGATATGCTTTCAGAACATTTTCCTCCATACTACTTTGTTTATATCTAGTCATAGGTTGATATTTAGTGAACAACATGGGAATTGATTGATTAAAATGTAGTTCAATGGGTGTGAATCCAGTGGATTCATTCACACTCCAGTTAATATAATTAACTATCTGGTCTATCTGTCTTACCATATCATTTTCTTATACTAACATTAAATTGTATTGTAATAGCTAAACAGCATTAAGCCGTTGCACATGCGCTTTGCAGATTTTTAACTATAAATGACTGAATACAAACACTTCAAACACATGATAAAGTCTTTGGGAAAAGATAGAAAGGTCTATTACAGTTTATAAAAAAATTCACGCTATATAAAATAATTGATTTATTTGCATAATTTGTATTATATATATACACACACCATTTGATTTATTCATTCATTTATTTATTTTTTCTTAAAAAATATATACATCTTTTGATAATCCATCCATTGTGAAAAGTCCATTTTATGTGTCCTAAGTTGCAGCATTTGAAGTCCTGTCCTTATTATGTACTTTTTCTTTTAAGTACTGTCATTTATATGCCTCATAAATGTGAAGGGTCCTTCATATGTGTTACATAACTTATGAAACTGAAAACCTTTCTGTTTGATAAACTGCCACATGGTCATCTCTATTCTCATCATATAATTTTCTATGTTTTGATCATCTTGTTGATTATGGAACGACTCTAATTTCCCTAACACACAGCTAAGATGATCGAATTCACCAATTTCTTTAATGCCTTCAACAATTGCATTTGTAGTGTGACAGTTTTCTCCTAAGACAGCTGTTTTAACTTGTAGCAATCCATCCTTGTTATTGTTATTATGCTCACAAATGTCATGTCTGAAAAGCATTTTATTCTTGTTTCGATGGTAAACACGAATGTGCCTCAATGATCTCAAATATGAGTCCAAATCATTAATCATTGAACCTTTTTTCATATACTCTATCATGACATCTTCACAGTATGATGTGTCATCGATTCCTATGGCTTCAGCATTTAAATCAGGATTAATGTTGAAACCTGGTGATCTTTGTATTACCTGAATCTTGAGAGTATCATTCATTTGCTTTTCTCTCAACTTAAATTCAGTATATTGAGTACTTGAATTAGTCTGGGTTTGTTGTGTTTCAACAAGTAATGTACCCTTACTCATTTGGGATTCAGTGATTCCAATCCTCTGGGTAATGGTTTTATCTAAGCATTTTAGTTCTTGTCCTAATGTTTCTATCTCCATATTTTGTTTGATAAAATTTTGCTCCAACTCTGTACGGATAATTTGTATTTCCATCTGAACTTCATCTTGGTGCCTCTGTTGATTTTCACGCACTTCTTCCTTAAAATTTTCTTGATTCCTGCATACCTCATCATATTTTGCATTCAATTCTTCCATGACACTAGATTTAAAATCATCTATTCACTGTTGGCATTTTGTATTCTTTTCATCAATTTCATTCCTCATCCCTAACATTTCTTGCTTCAATTCAACATTGTCTTTCTGAACACTTTCCAATTTAAGGGAAAGTTGTCCCATATCTTCAGACAGCTTAATTTCAACATTATCAATTTTTGTTTCCATTTGTTCTTTTATACCATTCATATCCTTCTTCAATTCTTCTTTTATTTTATTTATATCAGCCTTGGTTGCCATATTCTCCATCTTGGTTGCCATATTCTCCATCTTACTATTCATATCACTCTTCATATTATTCATATTACTATTTAAATTATTCATTTTAGTTGCCATATTCCCCATTTTACAATTCATCTCCATGATTACTTGGATTAATTGTGCCAATGTTGTAGAGACTTGAATAGCCTGAGTTACTCCTACTTCAGGCTCTTGAACAATCTCACTGGGAGGAATCATCTGAATTTGAGAAACTGTTTGACTCCCTTCCTGCATTTGTGAGGACCGTTCAACTTCCAGAATAGACCCCCAGGTATCTGAATCATCACAGATTCTACCTTATTACTGGTAGTATCATCTACCATCTCACTGTCACTACTATCTTTCCCTATCTCTAAATGTTTTGATTCCATATTACTTAATTGCTTACCACTTCTGGTTATCATTAAATATTTATTTATTTGCAAACTATTTATAAAATATTTACTTATAAAACAATAAATAATCACATGCCACGGTGCATCATGTCACTCCCAACTATTGCATTTATCTTTACCTTTTTTTTAATAGATCTACTTTTAGCCTATGTCTTTTTACATGCCCAACTCTACTATTTTATTATCATTTATTAATCACTTAACTATTTATCATCGGTCTCTGTTTATTGTCCAATCATACTTTAGATCTCTTATTAAAAATTGATTCAAGTTTATGTGATCTATTAGCACTATTACTATTATTTTAGATGAAAGTGCTAGTTGTTTGTCATGTGCATAAGTTCATTTGGGTTTATGTTGATAGAAAAATAAAAAAAATGAAATGTGCTTTAACATTTTTTAAAAAAAAAAAAATTAAATGCCAGTCCAATGGCTGAACTTTCTTTACAACTATATTATATTCATACCTAACATACTGGATACCAAATGTAACTATTGGTAAATACATTTGGATACATTTATCAACTGTAATATCTATATGCCTAACATGTTGCACATCATATATAACCATTAGTAAATATATTTGTATACCTCTATCAACTGTAATATCTTCATGCCTACCACATTGTGAGTGAGATATATTGATTGGTAAATACACTCCTCTATCAACTGTATTATCTTCATGCCTACTATGTTGTGTGCCAGATATAATGGATGGAATGATTAGCACTTGGATATATCTATCAGATTCAACAATCAGATGGTTTGATCACAATGTATGACCAACTTACACAAAGTATTTATGTGATGATACACCTATCTATCGAGCCCCAAATATTGGTGGTGCCAGATATAATGGACGGAACGATTACCACTAGCCACAAAAGTTGATAATGCCAGATATAACAGACGGAAGGATTACAACTAATTCCAAACATTGCTAACACCAGTATAATGGGCAGTACTCTTCATCAACAGTCATAAACTAACCAAGCCCAATGATGGTGCACCAGATGTAATGGATGGTCAACTAACTTGCAGACTGTACTACTATACAGATGTAGCAATATGGTGTGGGGATAAGTCAATATGCTCTAATTTATTACCCATAATGAAACAATCTGCAGAGACCTACCAGGCTTAGAAGGGAAAAAAGTTTCATCCAACTATGTTCAGACTGTAGGTCATCTGATAGAATGCTAATGAGAACCCGATGAAACACTTAACCAATGATTTATACCCTTCAATTGACTAATTCTATCCCTATTTAATAATATTAAGTGCAATTTAGGTTAGTTCATCCACTTTTCCCCTTTTTTAATTCTGTTATGCCCTAATATTCAAACCCAGAGAGAATATTGCTTTTAACTCCTTTAGCAGGTATGAACAGATACACACATCAACACCTGCACCTATATATAGGTTACAACTAGCATTTATTATATTTGTTTTATTTTCAAGCTTTATATAATAAGAAAAATAGATGTGTGTGCATGTATAATTATTTATAAACTGTGGAATGTCAGGACAACTCAATAAACCAGAGACTGGAATAATAAAAACTCTCAAACATTTATTAACAATAATAAATATCAAGTATAACAACAATAGTAATGATAACAAAATATAAAAAAATATAATAATCATCATATGTACATGTGTCACAAGTAAACCTCTACCATCTTACTAATTAATTATCCTCTAGATCCAACCCTTATACCCCATTATAGAAATCCACCTATGTCAATCATTCTCTACAAATCATAATTATATAGAAAAATAAACTTTAGTTATTTAATGTAATTGAGATGCTGGCTAGCTAAATTATATATATTTACAAACGTTAATCTATTTAACAAGTTTCCCCAATTTAAATATATGATAGAGACAGATACCAGGTGATTAGTCAAACATACTGGAAAATATATGTACATGGTTAATCACAAAATAAAACATATAATATGTATTCTGTATAAATGCTGTAATTTAACTTATGAAAATAAATTTAGACAGTCTTACCTCAATATTTATGTGGATAATCTGACATGAAGCAGGTGGCTTTACGTAAATTCTATTTATAATGAAAATATAAAAAATATCAAAATGAATAATCCCCTCTTTTCATCTTTGTTAATTCTGAAAAATGAGGCTTCAGCATCTGAGTGTGAAAATACAACAGATAATATAAATAATAAAAAAATAATAAATAAACAAAAATTTACAATAGTGATTCTTTGATTAAAAATTGTAATTGGAACAAAGTTCATAAAAATCATCCTAATAAAAGTAGTAGTAGTTGATAGTTAGGTAAGTTTTTCTTCAAAGCAGTTTCACTTAGTAAATCATTTTCCTTAGCAAGGATAGATAGATACAAGGGTGTCTCCTATAGTTGTGTTTAATGGTAAACATCTTGATCCTCATTTGATTCACCATAAAGTATTCCAATCCTAGTTTACTTTGGACTGCATGCATCTTTTTGTATGTTTACAATAAAATAGAAAATTATATATAAAGATATAATGCAGCTGGCAGGAAATACCATGACACACAATAGCATGTTTTGCTCTAGACCATTTTCATATTAAAGTACAATTTAATAATTATTTATAATCATATATTTACATCAGATAATATAAAAATGCTTTATATATGTATTAAGAAAATTATTTCATTTTTCTTTATTTTCCAATTTTCAGCAGACTTAATTCTCATTATTCTTTTTGAAAAGATTTAAAATATTCAAATTTACTCCAACAATTATTAAAACACGATTTAATTATTTAAGAATTAATCAGTTATTCTTCCTTCTTATTTCACTTTCTTTCCTTTGAATTTGATAAACTTTTAGTTACAGCATTTGACTTTTAAAATGTTTATAATTTAACTGAAAGAAAAAAGTAAAACTCCCTTTTTGCATTCTAAAATTTTAGTTTTAATTGCTGTCTCTTGTTACAGGTGCTATAACAATAAGAAGAACGATTTGTGAACTGTCTTTTGTTTTTATACATTTCACGAGCGTAGATTTCCAGGAACGCTAAGATTTTTAACTGCCTATTGTTTAAATTTATTTAGATTTTTATATGTATTGTTTAAATACATTTCATTTATTACAAATAAAAAAATAATAATAAAATCAGTTTTATTTTTACACATGCCCACCCAATTAACTTCAGCTCATCCCAAATTGATTTAACTATAAATTAATATTGAATTTTAAATTTAAAAAAATAATACATACATTACAGTTTATTCAATCAAATAGTTATATATATATATATATATACACACACAATATTACTTTGTAAAATACTGATCATATTTTATTTTATAAATATAATAATTTATTGTGTATTATATGTATATAGGTAATAATAATAACAAATAATAAACTTCCCACTATTAATATAAATTTCAAACAGATTGGGTTCAGTAAGTAGGCTTGATCTTTTTAGGAATATCTACATTGTAAGCTATCCTTTACAATATATTGATTCACAAATGGCTCTATGTCAGTTTTTATTTATAATTTACAATGCACTTATAAAGTTGTAAGGTATCAATAGGCCAGAAAAGTATCTTGCTTGGTAAATAAAATAGAATTCAATAAATATTTTACTTGCTAATGAGCTATATTATGGTGTATACACTTAAATATTTTAATTGTAAATAGTGTAATAATATAGTTTGAAGTAAACATTAACTTACTGAGTTGGCTAAGACCAAGAATATAATTCTAATTTTACCAAGTGCAATCTAATATCATATGGTATAATTTTATAATTTACTTTTTGCTCGATTGCAATTAATATAAATGATCCATGATTAAAATTATTAAAGTTTAAAAGTGTTAATAATAAACTATTTCTTCTGAAAATAAATTAATACATTAACAATCGATTTAAGACTTAATTATGTCAGTCTATTGTTTAAGACTATAGCAAATGATAAGATAAAATTGCTCTATAATAAAAATTATTAACAACTAAATGACTTTGATAAATGTTTTATCATTAAGTTACTATTATACACTTAACCATTATTGACAAACAAAATTTATTTTATGTAGATAATTTTAAATATTTTTTTTCTCTTAGCACCTGTTACCAATTTTATCTTGCACAAAATTTCATCTTAGATTTCACTATCCCATAATCTGTTCTGTGTCACATTAATAACAAGAAAATACAAATGTAGGTTTCCAGATGTATTTTTAGTCTTAAATGATATTCACATCTTCCTTTGTTGATATTACAATCTATGGTAAATTTTGATAATTTGATAACTTCATGGCAATTAAGCATAGCATTTGTTGTTGTAATCATTCCAATTAATTATAAAGATACCAAATGAAAGGGAAGCTAATGCTTCCATTTCTAAGTTGTTCTTATAGTATATATTCATTTGCTATATGTCTTGAATATATTTATAAAAGTAAAATAAAATAAAAACAAACTTTTAAGCAAAAAAAAAGTCTGTGTTCTTCTTGCTGAAATTGTTTCTATAGCTGTGGTAACACAAAACAGAGTTCTTTCTATTTTTAAACATGGCTCTAAACAAGTGATTTTCTTTTATTTAATCTTCGTAAGGCTTTATTATCATTCTATAATAACTGAAACATAATATTTCATTTTTAAATTTAATCAAAATAAATGGTTCACTTATTCCACATTCATTCAAAGCAATAAAATATATTTTATTAAACATATGACTTTTTTGTTATTCTAAAGGTTTGTGATGATGGTGTTTTAGTTGTATTTATATATTGGAGTATTTCCCTCATCTAGTATGAGTATTGGATGTCTTTAGAAAAAAAATATCTTTATTTAAATATTCCTATTACATTCAACTGTTAGTAATAGTACTTCAAACAGGTCAGTATATGCACAACATTTATTAGATGATATAAATATTTCAATACAAATATACAATATGACTTTTTTAATTGTTTTCTTTATTTAATTATTTATACATTACAAGGAACTATAGCTGGCAACATGTATACATCACCCCTCTTTTTATTATTTTTTTTTTTTAAACATTAAATTTTCCAACCATATTATTTTAAATTTCTCTTAACCATATTTTTTATAGTCCATTTTGTTTCTCTGGGCTTACCTATCTCAGGAGTAATATAGCTGATTTATTCATGGAAAATAAAAACTCATGCTTTAGAGTCATCATCATTAAAACCTCCTATTTAACTCAGATACATAGATGAAACTTTTGTCACATGGTGACATGGAGAAAGTAAGATGATTTTTTTTTCACATTTAAATAATAGGCATCCTCATATTAAATTTACAATGAAGATAGAGCCTGATAGAAAACTCCCTTTTCTTGATGTTCTCGTCACTAGGATACCAAATAACATATTTTTTCTATTTACACACACAGAGAGATATTTACATTCCTATTCTTATCATCACTCAGCTCAGATAGTTACCATAGCCAAAACTCTTTTAAATAAATCAATTAACCTTTCACATCTGGAAGAAGAAATAAAATTTCTTACATAGGTATGAGTAATCATCGCATCAGTGTTAGGAAAGATGAACATGCTAATGCAGTTAAACAACACATATCATCATCAGCACTCTCACTCCATACTATAGATCCATGTCATAAAATTGATTTCTAGTACCAGGATCATATCCAGATGTGATTATCTCTACCAGTGTAAAATCAGAGAAGCTATTGAGATACTTAAAAGGCCAGATTGTATCAATAAGCGAGATAATACATGCAAACTTCCTCTTATTTGGAAAGATTTTTTTAGTAAACAATTTTATCTTAACATTTTTGCTATTGGTGAAACATTAACGTTTTTTTTAAAATCAGTATTTGTAATGCATCTCCAACCGTCTTTCTACCTTTTATTACCAAGTAGATGAATTGTGTGAGAGGAAGATAGAAACGTTGGTGTATTAATATTAAAATTTTTTAACATGGATGAATCCGCAAAATAGGTCTTATTGCAATATATATATATGAATCCGCAAAATAGGTCTTATTGCAATATTATTGTTGTCTGAAGCTAGTTTTAGAATTATTTGGACCCTGAACAATGTAATGGTTAACAAAAAAAATAAATATATGTAATAACAGCCTATTCTTGCATTCAATAACTTCATTGGAAAAAATTAAAATAATGATTAAAGCATTTATTAATTAGAAATAATAATAAAACATGAATGTTTTGATATGTATTCTGTGATATACTAATTAAAACCTGACATGAGATACTACTCAGAACAATGGATACTTTTATGTCAAATAATTATTTGCTAGAGATCGACGGTAAAATTATTAGAACAAACAACAATAATAATTGTTGGAGTATTCGTTGTTGCTAATATACTTACGTGCTCGCGTGATATAATATATATGTATACGGAATTATTAACTTAAAAGCTTACGCAGGAACTATCTGCTAGTACTATAAATTAATTGTGAAGTAGAGCGAACATTAATTAGTTCAGAGCCAGTTGGACGTTTAAAAGGTTGGCGATAAATACTGATTAACCTCAGCGGTTAAACAAACTATATTCTATAATACAAATACATCATTCTAGTTGGGACTTATAAATAAAAATATCATTTCTGTAGAAAAACAACTTTATTTACAAAAAATATATAAATAGTTTACACAATATATTCATGTAAGAATACAAACATGCATACATGGTAAAATAAAATATTACATGATCACCTTCTCTATACTAGCACATAATTGTTGTAAACAAAGGCAAAACTCTCCATACAGCAGTACCACCAATGTGCCAAACAGAGTAATCAATGGATGCCAGAAGGCTTGTGCATAAAAAATCCCTATCTAGTGCCTACTCATCCAATATCCCCCAACTAGTTTCGAGCTTGTGGCCATCATCAGTGAGAAGCTTTGGATCCGAGATCACTGTACCTGGATCTTAGGATCTAATGCAAACCCTCCAGTAGCCACCTTTTAATGCTACTTTACTACAAAACTATGAGAATGAAATTGAAAACATTGTTAATATCTTCAATCTAAGCTCAATATCTTCTATAGTCATATGGGTCTGAACTCAATTCAGCTCCCATACATTTTGGTGTCTTTGGCTCTTAAACAACCACAGCCACCACTATCCTATTAGGTAGGATTAGTGTTATAAGCCACTAAACCATTAAACATCACATGATCACCTTCTCTATACTAGCACATAATTGTTGTAAACAAAGGCAAAAATGTCCATACAGTAGTACCACTCTGTACCAAACAGAGGAATCAATGGATGCCAGAAGGCTTGACTATATAAGCTATTGAGCTTAGATTGAATATATTAACAATGTTTTCAATTTCATTCTCATAGTTTTGTAGTAAAGTAGAATTAAAAGATGGCTGCTGGAGAATTGCAGTAGATCCTAAGATCTAGGTGCAGTGCTCTCAGATCCAAGGCTCCTCACTGATGATGGCCACAAGCCAGAAACTAGTCTGGAGATATTGGATGAGTAGGCACTAGATAGGGATTTTATGCACAAGCCTTCTGGCATCCATTGATTACTCTGTTTGGCACAGGGGGCACTACTGTATGGAGAGTTTTGCTTTTGTTTACAACAATTATGTGCTAGTATAGAGAAGGTGATCATATGATGTTTAGTGGTTTAACACTAATCCTGCCTAATAGGATAGTGGTGGCTATGGCTGTTTAAGAGCCAAAGACACCAAAATGTATGGGAGCTGAAGCTATTGAGTTTAGATTGAAGATATTAACAATGTTTTCAATTTCATTCTCATAGTTTTGTAGTAAAGTAGACTTAAAAGGTGGTTGGTGGAGGGTTGCATTAGATCCTAAGATCTAGGTGCAGTGCTCTCAGATCCAAGGCTCCTCACTGATGATGGCCACAAGCCAGAAACTAGTCTGGGGATATTGGATGAGTAGGCACTAGATAGGGATTTTATGCACAAGCCTTCTGGCATCCTGATTACTCTGTTTGGCACAGGGTGACATTACTTTATGGAGAGTTTTGTCTTTGTTTAAAATAAAATATTGCAGTAATTATTAAATTACTCAAGATATATTTTAATAATGCGAAGGTGTAAATAAATATAGATATATGTGTATGTAGCTAGATAAATGCATGCACGCACTGTGTGTGCTATAGTAAAAATATCTCACTCATTAAGTCTATATGGTAATATAAACTTTGTACCCTTTATTCTATATAATCAACATGTAAGTGATTAAATGGTCAATCTTTTTATAATAAACATGCGCACGTGCTTGTTCTAATATAAAAATAATATATTTAACTGTTTTTTTTTATAGTATAATTTCACTTATTATTTTTAATAACTCAAAAATTGTAAATAAAAAATATTACTTAAGTTTTTCCTAAAAGTGACTACATGTTTTTTTGGGTTTCGTTCACCATTTAAAAACTAAGAAAAATATCTTTAATTTATTTATTTTTATTTCTAAAAACAAAATATTATATGAATGATAAATTTTAAGAAAATATAACTAACTTTTTATTTCTAGAGTCTTTTAATCTTTAGCCAGGAGTTTTAGTGCTCAATCATTTGTTCTTGAGTATTTTTATTTCATTACAAGTAGATAGTTTATTTATCAGCTATTTATCCAACTGTGTTTGATAAATCATTCATAAATTATATCTCATGCACGGCATAAATATATATAAATCTGACAGAAAAATTTTGGTCAATCTTTTCATACATATGTAAGCATCAAGTATACTAGTAGAGTTTCTACATCTGTAGTCTACATTCTTATCATTTCCAGCATATAGACTGTTACAATAAGGTTAGCATTTTCATTTCTGTACAGCTTTAATAATATTTGGTCATTAGTCAGACAAGTTGTCTAGTACACATATATGAATTATTGAGCACAGTAAATTCATCTCTTCTACATGAATTCAAACTTGACTCGCATGATACTAGCATCTGCCTTCCTGCATCCTCTTCAGTCTAATAATTTGTCTAATTTAAATCTGTCATATATAGCGCAAAGTGGAATTTGAAATCAAGGGAACTACAACAACTTTTTTTCACCTTGATTCATATAAAGATAATGTAATGACCGTTGTCATGTTTTCAATTTACATTTATTCAAAATAATCAATTTTTTTAAAAATGTTTTAATCATTTAACTAAAATCAGATTAAGTATAATTAAATACATTATAAATTTATTCAAAGATATTCTCTTTCTTTGTTACGGTAAAATATTTTACATTTTTGACTCGGAAATATCAAAATTATTTGAACTTTATAAATAAGAGATATTTCTATTTGATATAAAATAATGTACAATATTTTAAAAATATCAAAATTATTATTTAATCACTACGTTTAACACGCAAGACTAAACATTTTAAATAATTATATAGAGTAAATTTTGTGTGTGGTAGATACTGGGATTAACTCCTGCTATTACAGCTAATATAAATAATTGAAATGTCTGCCGCCACAATATATGACATGTATTAAACAACCTATCTAAACTAGCAATGATATTGGAAGGTAATCCTAAGACACAAGAAATTAAACATCACATGACCACTATTTCCTATGCTTACACAAGCTATTTGTAGCAATAGCAAATTTTCCATACTGTCCTGCTAAAAGAATGATAATAACTATCATTATTAGAATTCAAAGATTGTTCACGCAATTAAATTATCTAGGAGTTACATAAGATCCTAAGATCTAGGTACAATTCTTTCAGATCCAAAACTTCTCACTGATGATAGGTATAAGCTAGAAACTCATTTGAAAATTTTTAATGACTAGCCAGTAAATAGAGGTTTTACTAAGAAACTTTTTGTTATTCATTGATTATTATAGCTTGCACTATGTTACCCTACTATATGAAAAGTTTGATACTATTATCACATTATAAATAAAAGATATTTTAAATATGACATAGGTATGTTTAAAAAAACACTAATTAGTTCTACAATTTTTAAAATAACATTATATAAATAATTAAATAAATATCTTATGGCATAGCTTTTATACTGAATAGAATTAATTTATTTTTATATAGGTATATTAAAAATATAGAGTTAATTTCAAAAATATGTTTTAAAATATAATTTAGCTTCATATTATATTTTTATATAACATTTGTTTTATATCTTGATACTATTATTAGAAAAACCTGGAACTTGTCCAGTTTCACCTGAAGGTATTATCACTACTTGTTTAGCTCAATGTGAAAGCGATTTTGTTTGTGAGGGTACAAAAAAGTGTTGTCCTTATGGTTGTAGCACAAGATGTATGGAATCTATGATGTAAACATATAAATGGGTAAGACAAATCATAAATGGAATAATTTTATCATATAAAACCTAAAAATTTTGTCTAATATATAATTATCGATTCAATTTATATGTCTGTCTATCTAATCATTTATATATATATATATTGAACCGGATTGATTTCCGATTCAATGGTTTTATCACTAAAATTAATAAGGGAAAAACAACTTCATTTTCATTAAATGTCTAATGCAAATTATTTTTATTATTATTTAAAACACATACACGTTTATATGTAAAATAGATCATTTTCATGTTTATAAAATTGATTTTAAAATAGTTTACTTTCACTACTTTGTTTATAAAATTGATTTTAAAATAGTTTACTTTCCATGTGTCATAGCATCGGCCGGGACGCGAACCCACAACCGTCTGCAACCAACTACTTGCTTGCATGGCGACTGTGATACCTCTCGGCTAACAATGCAAGACAAAATAGTTTACTTTCAATGCCTGTTTTAATCAATTTGATTAAAAACGGGAAAGCTTGCTAATTATATATTCCTGTTGCTTTTATTTTAGTCATATTTTTAAAGTTAATTCTAAAAAAAAGCAGAGGTTTAATTGTGTTGTTTTTGTTTCAATAATCCCTGGATGGAATTCTTAAATTAGATTGAGTAGGAAATTAATATTTGCCCTGCCTGAGATATAGAATTAGAGACTAATGAAAGTTTTTCACTGGAAATGTAGCGAGGAGAGGATAGCCTTCCAAATTTTTAGATAGAGGAGATTCAGTAAGAGGAGACACACTTGGATTATTGACTGCTGAGAGTCACACTGTTTTGGATAGCAGTTCAGACATTTAATCCCTGCTAAAAACTTAAACCATTATCCACAAACTTCGTTACTGTGCAAGATGTCAAAATTTACCGCTATGAATTTTGCCATCATTAGAATGTCTTGCTAATTTAAACAAAGGATGGACCCACACCTACCAACTCTCCTTCAGTCATGCCATGAGCCTCTAAAATAAACACTGCCTCTACCTTGCCACTGCCAAAGGACCTGAAAATGGACTAAAGATAAACGTGTGCACTCCATGCGAACTGTGCTTTGTCGTAAGATGAAATTTTCTTTTATTCTATCCAGGGTAAATTTCTTTTCATTAAATCTGCACTCAACCTAATAAACCTGTAATATAAATTAATATTTAACTTCACATTGGTTAGTTATATTTTATTCTCTTTTGTTGTACTTTGTCGTGTGTCTTGGAATCTTAGTTTTAACATTCCAAGTTTGCTTTCAGTTGTTGTTTATTGGAGAGTGATGTGTGAGTTTTTCTATTGTATGCCTTTTTTTACCAAATGCTTTGGCAGTCACATATATTTTGCAATCTTACCTGTAATTATTTTAGTAGCCCAAATTAATGTTAAATATGGTGTTTGCGCTTTTGCAAACCACCAAATCTTTTGGCTGGTGACTTTATTTTCATAGTCTTTGTTTCTTATCTCTGTGAAAGCAGAAACTATAATTGTTTTTGCTTTGCAATTTTATAAATCGCCAGCTGGAAGATAATATTTTTCCCTTTTGTAAATTACAGGTGAGAGAGACTTTCACTGCTAAAGCATTTATAGCTTTCATATTTTTGTACTCATGTGTACTCTCTGATATATGTATTTTGTATTTACATGTATAATTTAAAATTTAACAGAGCATGTACTCAGAATGTGTGTTGTAAATATATATTTTTATTATAATTATTGGTAATTCATTTCTTTAAATGCTGGGTCAGATGTAACCGATTTTCTAATGGTTTACTTGTCTCCTATTGAGACCATTAATTCTTAGATTAGTTTTGCCAATCATTTGATTGGAAAGTCGCCAGTTTTACTTGTTTGTTATCAATTCATTCTGAAGCATATTTGTCGTGGTTCTTGGGGTAAATCAATCATCTTTGCTTTGAACGTAGTTTTAAGATGCAGTTTCTACTAGAATATGACATTTTGGGTCCCAACACATTTGTTTTTGGGGTCTAGAAAAGCTCGCTGGCACTGGATTCATTGATTTATTTCAAGAATGTATTGTTTTCATACCTGTGAATAGGAAAACCAACATTTAGGTGACTTCTCTTCTGCTGAATGAACTTGCTTCCTCCCTGTAGAACTCATTATTAGAGAGTCGGTAAGTCTGCTAGAGCAATATGTTTAGTCGTTCTAGTACACGCCTGAGATAACCCTATTGATTTTCATGGAAACTTTTCTTACAAGTTGTTTTGCTTTTAAATAAAAGTTTAAAATTTGTTTAAACTTAATTTGGCTGACGTTTGTCTTTGTGCTTTTATTCTCAACTGTCTAAACAATATTTAGGATATCTTGTTTCTCCCTGAGTTTAGTTTGGCGCGTTCAGGTTCTCATATCCTGTCCACCCTTAAAATAAATGTCTAGTTCCAATTTTCGCCCCAGTGGTCAGTATATGTGAATCTTAAAATTTTCTCCCATTACATATATATATATATCCATTTTTATAGCTGTGTATACATGTATCTATGAGCTTAATTTGTTGTCTAACTTTTTATTTAACTATACTTTTCTTCAGAGTTAATTACCTTCCTATCTATGTTTTTTGTCTATTTATTTTGCTATCTATTTTTATTATCAGTCTATGTACATTTTTCCAGGTTTATACTTGTTCATATATAATACATAATACAACAGACAGTGATAAATATATCAATGAGTATTCATAATATTATTATAAAGCAACATATACAGAAAAAAGTTGAAGTCTAATCTATTTAACATTGTAATCATTTAATTTCCTATCTTCCTACATATCTATCTTTATTCTCTTCTTGTTTTGAAATTTCTATCCATTTCAGGATCTGTGTGACTTTATATATTTATATAAATATAATATAATATAAAGAGGATGCCAATAGCTCTAAACAAGCTTTTTTTAAATGATAAATGCTACAGGAACAAGCATGTAATTCATATTTATCTAGAATTGTCTATATAATTATATATTATAACCTGACCAGATGACCAACTAACCAGCAAACTGTTATATATGATAGATATAAACAACAAATTTCTAGCTCAGTCTAATCAGATTTATTTCTTTTATAAAAATTTTTAATAATACAAATCTTACTCATTTCATGTCTAATATATTATTATATTTACATTAATAAATTTTTTAACAAGAAAATAATAACAATCAGAGACTTGTTATCCAATTATCTAGTAAAGCATCTTTCCTTAACATTGACTATAAAAGCAAAACCCTACCCTCAATGGCATAGGAATATCACAAAATATTACTTCCCTACAATATCAATGATACTCCAATGACTCACAATAAATAAATAAATAATTTTTAATGCTAAAATTTCCTATGTTATATTTAATAATAATATAATATTCATTTACTTATTGAAATTATGGTATACTACTCCTTTATTAACATTTCTTAACTCAACCAACAACTCAGGTAACTATTTTTTTTTTAAACGAATAAATTTATTTACATAACCAATGTAGAAAAATATTTTACTTACATCCAGTTATATTTAAAATAATCATACAAATCAATTCCTCACTTTTAAAGTAATTAACTAATTATTTTCTTGTAATTGACTAAAAACTAAATTAAAATTATTAACCAATACTTATAACTTTTAATTATCATAATTAAATTTAAAATTATCTAGTATCGCAATGTATTATAATCCAATCATTTTTATTTTTATGTGATATATTAATTACTCATTCGTCATCAGGATCATTGAGAATAATAAAATTAAATTCGAATTTAATTAATATTTAAAATATATCAAATGTTTGAACTATCATATTTTTTTTTCATTTATTAACTCATTTGAGTTTATGTGCAATAATACCAAATATATTTATTTTTTATAATATATGTATGGCAAAGATGGTAAACAATGACTTGGGAACAGAAAAAAAGACTCTGGA
The DNA here is from genome assembly GCA_028023455.1 of Epiperipatus broadwayi. Taxonomy (NCBI): domain Eukaryota; kingdom Metazoa; phylum Onychophora; class Udeonychophora; order Euonychophora; family Peripatidae; genus Epiperipatus; species Epiperipatus broadwayi. The sequence continues at coordinate 1,143,132 of JAQFVV010000220.1, read as the reverse complement.
CACTTTATTACTTTAAAAAGAAACATTAACATTTATTGCAGTAACATTATACACAAATTAAAATAATTTATACATATCTTACATTCATTAAACAATATTTAACATACTATAAAAAAAACTTTATAAACTAATATTAAGTAAGAAATTATAATAAAATGATATAATTCATACTTCATTACGAAAATATTAACAAAGAGGATTCAGTATATTCCAATATTTTACACCATTAACATGAAGATATTTCTTAGTATTTTATATTAAAAATATATCAAAAAATATATACAATTCGTATTGTCATCAAATTACCAATATTTCATAAATGTATTCTTTTACATTATTATTCCTTCACATTTTGCTTTCATATAATATCATTATCTAATTCCAGTTCTATAACTTCCTATACTATTACTATTTTTATTATTTTTTTATAAAATAATTATTTAATTATTTTAAATGTTTATTGAGGTATGGCACTTTATTATATTACACACTATAATAAAAATAAATATCAGGTTGTTTTTTTTCAATATCATATTTCTTACACCTCATACTTTCATCTTGTATTTTGATCTTCTATATTGAATAAAACATTCATAATTTTTTTTTACATTCTTTAGCATCCTATTTGTTTTGTATTTCATCATTCTTGCAATAACTTGATGTAGCTTACTATCATTAGAATGTTTAGCTTTTACCATCAATTAAATCTTCAACTTTATATAAGATGTTTACACCAATACAATTTTTGGTGATAACAATTGTGGGATAGATATTTTATAAAATTATAATAAATGACACCATGTGCTAAATGTAACTGGAGACAATGCATTGCATTGCCTACTTTAATTTTCTATCTTGGCTACTATTTCAAGCTCTTACTTATTCTAAAAAAAATGTTACAATCCATGATAACATAAATATTTTAACTTACTATACACCTTATCTTATTTAATGTGTATCAACACATTCACAACATTACAGAATTTTTAATAAATATACATTTGCATACCATTACTTAAAATCTGACACTCCATATTGCACTGATCAAAGTCATGTGTTCATTCAACAAGACCTAGAATCCAAACAAACATATATCCATCTAGTATTTGTAAGATATATAAGTCAGGAACAATGCCAAATACCAATCTATTTACCTGTGCTCCAGGGTCTATGACCATATGAACAACGTTTTTGAGGATACTACAAGTTTTCCATTAACTTTGGTTATCAATGAAAACAGAAAGGGCAAAGAGACTTGGTAATCAGTGTAATTAACCAATAATTTCATTGTAATATTGCAGTTAAATAACAGTACAGACCATTTCTTTAATTAATAATCAGATGTGTAATAATATTCAAGGCAACTTCAAGCAAAGGAAGTTCAATTAATAATACCAAATAAATTTTCTTTCATTTAGAGGATAGTATACTCAACTAAATAATTAATATTAGAGATTCGAGTAATGAATGATAAATGCGATAATACAAAAAAATAAGACAATATAAATTTATTAATGATTAAATATGGTAATAAATACAATAGATGTGTAGAATGCCTATATAATGGTAGTTACACATTTGATTGTGGTTTAATTTGCAATTACATACTTCTATGGATTAATTCAATTAATCAGTAAATAAAATACTTTTGTTATAACATAAAATTGATTAGTGCAGTTACTATATATATATATATATATATATATATATATATATATATATATATATATATATATATATATATATATATGATCAATAGATGGAGCTTTACCAAAACCTCCAAACAAGCATATTTTTGTTTACATAAACGTCAAAAGAGTCAGAATTCACTATCTCTTTCATTGGCTCCACCTTCAGATCAGCTTATTTTAAGCTGATTTGCTATCATCAGTGAAGGATAGGAACCAGAGAAAACTAGCTCTAGTCCCTATCCTTCACTGATGATAGCAAATCAGCTTGAAAACAGCTGATCTGAAGGTGGAGCCAACGAAAGAGATAGTGAATTCTGTCTCTTTTGATGTTTATGTAAACAAAAATATACTTGTTTGGAGGTTTTGGTAAAGGTCCATCTATTGAACATATATGCAATGATAGCAAGTTATGTAATTTATAACTTGCTTTGTTTTTCATAAATGTACCTTTGAAGGTTTTTGCAATGATATATACTGCAGAGACTTTTACTATGTGGTGAAACTGAACTGATATTAGACCCATGTAGCTATCTGGCTTACTAGGCTGGGTTTGAAGACACTAAGTGTCTGAAAAATTTATGCTTGCAAACAGGTCAGAACTTGTTTCATAAACACTGAGGGTCAGTGTTTAGATCTAGTTTCTCTGGTCCCTATCTTTCACTGATGATAGCCAATCAGCTTGAAATCAGCTGATCTGAAGGTGGAGCCAACAAAAGTGGTAGTGAATTCTGACTCTTTTGATGTTTATGTAAACAAAAATATGCTTGTTTGGAGGTTTTGGTAAAGCTCCTTCTAATGATCATATATATTCAAACGATAGCAAGTTACATAATTTATAACTTTTTTTGTTTTTCATATATATATATATTCTACCTAACCCGCCCTCTCAGTTTTTATATTTATATATATATATATATATATATATCTATATATATATATATATATATAAGAAGAGTAGTTTTTGCGGTTAATTGTATATGGTGGTTGAAGAGGTTTATATGCCAAGAATAAAATAAATTATTTTGGTAATCAATAATACATTGTACTTTAACTCTCAGTTAAAATATTATAGATTCACATTAATGAGTTTTATTTTATATATATATAAGTAAGGAAGGAAGAGTTTGTGATGTGTGATTTGAAAAACGTGCATGATTATATTTCAATAAGATTTGGGAGATCGTCAAATGTGTGGACTAAGATGGTTCAGCCCAAGAGAAGCTGTAGTTGTATAATCTGACCTAAAGTTAAATAATAAATGTTATTTTTTTAATCATTTAAATTTCATAAAAGTTCAAAGAATCAATAGTGGGAATAATAAACTAAATTATAAAACTTAAGTGTTAAAATTGGATTGCAAATACAAATTATTTTGTTATTAAAATATAATTTAAAATTTCCATTATTAAAATTAAAAAATATTCATTTTATAATATTAGTTTTATTTTTTTTTCAAAAATTGTAGATAGTAATTAATATTCATTTTAGTTAGATGTTGGAAATTAATTAACCAACCAGATACTGCAAAAATTTTCTTATTTATAGAAAATAAGCTGGAAATTACAGGTTAATGATCCAGGTGCCATACTGAATTTTTAAAACAACCAGCTTGAGACACAATTTTTACAATAACTGCAGTTTTAATAATGTTAGAGCAAAAAGTTTTATATTGATAGAAGCTAGAAAAACTAAGGAAAACAATAGGATTATGACATATAGTGATTACCATTTACAAATATGGAAAAAAAATTTCAACATCTGAAATAAATTATTACTTTATTGTTTGTTTATAATTTCTAATTTATCATTAATTATGTTTAAATTACATTTTCATTAAAAATTTCTTTGTATTCCACAAAAATTCTCATCCAAACCATATATAATACAACTTACATGAGATAATTCATAGTTTCAGAATGTCCAAAACTAGTCACATAAGAATTCTTCATTTTTATCTTGTACCTAAAGTTAAAAATCTCAATGCATATATAAGAAAAATATTCATCCTAATAAAAGATAAAAAACAAATTATTTCCACAAGGTGGATATGCATTTGCCATTTCTATCTAAAACTAAAAAATTGTAGACTATTGTCTGTATCCATGATAAAATGAGTTTCATCTCTGCATTTTATATTTTTTGTGTATACCAATGATGTTTATATTCTTTATGAACACCAGTGATGATAACTTGTTATATTTATTGTCCCACAGAAATATAATTTATTTGAATATAACTCATTTGACAGCTATAGACTTGAAAATAATGTCATGCAAGATGTTGCAAAGTATTGACTCCCCAGCATGAGTACCAAGGCATAGGCAAGAATCAGAATTTTATTATTTGCCTGCATACAATTCCATATGTTATTTACATAACCATTGTGACTATTACCACACACTCACCATTTGAAACCTCTGTTTATTGGTTTTAATTGTTTATATTTTCATATATTAATAGGTGCTGTAAATTTTGTGATTGCCTTATCAACTGCAACTTTTCTGTACGTATGATAATCAGTCTTAAAATGTACATTGAACTACTCTATAATTTTTATATATAAAAATCACTGTTATACAAGCATAGACATGCAAGTGCAAACACAAAAACCCTAATACAAATATGAACACACTAATTATTAAACACTTTGAGAATCATTATGTTTATCAAATAAGATTGCCTCAAGCTTGTACCAGAGCCTCAAAATTTCATTGTTAGTAAACAACTTTTGTTATATTTGAATACAAATATTATATATGATATAAAAAAACATAAATGATTTAATATTATATAATTTATATACTACACAGACATACCAATACAAATGCAAACACATTAATAAATTATACCATTTTTCAAATAATTAAAAAAAATTAAAAATAATAAAAAATTAAAATTCAATACTTAGGAACTGATATTCTGATTATGGTTTTTAGGTCTTGAAATGTAAATCGTCAGCATATTTTTAATCCCTTTTACTGATGAGTCTGACTAATGAAACAATTCTACCTTTGTTGTCTTCATATATTCTAGTAAACTGATCAGAAAAGAAAAAAAGTACCTATTAATATGAATATTAATAAAAAATTAAAACATCCAATTTCAACTTGTGATACATCATTTTAAAGAGGAATTTAAGCAGCAATGAATGCTGGGATTTCTGATGATGTCGTGCTTATAGTTTTCAAGCAATTTGAAAAAGAAAACAAAATTTCAATGAATCAGCTACTGTTAGCATCTGACACACTGCAACCACTCAACACATTAAACAATTAACAAATTGAATACTGTAACATAAAATAAATTTCATTTATTATTAAATGAATGTGTGTCCAACTCGTAACTCACCTCTTACTCCCCATTTTATCATTAATTAAATGAATTTAAAACAGTAAATACATAGCAATTTTCAATTTGATTATTAATAATTATAAAATATTAATTTTAATCATTATAATTACTGATTAAAAATACTTTGCATGATTTTAACTAATATTTCCTTTTTTTATTTTAAAACAAATAGTACAATTTATATTTCAAACTCATAACTTATAAAGATTATATCTAGAAAAGTAACTAAAAATCAAGCCCTAAGGAAACAATGTATATTTTTTTTTTACAAATTAAATAATCTTTAAAAAGATTTTTTTTAAAAAAGAATTTTTTATTTTGAGAAGATTTGAAATATATGTAGAGTTTAATGATTATATAATGTTTTATTTTATTTGTTTTATTATTTTTTATATATTTTAGTGGCTTGAAAAAGACTATAAGGAAGTAAATAGTCGAAACGTTGCTCTTGAAATTAAAATTCATATAGTCATAATAAAAAAAAAAAAAAAAAAACAAGTTTTTTAAAGAAAATTGGTTTGTGATTTTATATTTTGATGAAAATTAAATAATACATTTCTTATCAATCATTATATAAAATTTAAAACTTTTTAACAAATTTGATCATTAAAAACAACCATACAATGATGCACCAAATAGAAATGCTACAATATATATACATTTTGTTTTTATTTATCTATATATCTATCCATCCATTTATACATGAACCTACTTATTCATTTATATATTTTTTTTATTCTCCAAACTTTTATATAATTATCTATATTTTGTACATGCATCTATTAATCTATATGTCTGAATACCTGTCTATTTATCTCATGGTTGTTTATCTACCTACCCAATTCTACATCTATCTATATAATTATCTATCTGAATATCTGGCTATTTATATATTTTTTTCCTATTTATTTTTGTCTCTATCTATGTATTTTTCTATGTATGTATGCATGTGCATATGTATTATATTGGTATGTATGTATGTATGTCTCTATCTATCTTTATATATATATATATATATATATATATATATATATATATATATATATATATATATATATATATATATATATATATATATATGTCCATCTGTATGACTGACTTACCTATATGATTATTTGTTGAATTATTTGTTTATGTGTCTGTCTGTATTTCTTTCTATTTTTTACTCATTGATTTTTTAAACCCTTTTTTTACCAATTATTAAATCCACATGTTTTTGTTTATTATTTAATCAAACAAATATTGAATCTATATGGTTATGTACACACCTGGTTATCTACATATCTATTTATTTCACCATCAATCTACCTATCCATGTATTTGTTTATTTAATCATTTATTTACTGATGTTATTTATGTATTTGGTCACTAATCTGTTTTGTTTATCTGTTTACTCATTTATTTCTCCACTTATGTTTATTTTAATATATTTATTTTTTTATTTCTAATATATATATATATATATATATATTGTACCAGTTCGAAATCTCCTATTGGTTTTATACACCTAGACCCACATATGCACCGAGCATGAAGTGACGTATGTTACAAAATGAAAAATCGATAACAATTCTTCGAAAATATTGTTGATTAAATATAAATAAAATATCTCTAAAGAATTATTAGAGGAAGTAGATTGAACCTAAAATTAGGTCAATCAAAGCCTTCCCTGTTAAATTATTTCACAATCATCCTATTAACTATACGTTGATCATTTGGAGATTTTGCACACCTTTAAGACAACTGAAATGTTTTACTTCAGCCTTTAGCACCACTCTCACCCAAGAACAATATTGTTTATTCTCCTTTTCTCTCCCGAGATAGTGTGCAAATATGAATGGTCATTGTTGTATATTAATAATTTAATAAGTTCAGACTGGAATAAATGAAACAATGCAACTCCCTGGTAAGTTACCCCTATCTAGCTCATTATATGTGTTCTTTACATCTCAGGTTACTAAATGGGTTAGCACTTTGATTAAATAACTGCAATCCTATCTTCTAATAAATCAATAATACCTCAAAACCAAGTAAAAGAAATGATAAATAATTTAACTATGAAATTTACTATTTATTATTTCCAGATTATTTTATATCTCCCTCCACCAGTTACATAAAAAAAATAATTTAATCCAGTTCATATCTCAAATAACGAAAATATAATATTAATGAGAGATTACCTAAGTAAATTGAAAATTCATTTACAGAAACAAATGCGTATATATAACAAAAATATATAAAGGATTACAAAATGGGTGTGGTCTATATCCCTTCCACACTTTAATATAATAAACTCAGTAATCAAATGTATGCAGCAAATATCATATATTACAAAAAAAATAATTTAAATACAAAGGTCAATCTTGATAATATATGAGTAAATAAAAACCCAGTAATTATTTATATATCTAAGATAAAAAACTTTAATATTATATAAAAATAGAAAAAAAACTATACATTCATCTGAACTTGTACCTTCATTAAGTTAAACTTACATGGACTGCAAGGCTACTCAATAGGGCAGATGGGGCTTCCTTTTACCAATACATGTATGAGTCTTTTTTTCACCAGGGTCTGCTGTTTCTCCTATAGCATTTTCAGGCTTCAGGGATGAACGGGTGGTGCACTGTGGTTAGAAGTCTATTCCATGTTCGTGTAGTAAATTGGAACAAACAATAAGGCCATCTTCTTGATTATAGGGTCGGTGCATATAATTCTCATGTAGATATATATATATCGCTTTCACGGCAGACTTATTCTACACCTCAGCTATACAAATACTTGCTTGTGACTAAAGATTATGCTTGGCACATAGGTCAAATATGAATTTAAGTTCTCCAAATATGCTTCTTCTTTTTTTTATTAAACGGATATGGGATTCATATTGTTGTAATTTTTCTAAAATCCATTTAATGATTTTCCCATGTTTGAAAAGCTAATTTCAAATTTCCTTTCTTCTTTCTATTCTTTACACAAGCCAGACACAACTATAATTTTTAGCAAACATATTATTTCTCCTTCTTTTTACTTTGTTATCTTTCACGAGTATATACCATTCCATTACTTAGACACGCTGGAGCCAACTCTTATATTAGCAAACATAGATCGTCCTATTTCTGGGACAAGCTGGACAAAGTTTTTTTTTTATTATTTTCTTAAACATCTGCCATCTGACTGCTTTCATGAGCTAGGAACAACTGACCTCAATGTCCTAAGTAAATAGCACATATTGCCCAATTAGTCCAATTGTAATACTCCCCTATGAACTATTTCATCAGCCAATAATAAAAGTATACTTTTATATTAATTTACCTGCATTTTTTCACTTTTTATGTCTTAAAGTACGATTTCTCTAATATTGGAATTTGTCTAGCTTCCATACTGATTAATTACACCACCCATTTTGCTTACATTCTTTTAGATAAAATCGACTTTTTGATTTTATCTTTATCTACAATCAACCAGAACAAATTTCTTTTAATACAAAACATTTTTCTTCTGCTAAAAGTAGATTATAATTGACAAAAGGTTGTTTTTTTTTTGATAAATCAGTATTAATTACCAACCCTCTCATTCTAATAAATATAAAATTTAAATTCTAATAAGTACAAAATTCAAATTCTATTTAAACAATTTTTAGAAAAAAGAAAGAAAATACATTTCTATATATGTGTATCAGAACATTTATAACTGATAATAAACTTAAATACAAAAAAACTGTTCCAAACAAAACAAATGTTACAAGCTTAGTTTTCCTTTTATGATATAGATTTGCTGTGCGAATAAAATTATTAACATATATACTATATTAACTTGTACTGTGGATGTAAATAGGAATATAATATAGACTAAATGCATTTATTTATGTAGCATATATAAGTACCTCCAAATACACATCTAAATTATAATTTAATAGATCTGTTAAAAATTACAATTTTAATATGATAAATTTTAGCAGTGCTGAAGCTTCAGCAACAGCCATTTTGTGCATGGCCATTATACATGGTCTACAATACCTCCATCTCTGACGAGACTGTTAAAGGAGATTGCTCTTTATTAATGGTCTTATTTAATAATTTTTATATCTTATTTAATTATTTACATTTTAAATTCAACATTTATATATTATGAGTTTTAGCATGAAAGTTATACTGTTCATTTGGTAGCAATGTAAATTCTTAGCCCCTCCAACACCAATATGCAAAGCCCAGACTACATTGTCCCCTGCATGCTACCTCAAGACCATGAGAAACCCAGAGCATTGGCCTACAGATCCCTACTTCATCCAGAACTCTATGACGAAAAATGTATGTAAAGTTCTATAATATCTAAATAAATGCATCCACGCTCATACTTTTGGAGACTTACAGGATCTTTATGTATTTTAGATAATGAATAAATGAACTCTATTTACAAAGAGTTTTATGAAAATTTATATAACCTTAATGAATGCACCCATGCTCATTCATTTGGAGGCTTATAGTATCTTGTTGCATTGCAAAGTTGAGGGTCTCCAAGAGAAAAAAAACTTTCCCTTTGCTCAGCAAAATGGTACCCTTCACACTAGTGACAGAGTACATATGCTGACATAATGCCACAAAATTCCAAACTTTGTATAGATCCCCAGCCAACCCTCCAATGTCTCACCATCTCCCAATAGAACATGAGTAAACTGATATAATCCAAACCTCACATGCAATGCTTGAGAAAACCATAAAGTCCATACCTCCACTTCTAAACAATATATTCATTTAAACTATAACTGCTAGTTATTTAATATTTATTTTTACTCCCCCCAGGCTTAGGTGAAACTGGCCTATACCCCCTTCCTTTTCCATATTTGTTTCCCTGGTCATTTACATGACTTTCATTATATTTTACATCCATTTCTGAATTCCAATAACTGGGCTTTGCTTTTCTATGTCCTTTCTTTTGATCATCAGCATCACTGTCCCATATTACTGAGCTAATACACAGATTTTCCTTGACTTTATCAAGGGGCTTGTCCAGTTGGTTCATGTCCAATGTGTTTAATAACTCTGCCATCTGTTCCATCATGTTTAAATTTTCTGTCAATAATATTTGTTCTATTTGGAAAGGAAAATTATGTCTAATTATTCTAATAATTTGACCCTCTGAAGTTTGGCAGGTGTGTAAATTTCTTAAGTTGACTGCTTGCCTAAGAAAAAATTGTGAGTAGTTTTTGCTCATGTTACTCTTGTATTTTTCCTGCATTATTTGATACAGGATGGTCTCCTGATGCACTGGGCTCCAGAAATTTCTAATAATCATATCCTTATATTGATTGAAGATTGGAGGGTAATGAAATAAAGACTCTCACTAGGTAATACATCTCCATTAAGATGAGCGAGCGCTGGCAATAGCTAATTTAATGATTTCATTAACTTTATTCATATGAAAGTAATTCTCCAGACTTTTTATATGATCCACTGGAGCCTCTCCCATTTTTTCTTTGAATATATGGATATTTAAAAATTGTTTTACATTTGGTTGTGGCAGTTGATCACTTCCATTGGTCTTCTCTACCAAAACATCAAGATGATCTCCACTATTCGCAATATGGTTGCCTTGTTCCTTTTTAACACATTCAACCATCCTATTTTGTTTGTCCTTGATTTCGGTGTTCTGCTTTGTCTCTTCTGGCCCTAACTTAACTGACTGTCTATCAATTTTATCTGCTTCTATCTCATCCCCTTTATTTTGCTTAGATTTATCATATTTCATTTCCAACTTTTGAAATCTTAAATCTATTTCCTGTACTAATTTGCTTCATACTTCTTTAGCCATCTCTGTTCTCCATCTTTCTACTTTTTTAGACATTTTAGCCATTCCTTTTTCACAATGTTTGTGAATTCTTCCATCATTTCCTTTAAGCATTCTCTTTCCTTCCCTAGTTCATTTTTCTGATCATCCACACCCTGCTCTTCAGACTGTTTACTGCCATTTCACTATTTATTGTTTGTTCCATTTTGATTTTCCCTGCACTCATAAGCATTTATTGGGTTAATTTATTTAACTTGAAACTCAAAGTATTCTATTTTTACCGAACATTTATTAACTCAACTCCAAAAAAATATTCTATTTAATTTTGTATAGTAAATACGCAGTACACCACACATTACATTATCCCCTACTAATCACCCTTTCCTTCAACCACATTTCCCTGATTTCTATAAACAATTTGCTCTCACATGTAATAATATATAAAAAAAATTCAAATGCCCCATTCTACTTATGTGCCCTAACAATGACAGAATTATTCCTCTAACTTCGGTTCATACATTTATTTTGTTCACGATAATAAACTCTCACTCGAAAAAAAAATCTTTTAACTAAATAATTAAAACCATATATTATTTACACAATGTCCTTTTTTTTTTATTTTACTTAACATAGTTTTTAAATAGGTTTTAATATAATGAAAATAATATAAGATCTTTTTTACATTACTTTTATATTAACATTATATTAAGAAAATTAATAGATTTTGTAAATGCTATAATATTGGTTTGTGACTATCACATGTAGCCATTTACTGTTTCGCTATTATTATTATTTTTTTAATACTCTAAACTTCCATTCATGTATTTATTTTGGTCCATGCTAATAAATTCTATTTCAAACATTTTTTTAACTAATTATTAAAATCCTATCTCATTTACAAACATCCTTTTCTTAACTCAGCCCTCCTAAATTGGTGTTGAAACCACAAAATTATGGTAGAGATTTCCGCTAATACTACCTTTTTTAAAAAAATCTACTTCATGCCTAACACCTTCGGGCACCATTTTCTGTACCAGTTTGAAATCCTCAACTAATCACACTTATACAAATAGACCCACATACGCACCGAGCATGAAGTGACATATGTTAAAAAATGGAAAATCAATAACAATTCTCCAAAAATATTGTTGATTAAATATAAATAAAATAACTCTAATGAATTATTAGAGGAAGTAGGTTGAACCTAAAATTAGGTCAATCGAAACCTTCCCTGTTGAATTATTTCACAATCGTCCGATTAACTATACGTTGATAATTTGGATATTTTGCATACCTTTAGGAGCACTGAAAAGTTTTACTTCAGCCTCTAGCACCACCCTCACTCAAGAATGATATTGTTTATTCTCCTTTTCTCTCTCAAGATAGTCTGCAAATATGAATGGTCATTATTGTATATTAATAATTTAATAAGTTCAGACTGGAATAAATGAAACAATCCAACTCCCTGGTAAGTTACCCCTTTTTAACTCATTATATGTGTTTTTTATGTCTCAGGTTACTAAGAAGGTTAGTACTTTGATTAAATAACTACAATCCTATCTGCTAATGAATCAATAATACCTCAAAACCAAGTAATGGAAATGGTAAATGTTTTAAATATGAAATTTACTATTTATTATTTCCAGATTATTTTATATCTCCCTCCACCAATTACATAAAAAAAATAATTTAATCCAGTTCACATTTCAAATAATGAAAATATATTATTAATGACATATTACCTGAGTAAATTGAAAATTCATTTACAGAAACAAATGTGTATATATAACAAAAAATATTTAAAGGATTACACAATGAGTGTGGTCTATATCCCTTCCTCACTTTAACATAATAAACTCAGAAATCAATTGTATGCAGCAAATATATATTACAGAAAAAATAATTTAAATACAAAGGTCAATCTTGATAATATACGAGTAAATAAAAACCCAGTAATTATTTATATATCTAAAAAAAAAAAAAAAACTTTAATACTATATAAAAATAGAAAAAAAAACTATACACTCATTTGAAATTGTACTTTCATTAAGTTCAACTTTCATGGACCACACGGCTACTCAATAGGACAGATAGGACTTCCTTTCACCATTACATGTATGAGTCTTTTTTCCATCAGGGTCTGCTGTTTCTCCTATGGCATTTTCGAGCTTCACAGACAAACGGGTGGTGCACTGTGGCTAGAAGTCTACTCAATGATAGTGTAGTAAAGTGGAACAAACAATAAGGCCATCTCCTTGATTATAAGGTCGGTGAATATATTTCTCATGTAGCTATATATATCGCTTTCACGGCAGACTTATTCTACACCTCGGCTATATGAATACTTGCTTGTGACTAAAGATTATGCTCGGCACATAGGTCAAATATGAATTTAAGTTCTCCAAATATGATTCTTCTTCTTTTTTATTAAAGAGATAAAGAATTCATATTATTGATAACTTTTCTAAAATCTGTTTAATGATCGTCCCATGTTCGAAGGGCTAATTTCAAATTTCCTTTCTTCTTTTTATTCTTTAGACAAGCCAGACACAACTATAATTTTTAGCAAACACATATTATTTCTCCTTTCTTTCTGCTTTGTTATCTTTAGCAAGCATATACCATTCCATTACTTATACATGCTGGAGCCACCTATTATTTTAGCAAACATAGATTGTCCTACTTCTGGGACAAGCTGGAAACAAAGTTTTTTTTTTTTTAATTTTTTAAACATCTGCAATCTGACTGCTTTGGTGAGCTAGAAACAACTGACTTCAAAGCCCTAAGTAAATAGCACATATGACCCAATTAGTCCAATTGTAATACTCCCCTATGAACTATTTCGTCAGCCAATAATAAAAGTATACTTTTATATTAATTCACCTACATTCTTTCACTTTTTATGTCTTAAAGTACGATTTCTCTAATATTGGAATTTGTATAAATTCCATATTCATTAATTACACCACCCATTGTGCTTACATTCTTTTTAGATAAAATCGACTTTTTGATTTTATCTTTATCCATGATCAACCAGAATAAATTTCTTTTAATACAAAACATTTTTCTTCTGCTAAAAGTAGATTACAATTGACAAAAGATTCTTTTTTTGTTTGACAAATCAATATTAATTACCAACCCTCTCATTCTAATAAATATAAAATTTAAATTCTAATAAGTACAAAATTCAATTTCTATTTAAACAATTTTTAGGAAAAAGATAAAAATACATTTCTATATATATGATAATAAACATAAATACAAAAAAACTTCCAAATGTAAACAAATGTTACAAGCTTAGTTTTTCTTTTATGATATAGATTTGCTGTGCGAATAAAATTATTAACATATATACTAACTTGTACTGTGGGTGTAAATAGGAATATAATATAGACTAAACCCATTTATTTATGTACCATATATAAGTACTTCCAAATGCACATCTAAATTATGATTTAATAGATCTGTTAAAAATTACAATTTAAATATGATAAATTTTAGTGGTGCTGAAATTTCAGCAACAGCCATTTTGTGCATGGCCATTATACACGGTCTGGCACTATATATATATAAAGACTTCTTACACTAAACAGTAAATGTTTTCAAATATTCCCTAACTTACCATAAATCAATATTTATCGAAAATGCAACAGCTCTTTATTCTTATGTCTTATTTAAGTAAATAAATTTCAAACGTATTTACATTAATTGCATGATTGATTTAAACATTCATTCTTTCTAAGCGAACTATTTTAGTCAAGCTTCTGTATTAAAAAATGTGGTATGATATTAAATGGTCTGCGTTGTTTTTGTTGAATTTTGGCTTATGCTAGGTTTAAAATTATTTTTAAAATATTTATAATATGGTGTTGTGAGTATAATCTCATATATTGTAACAATAACCACACTTTTGACAATTGGAAATAAAACCAGTTAACAATAAATAATAAAAAAATACAATATTATGGAAATTAATTTTTTATCTAGGGGAATTTAAGGACAACTAATAAAACATTATGTTCATAGTGGGGTGACTACATACAATTTACTTTTATTTGATAGGCCAGTACTAGTCACAAGCAACAATCAAATTAAACAAGCATAAAACAATGTTTCATACACACTCATTTATATTTTTTGATTGTTCCCTGACTCTAACTAATAATTTAGTACATTATGAACATAAATAATCATCATGGATCAGATGAGATATAACAATAAAATTATCAACAATAATTGTAATTAAAGAATAAAATTATATAATGATAATAAGAAAATGTATTTACATATTAATAATTAAGAAAATTGTATAATGATCACTCATGAAAGGGAAAAATCTTTGTGATTGGTTTAAAAAGTTCAATTGATTTAATTTAATGTCTTTCCTTAGCTCTGTAAGGCTATACATATGCTTATACATTATTTTAAAATTAAAATAAAGGTGAAAATAAATCTTCAATAAAATTAATTTATTAAAAACTAAAAAAAAAATTAAGAGTTATGTTTAATATATATATATATATATTCAAAACCATAAAACAATGCAATACTAGATTAAATCCAAAATTTTACCAAAATTCTTACACAACCATAGTTTCATCTACTACAAATAGACCTTCTCAAGTGAAAAGCAAACTAAAGAAAACATATATATATATATATATATATATGTATATATATATATATATATATATATATATATATATATATATATATATATATATACAAACAAACAAACCTTCCCATAATTCATTTCAAACTCCACCTTCCTTTAATATCAAAAGAAGTCTTCATAAGATTGATCGCCTCAGAATCAAGGAGTTTTATCATCAAAATCTCCTTTATTCTTCTTTTTAATTCATTCTTTTCATAAAAAATAACCGAAGCATTGTCAAACACTATTCTATGACCTGTATTCAATTCATGAATATATAAAGATAAACATAGTTATCTTAACTTAGCTTTATATATTCATGAATTGAATACAGGTCATAGAATAATGTTTGGTAATGCTTCAATTATTTTTTATGAAAAGAATGAATTAAAAAAAAGAATAAAGGAGACTTTGATGATAAAACTTCTTGATTCTGAGGCTATCAATCTTATGAAAACTTCTTTTGATATTAAGGGAAGGTGGAGTTTGAAATGAATTATGGGAAGGTTTGTTTGTTTGTATATATATGTTTTCCTTTAGTTTGATTTTCACTTGAGAAGGTCTATTTGTAGTAGATGAAACCATGGTTGTGTAAGGATTTTGGTAAAATTTGGAATTTAATCTAGTATTGTATTGTTTTATGGTTTTGAATTTTTATTTTTGCTAGTATAGTGTTAGGCAGTTTGGGTTTTATATATATATAGTATTTAAAAAACACACTCTTATCAAGCTTTTAAAATACCCTCAATCCCAGACCGCAGTTTCTGCATCTAGCATTATCAGTGAGGTGTGATGACGCTAGATGCAGAAACCATGGTCTGGGATTGAGGGTATTTTAAAAGCTTGATAAGAGTCTGTATTGTTACGAACTCTATATATAACATTTGTATATACGAGCTTTATTAAAATTAGGTCATATGACATCTAACTTGATTTTTTATCAATTTAATATATATATATATATATATATATATATATATATATATATATTGCACAAATGAAAAACTGTTTTTAAAAAAAGTATTTAAAAGTAAGAAATGTAAAAAAATGTAAAAATTTAAAGATTAGTATTTTTAGTAAAAAGTTATATAAAAAAATAGAAAGAAATGTTAATTAATTTCTATTTTAAGAATCATATTTAATCTTAGTAAATTGAAACGATTGTTTTATTAATTAAATGTAAAGCAAACTAGGCCTTGGAACACATAAATAATTGAAGTGTCAGATAAGAGATAAAATAATTAAAGATTGTGAAGGAGAATTACCAATGCAAGCACCAAGCTACACAAGGCCAGAAAGGAAAGCATCTGGGCCTTAAGAACAAATGATGTCATGTTCAATTGATCAGTTGAATTTGTGATAAAGGAGGCCTTAAATTATAAAAGAGAAAATTATTGAATTCATGAGTGGTTGTTTTAATCTTACTATTAATCTTGCAGCTATTTTGCTCACTCCATGATGTAGGGGTCTGGCAATAAAATTAGTTTCCTTTGCATTGCTCCCAATGACAGTTTCTGACCAAATGATTGGCAAGTAGTGGCTTTGTTTTCAACGAGGATGGACAATCTACAAAAGTGATCACTAGGATGAACTTCTATAAATCTTCCGAAATCATGGGGAGTATAAATTGTAATATTCAGTATGAACTTTTACAAACTTGCAATTAGTAATCTAATAGTACACTTTTAAATAAACTCTTTATCTGGCTATCAAAATAACTCTAAATTCATTAATTTTTTTTATAATGTTTGCTTTAATCATTTTCATTTTTTATTTTATTTTTTGTATTTATTAACTAAATTATTAAATATAAAGTTGGGTGTCAATGATTGCATAGACTAATTAAGATTGGGGTTAGGTCATTGCAGTTAATTTCAGACTATTTGTTTCATAGATGAGTCGAGCTGGTAGAGAGATATATGGGTGTTTATATCAATGTTATGTGAATTGTGTTAGTATACAGGGAAACATGCCCAAATGATTGCATGGACCAGAGATATAGCCATCACATTGCAATGGATACAGAGTATTCCCTGTGACATTGATCTCCTATCATTCTATAGCTAAGAACTATAAGTTGGTAAGGATTGCTCTTTCTCCACTCAAAGCATTTTTTTAATGTTTTATATATATTATTCCTTTGCCAGACAGACACACATTACTGTACTGGACAAGAATCATTTCTTTTAAATAATATTATGCTGTGGATGCACATTTCTGTCAGCTTGGTTTTATGCTAACATTTTTATATTGTATTGGTTGCATCTGTATATCAGAAAGCTAGCATGGTTTGGCTATGAACTTTTAACCTGAGGTTAAAGGTTTTGAAAAGCTTTTAATTGAGTACTCTATGTATCCTATCTATATTCATCATTCTAAAATAAAAATATTATATAAACTGTCCATCTGTGTGGACTTACTAAAATAACAATTTAAATTTAAAATTAATAGTAAAATCTAAGCAATATTAATTTATTCCTTAAAGTTATACGTGTGTAAATAAATGTTTTGTGATTATTACTGGCAGTAGCCTTTTGTTATCTTTTCTTTATTAAAAACATATTTTAAGAATTTAGATTATAAATCTCAGCTTCTTCTTGAGATAGTCATAGCAAGGACTAATTGTCAATAAAATAAAAGTAGAATCTTAATAAGTATCTGCCCACATTATACATTTTCTAGGTTCAGATAGCCTAGTGGTGCCCTGTATGGCAAATAGTGTAAGTATACTGTATTCCCCAACCGTTATAGCTCACATATATCTTTTATATCTGTAAATGTGGGAACATGACGATTAATCATTAAATTTTAATATCTGCTGACAATACAATATTTTAGCTTCTTGTGGTTCATTCTGTCATAGTTTTCCTATCAGAGTTTCTATGGCAATTTTTTTCTGAGCATTTAAAATAGGTAGATTCTCATATTGATCTATAAAAGTACATTTCTATGGGATAATGACTAGTGTTTTCTTTTTTTAGGAAGAAAATGACAACAATTTATTCAGCATTCAATAGTAATAAATTGATGAGATGAATTAAGGTTAAATTTTAAAGCATTTCTTTGTCTACAATTCCATAATCAGGTACAATCCCAGAAAGATCAGGTAAAAGATTCTGAAGGGATTCCTTAAAAATTCTTATAATTTTTTTTTTGCCTTGATGAAAGACATGACAGCCAAAGGTATTAAAATTTTTCCTACAGTTTCTTGGAAAGCACACAATTTAAAAAGCTTATATTGGCTTCCATAGTAATGTGCTTGTTTTAAAAAAAAAAATACTCTTTTATTTTAAAAGAATAAAATAATAACGCATTTTATTTTTACACTTATTTTTTTTATAAATAAATGCATAAAATTTCTTTCTTTCAAAAAACTTTATTTACATAACTAATGAACATATATATATATATATATATGAGGAAGGTACTTGATATTGTACTGAAACGTCAGAATTTAGCTTTTTCACTACACGGAATATCCCGCAAATAGTAATAATAATATGACATATATATATATAAATTCACATATTATACATTTCCAACGTTTCAACTGTTTTTATACCATTACATCATTTTCAAAGATCTACAATAAAAAAAAATACATATCTTACATAATACACTAAATACAAAATCTCTTTTTTATATTAACATTAAAACATCAAATTCATTCTAATAAAACATATTAATTATACATAATTATATTTTACTTACTTCTTCCTCCCTCTATATCTTTTATTATAAAACTTCCTTTTTTTTTTTACATATTAAGTATAAATTTTCAAAAATATTAGAAACCATCTAAAACAACAATAAACAAAAAACTACTTAAATCAATTTAACCCACCCCTAATTACAAATTTATTTATTTTTTTAATTATTTTATTTAACTTCCATATCAATTATCTACATTCCCTATCTATATTTTTAAATCTATTTAAAAACTAATGTAAATTTTTCCTTTATCCTTTAACAATTTACTTAAATACTATTTGAAATACAGGCATTATTATACCTGGAACTTAATTGTAAATATAAGGAATTTGAATTCAAACATTCAAGCAACCTTCAACTATCCACACTACCTTATATTACTGATACACATGACCACACACATGTAGAAAAGATAAATAATCACCAATATACATATTTCATTCTGAACCATAACTCATCAGTTGGTCCAGATTATCCTCTCCCACACAGATATATAATCAGTGCTCAGTTTATATTAAGATAGCAAATTCTTATACTTTAATGGACAGGCTTCAATCTACTCTAACCTCCAACTTTTTAGCCATCCATACCATTGAAAATCTGATGATAGAATGTCCAAATCCCATTCTGATGACAATATTGTCATCATGCCCACGTTAATCTCAAGTCACTCTGACCCCTCTTCTATGTATTTAAATGTATACTATTCTATACATTTATTATTTCCATTTCTTGATATTCTCTTTTATTAATTAAATTTTCTAAATTATATTTCTATTTATATACATGTTTAAGAATTAATCTACTTTCCTTCTTATATTTATTATTATGTTATTCATAACTTTTTTAATATCAAAAAATGTATTTCTTGAAACATTATAACTACTACATATTATATTATGTATATCTTTCTTATCATTCCTCTTTCTGATTATTTGAGAAACAGTGGGTAAACTCATTTTCCAGACATTGCTCATTTTATAAAAATCCTTTTTAAAAACCGCATACATATTTTTATCGATAAAGCTTAATGTTTCAATTATACATTTTTTTATTTTCCTGTTAACATTTTTTAAACTTAATATGTTGGAAATAGTTTCAATAGATGCTAATTAATCCATACATCAATTGATCAATTATCATCTATTGAAATTATTTCCAACACATTAAATTTAAAAAATATTAATGTGAAAATAATAAAATTTATAACTGAAACATTAAGCTTTATCGATAAAAAATATTTATGCAGTTTTTAAGAAGAATTTTTATAAAATGGGCAATGGCTGGCCAGTGAATTTACCCACTGTTGCTCAAATATGTAATTTTGTAATTTCTACATATGAAGAAAATATTTTGAAAAAGGAATTTTATCAAAAAATATTACTGTATATTATCGATATGTTGATGATGTTTTATGTGTAAAAACAAAATACAATTAATGAGTTGTTTAAAGAATTACATAGTTTAAAAGACCTAAAATGGATAAAAACAGATGAAAATTTATATGCCTTCAGTTTCTTGGTCTTAAAATAACTAGAAATTAATGTATGCTGGATTAAAAGTATGATCATTAAATTAATAGCAAAAAAAGGTTATATTCTATATAAATCAAAAGTGCCAATGTCACACAAAATGGCAGGTTTGAAGTTCTTCTTATTTAGAAATAATAGACTTTGCAAAAATATTCATCGGATAAAAGCAAAAATATTGGTTACATTTATAATCATATATACAACGTTACTAGAGATTTTAATACAAAATATAAGAATAAAATTTTCAGTAATAATGTTGATTCTCCTGCTAATAAAAAATATGGATATCAATACCATATATTTCAGGTGATGAAGTAAATTTTATAAAATATATTCATAAAAATATGTGTGATATTGCATTTTACACATCTCCTACATTAAACAAATTTATAAATAACTCTAAAGAAAAAATCTAATTTATAAACAAAAATTGAGTCATTTATAAATGAATATGTAGGTGTGGCAGTGGATATATAGGTGAATGGAGATGTACATTGGAAAAAAAGAACTAAAGAGCACTTGCTGTTATTAAAACAGGTTCAGAAATCAAAACAAAATTGTAAAGTGATAATACTTCAGCATCTGTTTTTATGACCATAATAAGTCATGTATTTATGGTTTTGACTTCAATTTTATAATGTAAAAATATTGCAAATTGAAAAAAATAACAATAAAAGGAAAATAAAGGAAGCTATGCTAATATACATATACAAACATGACTTACTTAGCAGGCAGGCAGCAAACATTAAGATCACAGAATTGAGGAAAGGTTAACCTTTCAAAGTGTTAGTTGACAAAGATTACTAGGATAATCAAAAGTGCTTATAAGTAGATGAAATTTTTAATTATTTATTTACTGTATTTATAAATTATTCAGTTATATAATTTACCAGTCAAAACATGTTGATCAATCTAACATGAGCTGGAACGCAATGAAATGTTCTTCAAATCCATTCAAGTCAGAGATGTAGGCCATGTACCAACCTGGATCTGAACCCATTCCATAAGCCCCAGTTCAAAGACCTAATGGATAACATATAATGATGGCACATGAGAATTAATTCTAAAATTTGGCCCACTAGCAGAGCGGAAAAGACAATGAGACTTATTTACTAACTATATTATGACTTAATTAAATAGGCATACAGATGGTTGTATGTGAGGAAGTGGAGAAAAGGGAATTCAAATGACTCAAATAAGTTTAGATAATAAAATAGTTTAATAACATGATAAATTATTTATATACATTTATGTGTGTGAATGAGCAAGTGGTTTACCAAATGATAGATAAATACATAATGAAATTCATGGTAAAGGTGCTCATGTGCTCTTTTATCAATTATATATAGATACATCTTTGGTGGGTATGGTATTTAAATGTCAATCAATTGTTAAAAAGATTACATAAGATTGCTATTAACACTTTGGTTTACGGTTCTGAAACACAGTGATAGCATATTATTTTGGGGAGCATTCTGAGATTCATTACATATATAAGAAAAACTATTTGCACACCATTGTGGTTCTGAAAATAAAATACATTTGAAAACTTAAAATTAATTACATGACAAAGTATTTATTGAAAAAGATTTAAAAGACAGAAAACTTGATTTTTCCCAAGACAGATACTCCTAAAAACACAATAGTAAATTAATATTGTGGGATTGTATAATAAAATTGAAATAACATTATTAATTACTAAAATTAGTGATATTTGTCATTTACATATATTTTGATCAGAGCACAATTTTAAGATTATAACATCAAAACTGTGTCATGAAACAAACAAAATAATAAAGAAGTGATGCTACTGACATAATGGTAAAGAAATAACAGAAAAAAAGTTGTGCTTTTGGATGAAAGATGACAGCTAAGACCCCCATTTTAGGGCAGTGCTTAAAGAAAAGTGGATAGGCATAGCATGGCCCAAGCTATGAAAAAGATGGTCCTGGGAAGCTCACTATTTACAGGACAGAACATAAAGATGAATCCATAGGTTTGATCTTGTCACAACCCCCAGATTAGAATCACATAATATATATATTCATGATGAAATAATAAATATTGATACATCTCGCATGAAATTTATAAATGAAATTTTAAAAAAAAGCTAAGAATAAAGTTATTGATAGTCATACATATTATAACTTATATCCATCATCTGCTATTTGCCCTAGGATATTTTCGAATATAAAGCTACATAAAGAAAATTATCCATTGAGATTGATGGTTGATTTTGGTGGTGCATATTATTATCAAACATGTAGATATATTGAATTATTACTTCAAGATATTTTAGGTTTTGGAGAATATACTATTTCATCATCGTTTGATTTGTAGATAAAATTAAGAATATAAATATAGATTTACATGACACAATTTGTACTTTTGATATAAATAAAATGTATGGATCAATAGATAGAATAGAGTCAATTAATATTATTTATAATGCTCTTGTTTCAAAAAATGTAAAGTCTGATATTATAAATTTTATTATAAAAGTATTGCAGTTTATTGATAAAAATATTTATGTTAATTTTAATAATGAATATTATAAAATGAATTTTGGTTGGCCAATGGGTCTTACCGCTGTTGCTCAAATTTGTAATTTTGTTATATCAACATATGAAAGTAAAATTTTAAAACAATTGAAATATCAAGAAATTAAAGTATATCATAGATATGTGGATGATGTTTTTATTTGTGGAAAACAAGAATTAATAGTCAATTTATTTAATGAATTAAATGAGATTAAGGATATAAACTGGGTTATAACTAAAGAGAAATACAATTCCATAAAATTCTTGGATATTCAAGTTACTCTTAATGATTACAGTTTGGATTATCTTATGTTAATCAAACCAATTGAAACCAGAGGTTTTATTCCATATGAATCACATGTACCTATGTGTCATAAGCTGTCTGGATTGAAATCATTCTTACTTCGAAATGAAAAATTATGCAAATATTCTAGTGATAAAATTAAAAATGTACATTTATTTGTTAATGACTTGTTAAAAATTGGTTATTATAAAAATGCAATTGCTAATATTATTAAAGGATTTAAAAGAAATCAACACTATAATAAAATTAAAAATAAAAATATCAAAATGAAATGGATTTCAATGCCATTTATATCAGATGAGCAGGTCAAGTTTATTAGGAAAATTTATAATGGTTTGTGTCGTATTGCTTTTTTCTCTACAAATAACATAAATAGATTGCTTAATAATTCTAAAATTCAAAATTCAAAGTTTAATCAAAATTCTATTATATATAGATTGATATGTGGATGTGGCTTACAATACATTGGTGAATCTAAGTGTACATTTGAGAAGAGAATAAAAGAACATATGCTTTTATATAATAGAATTCAAAAAGAGAATCAATATGGAACAGATGTAAATAAACCTTCATCATCTGTTATATTTGATCATAATAAATCTTGTCAATATGGATTTAAATTTCATTATAAAAATATGAAAATTATTCAAATTGAACGTTGTCATAATAAACGTAAAATAAAAGAGGCTATGTTGATTTCAAGAAATCATCAAATGTTAATGAATTGCCAGTCATCAAATGTTAAGATAACAGAATTGTGGGAAATCTGAATTGAACTATGGGTATTGTTAAGGGTTGTCTCATTTTGATTATTCAATGTTATATAGTTGATAAAGACTACAAAGTGTATAGTCGAAAGTACTTCTAAAAGAATATAATTTATATAAATTGTACTATATTTTGATATATATATTGATTTGTATATTACATATATTGTGAAACGAATACAGATATCAAACTTTATTTATTACATATATATATATATATATATACTGGTATATTCCTATATATAACTATATATATATATATATATTTGTACCCTTACTTCCAGAAAATATATAGTATAATAAAATGGAACTAGCTCAGATAAATTATGTTCTGCTAAAATGTGTATAATTACTAATAAAGATATTCTACAATACTGTATCTTATTAAACTAGTTCTAAGTAATAAAATAATAATATGGTTTGACATTATAAACTAAATAAAGAAAATATCTACTAAACATGAAACTATGAAGTGAGCTTACAAGTGGCAATACAAATTACATTGAGCCAATATCCCACAGGATAATACCTCAATGGCACAAAAATACTATTCCCTCTTTTATTACCTCAATTAATAAATTTATAGCATACCTATATCTTTAACAATAACTAATTAATTAATGTAATTTTAAAAAATTGATTTTAATCTCTTATTTCAAAGTAATCTAACTAAAATAATCTCAGGTTCTTTTAAAATTAATTCTAGGTAATTAAAATTCCTGTAGTTAAGGATGATAAGGGTTTTAATATCAATTTCAACTACACCTAACTTATAACAATAATAATAAATAAACAATACTAATATTCCTCTATGTACAACTTAATTTTATCTATTTTTCTTTATTATAGTAATAATCATCAAAAACAAGAAGTCAGTAATATACATGACTTTTAATCTTCATATAATATCTTAAATAAAAATAATGTGGTATAATCTTATAATTTGAGAATATATGGCAATGGTTAATATTATAATCCCATGTAATATATTGTAATTATCTTATGACCATAATAATAACAATATGCTAATGTCAATAAATTTTTTAAAAATCATATTAAGAGAATACTTTACTTCTTAAATAATAATTTTATTTTATACTGTGCAAATATTGTTTTAATTCAAATTATCTGTTGTCATAGGTTGCAGTAAAAATTGATTCGACACATAATTTTATAAACAAGTTTAACAAATTTTATTACCTTAACTTTAATAAATAACTTATTTACACTATTTACATTCCAAGAGAAAAAAAAAATCTTACATTATTACAATTTCCATTACCCAAATTACTTAAATATTTTAAACATTTATTAAAAATTTGAAAAATAACAATTAATAGTACTCAAGGATCTACATCACATTTTAAACATCATTTACTATTAAATTTCACCATGGTATGATTTCATCCCAAATATACATCATTTATGAAAAACGTAAAAAAATAACAACTAAAAAAATGTTTATTCCAGCTAAATATACTACAGATATATCCCACTATAACATAATTGTCATACATTGTGTCTTTTAATGAGTATTAATTTAATATCAACTAAATGTATGTGTTGATGTAATTCCTTAACATTGAGTAGTATTTATCAAATATATAATTATTTGTTTCATTCCTATGCTGTTCTGTTATAATATATCATTTATTAAAATATGAAATACATGTATGTTTTTTTAAAACTACTTAAAGTTGTTCAACAACTTTTTCAATCACACTTTACTTATTAATTACACACCTTCATAAAATCAGTCTATTAAAATATAAAAAAAATTCTATGATTCTTTTTCTTATTTAACTTTTATTCTTAACCTCACTTGAAGTTTACAAAACTACTAAGATCATATATTATTCCTATCCCATACAAATAAAATTCTACATTTAAACATCGTTTTAATCTCATTTTAATTTATTTTTAATTCACTACCTTTTAAAATTACTATATAAACTCATCCCTATACCTCCTCAAAATTCTTACAATATACTTCTAAATCAATAAATAAATTTGCATATAAAGATATTAATTTAAAATGTCCAATAAGAAAAGATTATTTCACTTCCCTAATAATTCGTGAACAAAATACAAAAAAAAAAAAAAGACTTAGTACCAATATAATAAATCAATACTTTAACCATATAAAAGCAATACTAAAGTTCAGTTACGAAAGAATCATACAATTATTTTCCCCATTAAGTTATAATAAATTTATACTATAAAATAAAAGTATGCATATTTTAAAATAAACAAATTCCTATAAGTCTTATGTGTGTACAATGTATTCACGTAATCACACATTGGTACAAAATTACATAATATTTGGTACATCTAAAGAGAAAAAAAACACCATAAAATTATTAATATTAAACAAGTTCCATCATAAATAAATAAGTTGACTTTAAAGAATCCATATTTATCAATAAAAAAAATTATTCAAAAGTTATATTATTTTCCGAGGATTCTCTTATGGATCATGGTGTTTTTTTTAAAATATAATGAAACTGATTCGGATGTCCGTATATACTTATTGCATATTTTTTTTAAATATATTTCAACAAATTAATTTGTTTATCATTCTATATATCCAGCAGACAGAATTTAATACTAGGACGTTTTCTTATTTGTCTACAAGTATTTATATTTTATTAAAGTTTTCCAAATTATCAGCTTTCAAGAGTTATTACAATGCATATAGTATTTTAAAACAATAACTGCTTAATATGTTAGGTATTCTAATAATTATCTGCATTTTTTCATCTTTTATTTAAAGACAATTTTAAAATAAATTATTTAAAATACTCTCTTTAGAAAGAAGTATTTTCGGCATTTTTTAAAAAAATAAATCTATTCTTAAAGTTATCACAAGTTTTGAATTTCTCCCCCCCCCCCATATTATTTTCTGCTCTGTACAAATATTATCTTTCCAACATAAAAGTATTTTATATTTTTTAATGTAGATTTTTCCATTTAATTTTAAATATGATGTCCAACATGTTAACTTTATCCACAAATTATTTATTTTAGTTAACATTGATTCAATTATATTTCTAATTAAACATTTCTAATATTTTTTATAAAAATTAGTAGTTAAATGTGGTACTTCCATAATTGTCTGATGTTAAAATTAAGCTTGACAACAATGGTTGGCAAGGAATTATAATTACTTAGCACTGCATATTCATACAGCACAATTTCTTTGCTTATTTAATTACTCTCATTACGAAATGATAAATTATTTGGAGAGCTGTTATAGCACTACATTTGGCTATATTAGATGGCTGCACTTAACTAACAGAAAGCATCCCAAAACAATGGAGTCGCAGCTTTAATACCAAAATAAATTACCCACTTGATTGGGTAACTGGACAATCACCTGCTACCCTATTTACATATCTAGCCAACAATGCAGAATCAAAATTAAAAATAACTAATGACTCATCTAATATTTATTACTTATTACATTATTTAATTCCCAAATTAATTTTTATCTTTTATTTAAATCCACTAAACACCTTAAAAAATATATTTTTACTTTATCTCACTTTTGGTTTTTAATTCATCTATTTTCCCAAGCGAAATAAGAATGTAATTTTTATTCATTATATTCATTTTTAAAACAAAAAAAAAAAACAGGATTTAATATTTTATACTAACAAATTTTATTTTTATCTTGTGGTAGTCAAATATAATATTTCAATCCTACAATAAAATTTTAAAGCAATGTTGCAACTTTACTAAAAAACTTGCAAGCACACATGTATAGATGTCTATATGTCACATGACTTATAACCTAGATAAAATGCTTCAAATTTATCTGGAAACAAAACAAATAATTTAATTTGCAAAAAATATATATTATATAAAAATAATAATATAACAAATTTTAAAATAATAATTTTAATATCACAAAATTTGAATACCCATTTTTTCACAATACTACCTTTAAATAAATATTTTAAATTCAATTATTAAGTATTAATTTTTTATTATTAAAATATCTATTTATTTAACTTTAAGTTATTACTTTTAAAATTTGCTTTAAACATTTATTTACAAGACCTGTTAATGCAGAATATATCATGGCCAGTTTTCCCAACCATATAATATTACCATTGATCATTATTTGAC
This sequence comes from Epiperipatus broadwayi, assembly GCA_028023455.1. NCBI lineage: Eukaryota > Metazoa > Onychophora > Udeonychophora > Euonychophora > Peripatidae > Epiperipatus > Epiperipatus broadwayi. The sequence continues at coordinate 1,114,667 of JAQFVV010000220.1, read as the reverse complement.
CATTTTTCTCAAATATTAGCATAATTTTACACATTAAATATTCTTATTATACTTTAATTAGACTTTTAAAAGATTGTTAACAAAACATCATCATCATATCACTAAAATACATCTTAAATTTAATTTTTTTTAGTAAAATTGATAAAACAATTTATTAAGACCTATATATATATATATATATATATATATATATATATATATATATATATATATATATATATATATATATATAATATATATATATATATATATATATAAGCCAACACCTATGTACTTTAATAAAAAATAATAATAATTAAAAAATGTTATTGAAAAGTTAAAATTTTATAACTTTTAGGCATGCATCTCAAATATATACATAAAATATATATATACATGACTAAAGGAGTGGGTGAGATATAGGGTTTGGACATAGGATAGTACATGGTAAGTGGATAGAACCATGAAGCTACATCTTAAGCTAAGATTGACTGCTTCAATAATTATGTATATTGCTTTGAAAAATTACAGACATCGAATTATATATATATATATATATATATATATATATATATATATATATCGATGTCTGTATTTTATTCATATATATATATATATATATATATAATAAAAATAAAATGTCCATTAAGTCCATTAATTAAAACAAAATTGTAATCATAATAAAAATAATAAATTTAATGGTAATAAACTATTATAAACCATCTTTAAATATGCTGAAGTACTTTCAATTAATTTCTTAAATCTGTCTCAAAAATATAAATTCCATATATAATTTGACAAATTTCTTTCACAAACTAATATTTAAAAATATAATTAGTAATATGGTAGCAATTACATAAATAAAGTTCACATTCCATTTTTATTATTCTGCCATTGCATTAATTCAAATTGTTAATAATTTATTATTTTTCTCCCTCTTGACTACAGTTTTACCTCAATGAAAAATGGACCTTTATATAAAAATTTCACTCATCATCAATGTGTATTCATTATTTTGATATATTGTTTGCTTCTAAGATCTTTTAAAAAAAATTGAACCATTTTTAAAAAAAATCATCAGTTTTTCATGATGACAGTCAAAAATTCCAGTCATTGTATAAGATTGATAACATAATACAATAGTGACTTTACTAAAGCAAAATCTTCCAAAAATGGTGTCATTCTTGCTAAAAAATATACAGTAGAATCTATTAAAATATTTTATTTAATTTTCAACCAATGACTTTACAAAATATTCAATGTTTTCATTTATGTCATATTCAAAGAAAAAAACATTTTTATTGTTAATGTCTACAAAAGTAAAAAAAAATCCCGTTTCAGTCATCGCAATAACAACAAAAAGTACTAATATTTGATTGTAAAATGTGTGTGTTAGCTAACTTATATGTATTCATGGATAAAAGTTCTTATGACTTTATTTTTCCCAATGGAAAAATATGATGATTATAATATCCATCATAATGGTATGAGAAAAAATGATTTCATATACTGTGCAGCTAATAATCAACTTTGTAGAACAAAGGAATAGTAAATGCAACTTTAAAATGCCTTATGGTTTTTCAATTTTCAATTATACAATTTGTTTTTGACTTATTGAAGATAATGTTTTATTATAAATATAGTCTACCAAAGAATACAATAACAATTTAATCATAAGATGCAGCAATAAAATGCACATAACATTTCTTTATTTATATTTTATTTAATTTCACTATAATTATGTAAAATATAAAAAATGCAATTAAAAAAACTAAAGATTTGCAGTGCACAAAGAAAAATCAAAGATGTTACTGATTACAAATTACAAAAATAAAAAAAAATTTAATAATTAATAAAAATACATCTAAAATTATACATTGTTTTATTTTTTTATTTAATTTTAAAATGTGGATTGTGTTTTCTTTTATTCATGCTTTATTTTAATTCACAGGACCATGATACAGGAATTATTATTTTATGGTTATGTAAAAACTAAAGTGGTGGTTAGCAATGGAAAAATTATATATTTTTTCTTTTAAAATTATAGCTACTGAAATGTATTTGAATAGCATATTTACTTATAGGTTGAGATTTTTTTTAAATATTATGCTAAGTAAAATGTTTATTCATTATGCGATATGTTTTTTTCAATTTACGTTTTAGTACTTAAATAATTTTTTTATATATTTTGAATTTAAAAGGACAAATTAAACTTCCCCATTCCCATTAGGATTTCATTACAATTGCTTATTTATTATGTGAGATTTTGTTTTACGCAGCATTTTGGAGACTAATTATCACTGTGATCTAGGGTAAAGATATATTAAGTAATGACACAAAAAATGTCAATAGGTGGTACAAAAATAATTCAAAAAATTTGGAAAAGACATTTTCATACACTTTGAAATAATACAATAAACGATTATTATTATTCTTATATTATTAAAAATATTTTATTGAAGTTATTTAACAATACAATGTAATATAAGGAGCGGTTAATAACTCTAAAATAAGCTCATTATATCACACTTGTAATACAAGCTTATTGAATTAAGTCTAGTGATGTAAGACATGTTTTCATTACTATTAACAATACAGCAATAATATTTCAATCTTTTCTTCAGTCATAATGAGTATAATTTTTTAATAATATATATATATAATGATTTTAAAATCATTGTAATTTTAAAATGAACAAATAAGCCAAGAGGTATTGTGTATTTGCTATTTTATTAATATGATCATTGGAACCTCTAAATTTTATGGATAGCAAAACAAAATCATAAAGAAGTTCAAAATCAGATATCAACATTTCAGTATCTAGTATAATGATTTAAATAATATGTTTAAAACTTAAAAAAAAATATGAAAGATAATTGAACTATCAAAAAAAAAATCTTCCATTTCAAGCATTTGGCTTTTTCATATTTTGATTGAAGATAAAAAATTGAATTGCTTCCATTCTTTCTAATCCCACTACATGACATCAAAAATTGTATACTGTAATGGTATTCAGGAGAGTTAAAATGATAAGATGGTGGGTAAAACAACTGTCTAAAATCCTCTTGTAAAAAATAGCTTTATTCTCTAACATAGCCTATTGCAAAATTATGAGAATTACAGCAGTTTTCCTCTTGATTTATTCTTTAAATAAGACTTTTATATTAAGAAGTGAACTGAGAGGTCATCTGCTTTTCTAAAAAAATATTGAGTGGTATTTACAACTTGACAATAATATGTTTATCTGTCTTTGGTTTGAACCCCATTTTCAATATGCTGGATATAAAAGTATCCCAGAAGATGAATTTTTAATCACACATATATACTATCAGAAATTTTAAAAAAAATATTGTGAAACCACACTTGGAGAGAAGGTTTTTCAAATAACTGTATCTAAATAGAAGATTTTCATATTACTTAGATATGTGATAACAATTTTTATTTCGCCTTCACTTTGTAATTAATAATACACTGATGCATTGCAGTGAAACTTTTTTATGTAATAATTTGTAGGTTATATATATATATATATATTCTAATTTGCAGACTTAGTGATTTCAGAGCCCTTGCTGCTCCATATTCATAGTCTTTTCAGATTATTAGTGTTATATGCAAATGTATGCAAATTGCTTCCTATACTATCCATTTTTTGGAAATGGCAAATCAAGTGACTCTTTAATTTATTGATTTGGCATCACTGGTGATGAAACAAGCTTCCTTAATTTTTCTCTTGATATCATTCCTTTCTGTGCATAAAATGTCACCCTTGGAGGGCTCAAATCTGTGATTGAGCTCTTGCTGATGGTTAGCAAATATAGATATGCCTTTTTTGTTTATTGCTCTTGTATATGTGTATTTGTGCTGAGCTAATTATTGCCAACTGTGGCATGAGTTTTTCCATAATAAACCAAATCACACCCCATTTGAGAGCACACAATTCTATATACCATTGGGGGGTTTCTTCAATGTTTCTTTTATCTCTGGTATTATTAATAAGCCTATTGGTGTTTGGAGGGGTTCTAAATCCCAGTTTAAATTTTTTCTGTAAAAATTTATTGAACTTTTGTGCTACTGCAGGTATATATGGTACAGTCAAATGTTGTCTGTCTTCTTTTATATTTTGTTGAAGTCTTTTGTAAAAGCCTTCTTTCCTGTTGGTTATTGTTCTGTGATTAAAGCCCACACTTATTACATCCCTGATGTAACTGGTGATGTTGTTTTTCTTGTACAACTCTAATTTGTATAGATAGTGATTACAAAATAAGAAGGCAGATAGCGCTGCAAGTTTGTGTGATTTAGAGGAATTTGAGAGTGGATGGAGGTAACCTCTAATGCACAAGGGTTTGATTATCATGGAATGGTTGATTGCAGCATTCTCTCTGTTGATTTTTAAATCAAGGTACTTGACTACATTTTGCTCATTGTCATATGTGCAATTAAAAATCAGGCTAGAGAGAGTGTGGGGTTCATGTAAGACATTTTTGGTTGTGTTTTCTGGTGCTGCTATAAATATATCCACATATCTAATATAAATTGTTGTTTGTGCTGTTTTTTTTGGAATTTTGGAAGCACTTGTTGTTCAAAATGATTTAAAACAATGCTGGAAACAATCCCACTTAGAGAGAGACCCATTGGCCAACCGTTATTCATTCTATACTAGTTATTTTCATATGATGCCAAAATGTTTCTATATAGCCATTTCATAAAGTCTACTATAAACTGTGTCTTAGGAATTGGGCAGTCTTTCTTACTTAGCTCATGTTCTATTCTGATTGATAGCTGTCTGTAATATCTACTGTTGCAATCTTGAATTATTGAGGTATCACTGCCTTTTTAATTTTGTCTACAAATTCAAATAATGATTTAATTGTAAACAAACCAAAACCTAGATAGTCAATTAGCCAATCGTTAATCAATTTAGATGCATTGAAGTGGTGGACACCGTCAAAGTCCAACATTAGTCTTAAAGGTACTCCCTGTTTAGCAGCTTTGCATTTGCAAATAATCTTGGTTGCATGGTTGTGGATAGATAAATCCTGTAGTAATCGGCTCTGTTGAAGCTTTTGTCCTTTTGTGCATGCAAAACTGAAGTGATAAATTTATCTTTATTGATTTTATTGTTGAACAATGTGATTGCCTCAAATTTCAATCTTTAAATCTGTGCATTTGTTTTATCTTTATAATCTGCAGCACTCATTAAGACAAATCGTGCTGCCTACTGCCCAACTTCTAAGACACAGTTTAATGTAGACTTTATGAAATGGCTAGATTAAAACATTTTGGCATCATATGAAAATAACTGGTATAGAATGGACAACGGTTTGGCAATGGGTCTCCCTCTAAGTGGGATTGTTTCCATCATTATTTTAAATCATTTTGAACAACAAGTGCTTCAAAAATTCCAAAGAACAGCACAAAGCACAATTTATATTAGATATGTGGATGATATATTTATAGCAGCACCATAAAACACAATCAAAGATATCTTACATGAACTCCACACTCTAGCCTGATTTTTAATTGCACATATGAGGATAAGCAAAAGGTTGTCAAGTAACTTGATTTAATAATCAACAGAGAGAATGTTGTACTCAACTATTACATGATAATCAAACCTTTGTGCATTAGAGGTTACCTCCAATCACTCTCAAAATCCCCTAAATCACAAAACTCGCAGGACTATCTGCCTTCTTATTTAGTAATCACCATCTATGCAAATTAGAGTGAGTAAAGAAAATTAACATCACAAGCTACATCAGGGATCTAATAAGTGTGGGCTTTAATAACAGAACAATAGGCAACTGGATTGAAGGCTTTTATAAAAGACTTCAACAAAATATAAAAGACAGACAACATCTGACTGTACTATGTATACCTGTAGTAGCAAAAAACTTCAGTAAAATTTTACAGAAAGAAGTTAAACTGGGATTTAAAACCCCTCCAAACACCAATAGGCTTATTAATAATACCAAAGATAAAAGAAACATTGATGAAACCCCTCAGGTGGTATATAGAATTGTGTGCCCTAAAATGGGGTGTGATTTGGATTATTATGGAGAAACTCTTGCCACAGTTGGCAATAGATTGGCTCAGCACAAATTCACATATACAAGAGCAATAACCAACAAAGAAGGCAGCTTTGCATTTGCTGACCATCAGCAAGAGCTCAACCACAGGTGTGAGCCCTCCAAGGCTCACATTTTTTGCATGGAAAGGAATGATATCAAAAACAAAAATTAATGAAGCTTGTTTCATCACCAGCGATGCCAAATCAATAAATAAAAGAGACACTTGTTTTGTCATTTCCAAAAAATGGATAATATAGGAGGCAATTTACATACATTTGCATATAACACTAATAATCTGAAAAGACTATATATGGAGCAACAAGGGCTCTGGAATCACTAAGTCTGCAAATTAGAATATATATAAAAAAAGCCTGCAAATTATTACAGAAAAAAGTTTCACTACAATGCATCAGCGTATTATTAATTATTTAGATATGGTAATTTGAAATATTTTCACTTCAAAAATCATCACACAGCCACACACAAATATGAAAATGAAGAGTTGAGTGTCACATTTTATGTGGATTTTGTTTTATACTTTTGGAAAAATTAATTAATCATCATCTATTGATTTTTGATTTTAATTTAATATAATAAATATATTAAAATCTATGCATTTCATTTATTTTCAGATGAATAGATGATTGACTGAAAACATTAGGACAGAAGTAACATAATGCAATTAAATAAAATTGAAAATTACTTTTTGGTTGATCTGAAACAGATTTCTGACTTTTAAAATGGTAATCTCCAGTGAAAGATTATATGCTTTCTCATATCACTTAACCAAAGCTACTATAGCAATCTTGTCTTCAAAAATTGATATAAAATAATCATTTCAAAATTAATAAATAATTATTAAAAAATCCGCTTTTAAATTTTATTTGTATTTACGTTAAAAAAAAAAAAATCAATTTAATGTACTATTTAAGTTTTTTTTTTAATGTTAATTTAGTATATTATTAAGTTACGTGTTTGTTTTCTTTAGTTTATATCTTAATCCTCTTTATTGATGGCATCTATTGTGAAAAGTGAAAAAAATGCCATTGTCGAGATAAATATATTGAGGACATCATTAGAAATGACAATTAAAGTAATAAGCTTGGCGTAAAACATATATTACTGGTGAGAACGATATTAAATGAATTTTGTAGTTCTGGGCTGAAATAAAAATATTTCTCATTTAATAATGTTTTTAAAAATTTCAAATTATTATAAGAAAGTTGTTAACTGAATAAAAAAGTAGAAATTTATACTTATGGTTTGGGTTAAATGGAATTTAATTACAAACAAGTGTAGACTCCTATCTTTGCTATTTGAACACTATTTATTGTAATGGTGAGTAATCAATGATTACAAGTCATTGTGCACTTTAATCTCTATACTCTGACAAGTCCTGGATTTTGGTTTTACTATTGAAAATTTGGAATTCAATGTTGAAACCATATTTACGTCATAGCCAAAAAAAAGTTTAAAGTCATTCTGAAATAGAAGAGACAAAAATCTTTTAATTTGATTATGTGGAGAGAGAAACAAATACTTAGAGAGAAAAAATAACAATATTTAAAAGTAATAAACATATGCTTTATTTCTATTTATTTTTATATGAAATGGGGTAAATGAATTGACAATGTCTTACCGGTTCCTAGATATGAGGGATGAAGAAAATAATAATTAATTTGAGTAGAGAAAAAGAAATATAGTAATGGAAAATAAATATGAATAAAAAAAATAAGTTGGAGTTATATATGAATTAAAGATTATTTAACATGTAAAATAATAGAAGATACACCTAAAGGAAACTTATTGATATTTGTGCAAGAGTTTTGAATACTAAATGAAGACGTAAAAAAGTGGATTAACAGTAAATGTAGATGTGGTTTATGGTGAGATGGAAAAGATAGTTGAGAATGCATATTTTTGAAATGTGAAATATGGAAACGGAACGAGGATAAATTGTTTTAAAGAATAGAACAAATTTAAAAACTACAAAAAAATTAAAGATTATGTGACTTTTTTTTATGTTTTAGCAATTGAATGTTTGGGGAATATGAAAACAAGATAGTTGAATTAATGTAAAGATTTCATTAATATGGGATAAGAAAAAAAAGAAATGCATTAAAGCTGAAGAAAACAATTGAGCAATAAAAAGTAAGAAGTAGCTAGTTTAGGCATAAAATCTATACACAAAGTGTTTTGATCTTGTTTAAAAAGTCATTTTCATTACAACAATCGATCTCTGTCGACAATATGCTTTTTGGCAGATCTTTTTTCTTCATTGTCATTATGAAAAAATGTTGCATATAAAATTGTTTGGGTTCATGTATATAATACATAGATATTGTCAAATATAAATAATATATTAAAAATTATTGAACTGATAAACACCATGAGTAATGTTTATGATTATCTATTTCTTCTTATAATCCTAATTTAAATAAATTTGTTAAATCAGAAAATATCAAATATCTCATTAATAATTATACATATATATTATGCATATTAATTATAATTTTTGATATGTTTAATAAACTTTTAAATCTAATAACAATATTGTGATATATGAGTATCTCATTAGAGGTTGCTTTATTGAAAACTTGTAGTGGAATTCTCGTTTGTAATATAATAAAAGGGATTTTGTGATAGCATAAATTTAAAAATAATTTTGGAACTAAATATAACTATATAAAAATTATATAATTAAGAAACAAAAAATAAATGTACTCTAAATAATACCTAATGACGTTAAGTAATATAAATATAACAATATTAATTAATAATTAAAACTTGCTAACTAAGTTAATAAAATATTAATATTATAACTGAACTTCATTCACATTCTTAAAGAAATCAATAGAAAAATAACTGATAGACTTTTCAAAACTGTATTAAGGATATTTAGTATATAAAAAAGCAGCAATTGATCAGTAAAATTATTATTGACATAAAACAATTAATGAAAAAAAATAAGGAATATTAAAATATAAAAATGATACATTAAAAAAAATTGAATATCTCAAATTTTGAAAAATGCTGTAAAAAGAATTGATAATGATATAAGAAAATATAATTGTGAAGTAGCAACAAAGCTGTAAAAGAGAATAAAAGTTTAAAAAGTAAAACAATACCTTGGTATTGGTAGGAAACATTTCTGCAATAAGAGGAAAAGATTAAACTATTACTAAAAAGAGAGATGACATAATAAATGTGTAAAAAAGTTGTTCAAGAATTATATAGCAATAAAGAACAAGTAAAAGTATATCTACAATTACTATATCTTCTGAATTGCTCATGATTTTAAATATGGAAATAAAACATACAATTAAATTTATGTAAAAGGAAAAAGTTCCAGAAAATGAAATCATAATCGATATCTTAAAAGATGCAATTGAAAAAGTAGAAAATTTTTGGGCAAAGTTATATTCCAAATGTTTAAATGATAAAGGGATATAGAATTATTGGAAGAATGCAGTATTAATATTAATATATTTAAATAAGGGGATAAAAAAGACATTAGAAATTTATGACTTATTAACCTTTTGTCAAATTTATAATTTTTTTTTTACTAAAATTACAATTCGTCTACAACAAATTTTGGATTTTAACTAACCAAAAAATAAGCTCAATTTAAAAATGATTTTAGTACATTAGATCATATACAAGTATTAAGAAAGATTATAAAAAAGACCAATGATATGAGTTGACATTATGCTTTGAATTTGTAGATTTTGAAAAGGCATTTGATTCTATAAACATTTCTTCAGTGATTAAAGCATTGGATTATCAAGAAATAGAAATAGAATATTGTTATGATTTGAAGAATATTTATAAATATGCAGCAGAAACAATTAGATTATATATTGATATAAAAAATAACATTGAGAAGGTTGCATGACAGGATGATTCCGCATCCCCAAAAAATTTTCAGCAGTTTTTTTAAGAGATATTTTGTGGATTAAAAGAGGTAAATAAAAAGTTAAAAGTAAAAAAATATTTTTAAAGAACTCTAGATTTTTCACATGATGTAATTGTTTTTGCAAATAATGCTTTAGAGCTTCAGAAAATTTTGCAAAAGTTGTCACGTGAAAGTAAGAATGTAGGATTAAAGGTCAATGTTAAAAGAAACTAAGGAATATTCAATTGATTTTTTAAAATAAGAAAATAAGATTGATAATAATGAATTAGAAGTTAACAACTATAAATATATTGGTCAGATTATTACTATAGATGAAAACATAATGGATAATATTAATCATAGAATTAAACTTGAATGGAGTGTTTTTGGTATAAATAATATAATAATAAAAGAAAATATGCCTATATATTTGATAAAGATTTTTTAACAAATGTGTGTTACCAGTTCTTATTTACAGATCTAAGACTTGGATACTGAACAAAAAGCAATGCAGAGACTTCAGACCTCTTGATTAAATATGGAAAGATGTATGTTAGGAGTAACAAAAAGAGATCAAAAACAAAATTTATGGATGAAAGAATAAACAAGTGATATGGATATCATTGAAACAATTAACAGTTTGAAGTGAAATTGAACTGGACATATTTCTACAAAAGATAATAGATGAAAAGCTAAAATCTTAAACTTGATTCAAGAGATGGTAATGCATCTGGAAAAAGACTACATGTAAGATGGAAGGACAAATAAATGTGGAGGTGATGTGGAGAAGAGAGGCAAGATATCAGAAAATATGGAAAGACATTCATCCCACATATTATCATCAAAATTATTAAAGATAGAAAACAACCACAGTCAATAAACTAGACATTTTTGATAACTAACAAAAAGTGCTTATAAGCATTATATAATTTCTATGACTGATATCTCATTCACCTCATGTCTTCTTCTGCCATGCAAATTCACATTAGAAATATACTTTCAAAATGAACACTGTGATAAGGAATTCACAAAATTTGAACAAATCAAATTATTGTTTTTAAAATTTCATTTGTTTTAATAGTGGTGACTTATACTTGCTAAAAAGGTGAGATTATTTTTTAAGAATTATTAAAATAACATCTATATATTGTATTGGTATTGCAATGTGCAAATAAAGGGTAGGAAAATAGACAGTTGTAATATATTACTGTAGAAATAGAAACAAATGCTTTTATTAAATATTTGACCAATGAAAGAGATAGTCATCACTGTCATACTACATAAAAGTATAAACACCATTAATTTATTATTTGTGAATAATTTTGAAGATTATAATTACATAAAATAGTATTTATATTTTTTTATCTTTTCATTAAAATGCAAGACATCACAATACAGGATAGCAAATGTCAATGTAAAATTACAGAACAGACCTATATGTATAGGACATCTGCCAAGCTTATTTATATATAAATATAAAATGAATGGTGTCACATACTCCCTCCTACAATAAATTTATAAACATAAGGAAATCCAATGTGAGTACCTATTTTTACATTCCATTCAAATTTATTTTTGCCTATTCTGTAATGGCACTGAGAATTTGCCTCATTTGCCTTTCTATAGATATGAAGCTTCTATTAATACTATACATATATATATATATATATATATATATATATATATATATATATATTCATTATTGTTATATATATATATATATATATATATATATAACAATAATGAAGAAAATGTGAGCTTTATCTAGAAAGAATGAATGTTAATGTTGGTAAAGATTAAGTGAATGAATATAACAATGACAAAAACAAATAAGAAAATAGTTGATAATAAATATGCTTAAATTACAAAGAATATAAGACAACGTTGCTTTGAACATGTTTTGAGGCCATCCATTTTATAATGTAGAGTATAAATACAATTAGAGTTGGAATATTTGAATGCAATTTTAAATATTTGCTTACTGAAATGAGTGTTGCATGGACTATAAAAAGCTACTGCTGCATTTAACAAATTATAGATAGTTTATTTTATCATTTATTAATTGTGTACAGGTTTATTATTTTGACAAATTTATTATACATAAATGATGACAGTATTATGGGATATATTCTTATGTTTTTGATCTGAGAACTATAATATTAATTTTACTATGATATATCTTAATTATATAATCATATGATCTGTATGTATTGATGCAGTCATAGAGTGGTGGACTCTAAAGTTTATAGTCAGTAAATTCTGTCGTATTTCTGTTATTTTCATCAAATAAATTTCTTCTGAATGCTTGAGCAATAAAGTTTTTCAAGTACGTTTTAACATAGTGCAGTGAAGTAAATAAATAGTAATAGACTATGTAGGACAAATGTTACATCTAATTTGACCATTGTTTATATGAGATAGTAGAGATAATATAATGTTGTTCTAAAAGATATTTATGGTTATAGTTAGTCAAAATTTTGTGACCACGTAAACCTTTAAAAATAAAGCAAAAAATTGTTAAGCTTCTTTTTTGTAAAAATTATAATTAAAACAAATGTTTATTTTTTAAGAATAGAATTAAATGTAGGTTATTAAACTTAATGTGTCATGAACAAGATAAATCATATTTTGAACATATTAATTAATTGATTGAACTGCTACAATATAAGTAATATAAAAAAAGAAAATTATATTTTTTATAGTGTTTTTTTTATATTATCATCATGTAATATATATATATATATATATTACATGATGATATATATATATTATCATCATGTAATATATATATATATACTTGTTCAGTGTGTTTTACTGAAATGGTAAAAGGTCATTCACTGGAGCATTATGGGCCTTGATTTGCCTCCAGTGCTTCTGATGCTCAACCTACTTCTGAACACTAAAGCTATTAAAATGTGTGCACTAAAGCTATTGATAATCAACTCTATAATATATATATATATATATATATATTGTACCCTTTAGTTTCGGATAGGATGAATTGTTTAAATCAATTTGCTAAAAAAAATTTAAATTTAAAAGCTATTTAAGGGCATGATGTATATATTGTGTTGACGATCTTTTTAAAAAGTCTAATTAAAGTAGATAAGAATATTTACTGTAGAATATTATGTTAAAATTGTAAATACAGTCAACTAAAGATAAATTATAATATTGTATGGATGGGAAAACTGGCCATAATAAATACTGCATTAATAAGTTTTGTAAATAAATGTTTAAAGTAAATTTTAAAAGTAATAACTTAAAGTTAAATAAATAGACTATTTAATAATAATAATTATATTTAATGATTCTATTATTTAATTAAAAGTGATAATATGGGAGACAAGTGCATATTCGATTTTATAATATTAAAATAATTATTCTAAATTTTTCTAGAACATTATTTTTATATAATATTTTGTAAATTAAATCATTTATTTTATTTTCAGTTAAATTATACGCGTTTCATTTATTTTGTAAGTCATGTGACATGTAGATATTCACACGTGCTTGAGGAGTTTTTTAGTAAAGTTGCAAAACTGTTTTAAAATTCTAATGTAAAATTTAAAAAATATTATATTTGTCTATCCCAGAATAAAAATAATATTAGCTGTTATAAATATTAAGTTGGGTTTTTAAAACGAATGTAATAAGTAAAATTAGATTTTTATTTTTGTTTTGAAAAATAACTACGTTTTAAAAGAAGGCTAAAAGTAATAATAAATATTAGGATATGATTTTAAAAGTTATTTTAAAGTGTTTGGTAGGTGTAAATAAAATACGAAAATTAACTAAGAATTAAATAATATAATAAATATTAGATAAATCATTATTTATTTTTAGAAATTTTAATGTTGTGTTGTTGGCAAGGGATAAATAAGCTAAGCATTGTTTAGTTAACCAATCAGAAAAGTAAATTGTTCAAGTATAAAAATCAGTGTACAATTATTTTTTAGGTACTATTACTTCTGTTAACTAAGTGAGCCATTAATAGTCAATTATATTAATTTCTACTTTAAAGATAGTACAGTAAGTTATTATAAAATCGTATTATACAAAATGTCATGCTAAAAGCTAAATAATTCTCTATCAACTGATCTATTAAACTTAATTCTATGTCACATTAAGCATAAATAGGTCATCATTAAACCTAATTTTTTATAAAAATATGTCAAATTATTATCCTTTTATTAGGCATATAACTTCACCTATATTAATTGGTATTATTAATTTACTACTGAGATTAGCAAATCGGCCATCTCAGAGGAAGTTTATAAAAGTTTGCCAGAAGTTAAAAGTAAAGAAATATAAAAATGCCTTTATTTGGAGGATTTATTTAAAATAAGTTTAAATATATCAAATTTATTAATCGCAAACAGATAATATTGTAATAACGTGAAAGCTAAAACCTTCAACAGTTATGCCTTAAACATGCTTATGTGACAGCAGATGGAATAATGACATCACATGAAACTCTCAATTCTCAAACACAAGTCAGAACTATCGGAAAAAGATGAGACCCATCTTCATCTATGCCTCAATTTATATATAAATAAGCCAGACTCAAGCATTTTGAACTAAGAGTGTGGAGCTTAAATACCTTCACATTTAATTCACTAAATACTATATATAAATAAACAATGCGAAATCTTTAAAAATAAATTTAATATATTTAATAAATTTGATATATTTACGTTTATTAATATCACTTCATTAGATTTAAAATATTGCTTCATAGTAAATCGAAAGATTTTGCATTGTTTTAAATGTGTTCAGAAATAATAAAAAAATTGCATAGTAGATAATATTTTAGCATCTGTTTTTTACGACAATAATAAATCATGTATTTATGATTTTGACTTCAATTTTAAATGTGTAAAAATATTGCAAAATGAAAAAATAATAATAAAAGAAAAATAAATGAAGCTATGCTGATATACAAATATAAACATGACTTGATTAACAGGCAAGCAGAAAACGTTAAGATCATGGAATTGTGGGAAAGTTAGCATTTCAAAGTAGTTGACACAGATTACTGGCATAATCGAAAGTGCTCCTAAGTGGATAAAATTTTTAATTATTTAGTTACTGTATTTACAAATATTCAGTTATATAATTACATATATATATATTGTACCGGTCAAAATAGTATGCTCACTTAACAAGATTCAAATCCTAAACAAAAGTACCTAGAATCCGATCATGCTCGAGATACACAGGTCTGGAGCAGTCCTGAATTCTAACCTATTTGCCTATTCTTCAAATCTCTGACCCAATAAACAACAATTCTGATGACACAGTAAAATCATTTTAAATCCATGCCCAGAAGCAAAGTGGTAGAGCATAAGATCAGACTGATGATGATCGAGATCAGAGTAGCCCAGGAATTACATTTATTATAGTTATTTATTAATGCTAAGTTCTTAGCTAAAGAAAGTAGTTCTAAATATTAACTTGAAACTAATAATTCAATAACAAACCAGGATTTACATGAAATAGATATATTTATTAAATATTAAACAAACGCATATATATATATTACAAAAGATTAAAGAAACGTATGTATATTTTACCAAATAGTTTCATGCTTGGGACAATATTGTTTATCTACAAGACTTGGGAATTTGTTGTATAAAATCCCCTCTATCACTCATTTAATAAATATAATTTTACAGATACAATTATATAGTGTTTTGGAACTTACGTGGAGTTAATAAGCTAATTAGAGAAAACTTTTGCTACGGAGTGTTGTGGATGCCAAAATTAAATATAAAAGATTGTGACAGTTTTAACAGTAAATGATTTATTGGATAACGGGCAAAATATATGATTTCAATCATGTATTTCTTAGGAGAACCATTATTTATACTTTTATTCGCATTGTTTGGCAAAGACATCTTTTAGAAATAAGAAACAAACAATGTGCTTTATTTATGAGAGTAAGTTATGCAATCATTAATATAATTTACGTCTATGGGAATCGATAACAGTTTTTAAAAGAAAGCAGCTTAAATCAATGATCTAAATGTATTTTTACGAAATGAATCATTATCTTTAACACATCATTGCAACTTATTAAGATTAGATGGATGAATGCTCAAATTAAAGAGCAAAGTAATGGTACTAGCATGCAATTAAAGGAATATGGCCTTCATGGCATTTGGATATTTTATCATTTAAAAAAAAAAAAACTTGAGACAAACTTAGATTTGATATGTCCGCACATTCTGGCAGAGTGATATCGAAGGAAAGGCTGGGTTTGAAAGCCCAGAATCTGGATGTACTGTAATTTACAGCATATAATTTTATAAATTTTACGTTCCACAGGAAGTAGTGTTCCTGATTATGAACGATTTTTGAAAAGTAGGATGGGAGCTTTAGACATTTCCAATGACTAAACAATCGAGAAATTGAGAAGATAAAATATCAGAATAAAGTGGATGATATGCCAGCAACATTATTGGACATGAATATAATTTTATAACATTATTTTAAAACTTGAAAATTGTCTAACCTCTTGCGCAATGGTAAGAAAAGGTGGAATTTTGTATTAAGTGTCACGATCTTTTATAAAGGCAACTAAACAACAAAATAAAATAAGCATCCATGATAAAATACTTTTAAGTATACAACCAACCTAGTGAACAATTTCTATTTTAAATAAACAAATGAATATAATTTTATTAATGAATTTAATTAAAGTCACAAGATTGATTGATACCAACATATTAAAGAAAATAATACATATATTAAACAAAATAAGTTGTATACATTTAATTTAACTGCATAAAGTGATATAAACATAAATTGAGCATGAAAGCAAATGTATATTTAGAATTACATAAGTATTAATAAAGGATTATAGAAAGAGTTTACGAGCAAACTAGAAAAATATCATAAATTGATCTATGAATTAATTTAGCTATAAATTATAAATCACCCATGAATGTTTGTATTAAGGTAGCTCTAAATTACATGATTTTATCTCAGATATCAGCATAGCAGCAGGCAGGTAGGTTGGCAATTCTATGTCATCTCATATGGCTGGTAAAATGGAATTTTATGGCTGGTAGACAGTCCTCTGAGAGAAAAAAGAAAGGTGGACGGCTCCACTACTCATGCTCCATGGCACTAAACTTCTCTTGACTTCCTAAATGATGGTCTGGCAACATTTTTTGAATCAGGAATGTAAAAGTAACCGTCTGATCAAGCAAAAGCAACTAACTGATTTATCCAGTAACTAATTTATCAAGTGAAAATCACTGACTGCCCTTAAAAGGTCTTATGGGCTCTTTTCATACACTATCTCTATAATCCCCTTACAAAAACTTTTAATTAACAACATGTTTTTATACAGATAAGGCTTGAAATATCATTTTTAGCTATTTTAAATCATTCGACAACAATTGATAAACGATTTGTTTTCAATCTTAATTGTGATTGACAATTTTAATTAAAGGCAGCAAGCTGAATTTAAACAAAAATTATTTTAGCACTTCAAGCTTCCCCCATTCTTCTTTGTTGTCACATTAAATACACATAGATATAAAAATAATTACAAATATATAAGAAAATGTATTTTCTAGCAATAAAATTATTGCTTTAGACATAATATATATATATATATATATATATATATATATATATATATATATATATATATATATATATATATGCATCACTCAAACTACTGTTTCATTTTACTAAATAAAAATTAATTTTACTAATCTTTCTAATAATTCAGCATACAGTGTGTGAGTGAATAGCAGATATTTATAGCAAGGTCTGAATTGCGGACCCCTAGGAGGTTAGTATAGATGGTGAAACATGAAGCATCGATGATGATTAGACATCGATTGCTTATTTATATATATATATATAATAACCAGTTGGGTTACATCACACACACTAATATAGTGTATGTGAATATATATATATGTAAAATAAAGGAAAAGTAAAAATAAACACAGACAAAAATTATAGTAAATATTTTCTCCATTTACTAAAATAGAAATAAATAAATAATAACTCTGATTTAAAATATTGTTTTATAAATTAAACTTTTAAAAGGTCTGAATAAATATAAATATTGTATTATTATTATTATTATTATTATTATTATTATTATTATTATTATTATTATTATTATTATTATTATTATTATTATTATTATTATTATTATTATTATTATTATTATTATTATTATTATTATTATTATTTTGAAATGTAAAAACACCATACTTATTTTTGGAATTTTTTAATTATTTAAACAAATTTTTTATCTATTATAAATCCCCTAAGTAAAAACATGTATATGTTTTTAAAGGGATTAGAGAGCTAAAAATAAAAACTCTGTTTTTAAAAAGTGTTGTTAACACCTCAGATGATTTTATAAAAAGAGCTGATAAAAAGTATCATCCAGTCTGGATAATAATTTTTGTAAGAACGGTCAGCTGAAAATTGGTTTCAATATTTTACTGCAACTTGATAAAGTGCAGCAGTTGGTTTTAGCTGACCAGAGAATTTGCATAATAGCAACCATAAATTGATGTAGTGAAGGCAAGATAATACTGTTTTCCTGGCAGGAGTTTGAATTCACATCGAGAAAAGGACCCCTTCTTTGTTCTGAAATTCATAGCCTTAAACATAGAAGATGGTTACTTGCCTGAAATCTATCAAACCAAGACAGCTGCTTGCCTGGAAAAACTCTAGACAGAAAAAGACCAATTACAGACCAAGATTTTACATGGATTATGTACTTTTACCTGATAGTGACAACAAACTTGGATTATATTTTTATGATGGATCAAAAGAATCAGCTTGCCCAAGAGAAACCATCGATGAATGAAGAATTAATTATATGTATGCTATTTCAGCTATATGCAGAGAGGCACACATAAACTATATATATATATATATATATATATATATATATATATATATATATATATATATATATATATATATATATATATATATATATATATATATATATAGCTTGTGAGTTATTTTAAAATAATTCTTATAAAAATAGACATGTATAGAACAATATTATTTTAAGTCGGTTAAAAATCTATGTATTTTACAAGAATAGAAAGTGGTTTTGCTTGAATTATAATTAAGAATCAAGAATAATTCATTGACCATATGATTTTAAAGGCAAAAGAGACATTTTTGAAACAATAATTCTTTCAGACATTATTTTAAGAAAAATTTATGTTAAGAAAAAAAAAGTAAAAAATCGATGATTCAATAATTTAATTTAAAAACATTGATAATTAATCAACAAATACCTGTCAAAAATTGACTATACTTTTGAGAACTTATAAATTGAAACTAATTTTAAATTATATCTATATTTTGTTTATACACACGTATAAGTGTGAAATTTATATGTTTTCCAAATGAATTAATTATGAAAAAATATAATATTATTGTAACAAGTTGAAATAGATAAAAGTCAGTGTGTGTATATACACGCACACTCATATATGTAAAATTTTAATATTTTTTTTGATTAAATGTCAATTCATTTTTTTTAAATATTAATTGCATATTATAAATCACATGTTTGTGTGCACATATGTAAATCAATGTAACAATTTAAATGTTGAATAGTAATTATTAAAATCTCAATGTCATCATTTGAAATTTTGTATTATACTCAAAATCAGAAAATTCACGCACATATATGTGTGTATATATGTCAATTGTATTGTAAATAACAATGTGTATCAGATAGACACTTATATGTAAAATTTTGATCATTTTTTTAAATTAAATGTTAATTCCAACATGTTAATTTTGTATCAAGCCACATGCCTATGTGCTGAATGAGTTTTAAGTAAACTTAATTTATTAATCATGTAACTCAATGTATACTTTTCTAAATCAGAACCGTCATAAGATCTTAATCATTTATTTTTTTTTGTTATTAATAAACTTGTATTTAATTGTTAAGAATTGTATTCCATCATATCCTGGTCACATACAGTAATAGAGCTTGTGTCCCTGAGCTAGATTTGGACATGGATAAATGGGATGTGTTTAGTGGTTTGGGCATCCAGAGATGATCGATCATCATCCTGGTTGGTGCAAAAGAGGATACTCTTTAAATCTCATGCACTATCTTTTATTTTACTTTAGTCTTATTAAAAATTTAAGTTTATAGTTGGCCAGTACTTAAGTGGTCAGAGCATTGATGATGATCAGCATGTTTTAAATATCCCAGCATTATTGTTTTGATTTCTGATTATTGTGTATTTTAATGGATGGGCACTTAAATGGTGCATCCAAGTTATATTTAAATAATTTCCCAAGCTGACAAAGACTCAATAGTTAGCCTGGTCTAAAGAAGAGCCATTTTCAATCCAGGCACAAGATGGTATGTTGATTTTATTCTGATTTATTGTACTAATTTGCTTATTCCCATCAGTTTTGATGATGGATGGTTTACTTAATATTTTATTCATACTGATACTTACTTTATAATGCTGGTTGAATTTCTAATTATGCTTTTAGTTATTTTTTTTAGTAGCTGGTTGATCTCATTGATCTCTCAATCAATCTCACGCTCTTATAAATATGTCTTACTTATAGATAATTTTTCAAATTATTGATATTTGAATTTCATTAAATGGACTGTGAGTGCTGATATTTCCATTACCCCAGTCCAATTCTACTTTCCACCAACTTATCACCCACCCCATCCCATTATATATATATATATATATATATTAAAAAAGAAAGAGAGAGAGAGGAGGAGGAAGAGTGAAATGAAAAAGAAAAGGAAAAGAAGAAGAGAATGAAAGAGAGAGAGAGAAAAAAAGAAGAAAAGATGAAAAGATCTAGCAATGGAATTATAGAAAGAAAGATGATAATAATGAAAGAGAGAGAAAATAAATAAGGAAAAGAAATGAAAGAAATAAGAAAAGATTAGAAATGGAATTAGAGAGAAAGATGATAATTGGAAGAAAGAGAAAAGAAAAGAAAAGATGAAAAGAACTGAAAAAAAACAAGAAATGATATGTGGTAGAGAAAGAGATGGAAAGAGAAAAAGAAATGACATAAATGATTTGAAATGAATGAGATGATAGAAGAAATGTGAAAGAGATGAAAAATGATATGAAAAGAAATGAAATGAGAGACTCTTAATGACTCGGCTCAGTGGGGTTACAATAACATTTAAGAAAAGAGATGATGATGATTCAGAGATGTATGGGCAGATAGAGACCAAATCCAATACTAATGCAACTATAATTATTAGGGCATACACAGGCTGGCTTTCCTCTAATGTCTGGAGAAGGTTTTCTTCCACAAAACTCTGTTTCATTCAACAATGGCAGATTCTCTTCTCTGATTGATTTTGTGTTTTATTCACCAGTGCTGCATCATATGATCAAAATACTACTAATAAACTCATCCTTCTCAGATCATTCAGCTGTGATGGTTTGTCTTAAAAATGATTTTTCATATAGACCCATAGTTACTACAGGCAAAACTATTAGAATATTGCTTCCAGCTCAAACTAAGGAATATCTCTTTTCAGAGATATACATATCAATATTCAAATATCGTGACATGGATTTGGACCCAGTTCAGAGATGGATTACCTTCGTAAACATAATCTCGTACACAATTGATACAATTACAAGAAACCAACCCCCCCTTCAGAATTTTGGCTCTTGCAGATGATCTGCATAAAAGAATGACACTTAGTGCTTCCACCGCAGAGGGCTGTACAAATTTTGTAGCCCTTAGAAAAGCTTATTGGTCAGCATGTGTTTCACTCAGGGAATATTTGGCAATAAAGAAAAAAGGTATTCCTGAGCCAGACCCATAAATGGTCTAGACAGTATATTAGCTGGGCTCTAGGTCAAGCTCCAACAAACCGGGTTCCATCGGCTATCAAAGTTGAAGGGAAAACCATTGCAGGAGATAATATCTACTCATTCTACAAACACAACTTGCAAAGAGGGGAATTTTTAAACCCCCTGGATAACTTTCTTGGCCCACCAGAAGATAATTTAGCCTTTGTTCCGAGAGATTTTGAAGAAAAGTTGTATTCAATATCAAACTCATGTCATCCAGGAATACATGGAATACCTTGCTTTGTATACAAGCACTTAAGTCATTTCACAGTAAAATATCTAGCAGATTTATCCAACTTCCTAACCCAGAGAATTTATCACATTCATGGGCTCTATCCCATCTCAGTGGTTCCATTTATTAAGAAGAAGGAAAACATAACCACTTTATAAAATCTCAGACCTATATCAATGAGCCCACTTGATATCAAGATTCTGGAGTCAATAATTAAAGACAGAATTGATCCCTACATTCTGCCACATTTGTCAAAAAATCAGTTCACAAGGAAGGGATCTTCTACTGGGCAAGCGGCTTTTCTATATAAGACAGTGATTGACACAGTCAGAAATAACTAAAGGTACAGGCCTGTTGTAGTTCAACTGAACATCAAATCAGCATTTGATATGGTACCAATTAATATCTTAATTAATACGCTAGCAGACACATCAATTCCCATAGCACTAATCTACTTGATTACAAATCTTGTTTTAAGTAGAGAAATTCATATAACTCTTAGTGGGAAATATGCACCATCCTTCACTCCATTTAACTCCATCCCACAAGGTTCACCATTAAGTGCTCTTCTATTCACTTTTTATATTAATCCTCTCCTTAAAGCAATTGAAAGTGAGATGACTCGAATATTTATACCCACAATGAAGACTAATGTCACATGTGTTGCAGACATATTACTGTCTTTCTGCCCACCAAAAAACAAATACCAACACTAATTAAAATTCTTAATAACTACTCAGCAGAATATAAACTAGAGTTTAATCTACATAAATCCAGTGCTTGGTCCATATGCACTGGACACCAACAAGACCAATACTTTAAAGGAAAACCAGGTTCATTCCTGGGATTTTTATTCCATTTAAGAAACTCTGAAATGCGTTCACAGATACAGAGGAAATTAATGAATAAATCTTAGAATATAACTAATTCTCTATCCAAATCATACCTGTTGCTCTATGCCAAAGTCACTCTCTTCAATCTCTTAATAATAACAAGAGTTAAATATTATACACCCATAATAATATACACAAAAGTGTTTATAGCAAAAATTTATTCAATGTGTAGAAAATTATTGTGGAAAAAAAAAATAGTGCCAATATCCTTAAGAAAAATCCTGAACCCTCTATCTCGAAATGGACTAGGCCTACATTCAATCAACATTTTTCAAATTCAAAAAACATTTAATCTAATATCATCATGCACCAAAATTTTCCCCTATCTAGAAATTGCACTCAAAATCACACCCACAGACAAACCACCCCTACAAATAACTTCTGGAATAAGCTAATTTCTCCACTATTAAGCATCCCCAATCTTACATTTACCCCCTCTACGGACAAAATGAAATACTGGGAGGTTTACTCAGTCTGCAACCCCCCTTCCAATGATAATGGGAAAACTTATCTAAACTTAACAAATAAACAGTTGACCAAAAACTTCAAATATTGGTCATTGGAGCCAAAATTCTATGATTTCCTCATAAAACTAAATCTTGATGCACTTCCAACTCTTTACTTCTGTAGATATAAAAGGAACTGTACCAATATTGAAGATATTTGCAAGCTTTGTCAAAGAGAACCAGAAACCCTATCACACTTATTATTCACATGCCCCAGATACAATAATATCCATTGGGACATTCCAAAAATTTTTAAAAACAAGGATTATGGAATACAAACACTTCTTAATTCCTTTGAAATAGGTATTTATGGACTCATCTGTGCTAGCACATTTGTGTTATACTCACTATAGTGTACCAGATATACACTTATGTATGAACTGGACATGAAACAATCTAACACATTTAGAAACAAAATTGATATCATACGCACTAGGGATAAAAAATTTCATCGCCTAACATTTTTTCAGACACCTGGTCAATAATGCTACTTCACTCTAATTTATAAAAAGACTCACCATCACCAAAGAAGTAGATCACCAGGACTAATAAAAAAGGGAGGGAAAAGGGGGGAGGGAAGGTGGAAGGAAAAGAGATGAAAAGTGTACCCATTAATATATGTAAATTGTTATAAACTGTTGTAACGATCAGGAGAATGGTAAGACCTGATCAAAATTGTTATTTTCCTTTTTTTTTTCTTTTTTTTCTTCCTTTTTTTGTACATTTATAAACCAATAAAACCTATTGAATCTAAAACTATTAGGGCATACATTATATATACGCTTTTACTAAACCATACAAAAAATTATTTAAAATCATTAATTAATAGTGATAAGAATAGTCCTATCAACAGATCACACACACTCTGAATAAGAATAATGATATCTTGATTGTGGAAGATTATTTTACTAAATTATAACTAACAAGGCAACAAGAGTAAATAACCTCAGGGATTCTAAAACTAAAACTCTTGTTCAAAATTAAAGTTTAAGTTGCCTATAAATAATTGCTGGGTGAATAAAACAAATGAGTGATATCTTAGCTGACCATAGAATCACTATATTATATTCAATCTTAAAATAATAAATAAAACAAATATTATTTCACAAATTTAATGAATCAATTTAAATTTAAACTAATAATGGCCTATTATCCAAGACATTACTGGAGCAAAGAAAATGACAAGGGTACTTTTATGCCTTTCCCATACTCACAGTCAACCTACTCAAGACCTCAAATACAGATGGATTATAATTCTTTGGACATACAAGATTTAAGATAATGATAGATAATATGCAGTTAATATAAGATAATGTGCAGCTTTTAAAATAATAGTAAATAAAAATATTCTTCTGAAGTACTAATATTCTTAATCTCATATTGCATACTCTTTAGTTTTAGAAGATATACTGATAATTTAAAAATAAACTTTTAACAAAGCATTTAATTAAGTATCTGATATAATGCAATTATCTGTTATTGTGATTCAATCTAAGAACCACTTACTTTAGCATGGCTTTATAATTTTAAAATTAATATCACATATATTTAATTAACTTTATGATATATTTGTGAACTTTTGAATTAAAGATTTAATAAACTTTGGAAACTTATGATTTTGTGAACTGGAAACCCAAGACAATAATATTTTTTATATAAAACTTAAAACAAACAAAAGCAAACTTTTTGAAATAATAATAATTTAATTTATTGAGAATAATAAGAAATACTTACAAATTAAATGGAATACAAACATTGTCAATATCGCACTGGGACTTAATACAAGTATTTTGACTTTTAACAATTTTATTCGGTTTACAATAGTATACAACTTCTTTAACTACCATTTTTGATTATCCCTCTTAAAACTTTATTACCTTGTTTATTCTGATAAATAAATAAATCAAATAATAGTTAGACATAATATCAGGCAAAGGCTATTTAATTTTAATCTCTTTTAACAATTAGAGATTATTTTTTAAAAATCTTTAAACTTTAATTATAATGCCTGTATCTAATAAGCACACTACTACTTTTTTTAAATTAGAATAATTTATAAACATTATGATGTTATCTACTAATCAGAAGAACACACACAACTAGGTTTGTGTTTGAACCCCTAAGCTTAACTTTATAATCCTGAGCTTGACAAATGCTAAGCTGTTATAAGCATATTCAACATATTTTTGAA
The DNA here is from genome assembly GCA_028023455.1 of Epiperipatus broadwayi. NCBI lineage: Eukaryota > Metazoa > Onychophora > Udeonychophora > Euonychophora > Peripatidae > Epiperipatus > Epiperipatus broadwayi. The sequence continues at coordinate 1,089,030 of JAQFVV010000220.1, read as the reverse complement.
AAAAAAATATCATCACTAGTTATACACTGATATAACTAATATTATAGCTAGTGATATATTTAAATCAGACTAGGCTAATTTTAAAATTAAACTAAATTAGATGTATGGGACATTCACACATCAGAGATCAATTATACTCTTTTAAATAAATTTAGTCCACATAAAACTATTACCCTCAATGTTTTAAAATTTGACAATATAACAGACTTACAAATCCAGAGGCGAAACTCCGAATAAAAATATTAAAATTAGTATGTGTGAATTGTCACTTATACCATATGCATATATTTAACATTCTTAAAAATAAATATAACTTATTGTTGGTTAGCTTGTGAATGATAAAACTATCATATTAGCATAATTCAAACATTGATATGCCTATAAGCATTAAAAATAGCTATTACTACCTGAAGAAACAAAGTTCCTCAAACACACATATCTTCTGATCATTAGTCTAAAAGAAATGCAACATAACCCACTGTGGTGGAATTAGCATTAAGTCATCATGAATGATACGCTAAAATATAAAATAATAAGCTCCTCTGAGCTGGAAAAGAATGTGGTGGCTTTCAAAAATACCTAACTTTGAGGCAGAAACTAAGATACCTGGACCTTGTCTACAGTGTATCTGGGAACAGAAAAAACACACCAGAAAAGCATGATACTCTTTTGGGATTTTCAATGCTTATAAATATGATCACCATCACTGAAAAATACAAAACAATAACCATCTTTTGGGTACAAGCACTATCAAATCATGGAAATACAATCCAATAAGGATGGAGGACTTTATCTACTCCATAAAGCATATTCAAAAATTATTAACTAAGCCTAACTCTATGAGGCTAACAAATACTAATAGCAAGATATATACTTCACCTGAATTAACTAAATACTAACTAATAGCAAGATATATACTTCACCTGAATTAACTAAGTTATTCCAAAAAGATTAAAAATACAAAAACCTATTTACAATGTAAGAACCAACAAAGCAAACTATGTCAAGTGACTACTATGAGAAATACTTTAAAATTAAATGCATATAAAATTCTAGGCAAGACACAATGCACACATAATAAAATATTCAATACTAATATATAATGAGTAGTGGACTTTTTTAAAAAAAAATGCAAATTAAATGTGAGAATATTAATTCTCAATGCATATATAAAAATATTTGCAGTTACTATTACTATAACATTCATAAAACAAATGAATGGAAATTCTCTGATAAACTTCTTTGGCTGGTTTAAAATAAAACTGAGTGAAACATTCCATTTATAATAAACTAAGACTGTGATATTTAAATTTCCGTAAATGAAATTATTAAATAGAAACTAACCGGTGTAATGCTTAATAAATAAACTAAATTGATCTAAGAATGGCAAAATATTTGCTCATTCTAATAAACCCATTAATCTTTAAAATTATAATCTTAATTTACCTGCCATATTTATGCAAAAAGTGTTACACAAAATATATAGCATAAATATTTTTATGGTTTCATTCTTTTAAAACCAATAAAACAGACAATAAAAATAATAATAATACATTAACTTAAGTTCATATTTCAGCTCTGTAATGGTTTTTCCATTAAGATATGTAGATAATTTATTTAGGTTAAATTATCTATCCAAATTCGAAGCTTCAGTCAAAATATTTATAAACATGGCAATGATTTCCATGTAAAAATGTTCAATAGTTCTTTAAATAAACACTTGCACTTTCTTTTATCTTTAAAGATAATTTTAAATATTAAAATAACAAAATAGCATAAGCATAAGCCAGCATTGGAAAATAAATTATTCAGTTCAGTACATTTCTTTTATTGAATCCTGGGTTCAAAATATAAAATGTAATGTATGGCTTTATTTAAATTTCATTGTTCTTCTTTAGATCAATGCATTTTTTAAAATAGAGCTCTTTTTTAACATTATTTTTTTAATATTTCAAAATGTGTTTCTTCTAAAACAAATTTCCTTTTACTGTTTAAACATAAGAGTAGACATTGTTTATAAACTAAGGATGTTCCTCAGTCTCTGAACTAAGATTAAATGTCACAAAGTTACTTATAAAAAATGGCAAATATAACAATCTATTATGTATTTGATAGACATGGGTTCATCATTAATATTTATATATTCTTTTAAAGTTTTACTTCCAAATAACTTCTTTTCATACTACTGGGCACAAACAAGAATTATTATTTTAAAATACATATTTTCCTCATAAACATTATTCTGATAAGAGCATATTTACATGTATGTATCATGCATTAATAATGAAGTATTAAATTTAAAGTCACTTCTAATTTACAAAAGATGCTGATGAATTATCATCATAATATTTTACAATTTTGAATGTCTTTTTAATTTTTTCCTCAAATAAATTTTTAATTTAATAGAATATATAATGAATATCCTACATATATAATAGTTTATTGCAAGAACATATTTAGCCATATATATAATCAATAATTTAGGCTTTAATAATATTTTCATTTTCAAATAAAGAAAAATGAATAAATAAAATGTAGATAGGATAAGGACACTAACTTTCCTTCAAACCTTGTTTACTATAATCTTATGTTTCAACTGGAATTTAAATTGTCAGAAAATGGATTACCCTTTTAACTTCAGCAGTTCATGTCTACAAGAGATTTTAAATAATTGTTTTACAAACATACTTTTACTTTTAAAAATAAAATATTTAAATAAAATTACAACTTTTATTAATAGATGAAATACACAGGCTTATATATACCTGTGTCTATATATGTAATAGACAGGATATGAGCACAGACTTTCACATGACCCACCACTCTCCACACTATCTCATAACATTGATAAACCCGAATACACATATGTCGAAAAGTTAAATAAGAAAAATTTCAAGATCCAGCCACAGGTTGAATTAAAAATCAGATCAGACCCTGAATGACCCCTGGATCCCTGTTTTATATCTGATAATCTCTAATACACCCACTTTTCTATGTCAATTCATTTGAAAACCAATAAAATTATTTTTATTTATTAAACTTTACCATTTTTGACAATTCAGCTGTCAAATCAATCTATTGACATAATTGATTTAATTATATCAAACCATGTGACTCAACCAGCTGTAAAGTAAAAAATTCATTGTTAAGTATTATGCAACACTTTTAATGATATTTTATAAACACAATAGCAATAAGTATAAAATTTAAAGTTATACCTCTCTATTAAACTTTTAAATATTTTATTTTAAATATCTTTATTCATTCATTTGCTTTATTTTTCTAAATCAATATTAGAAATAAATTATTTCTTTATTTTTATATTTATGTCATTCTTACATGCACAGACATATTCACATATATAAATGAATGCACATAAATTGTTTAAAAGTTATTTTTAAAACTACAACAACACAATTATTAATGAATATTTAATTCAAAATAATTTTATAAGTGAAATGCTGAACTAAATTACATCTATAAATATTATTACTGTTTTAATGAAAAATTACAGATAATTTTTAAACTTAAATGAATTACATAATAGTTGTTTATTATTTATCAGCTGACAATTATTTCTAATATGTTCTTTACTTCAAATTATTATCTGACATCCTTTATCAAACCAACTCACATATATTTTTGAAATATTTAGACATAATTACATAATATACAATAATTACTACAATCAATACAAGATTATCCTATTTTAGTCATTAACTAAGTTAATTTCCATTTTTATCATTATTATTTTTTTAAAAATCCGAAATTCCAAACAAAATATTAATCCAAGATACATTTGGGCACCTTTTGAAACTAAGTGAAACCTCAGTTAAGTACAATATATATATGCAATATAAATAAAATGTATATATATATATATGCAATATAAATAAAATGTCCATTAATTAAAAACAAAATTGTAATTATAATTAAAATAATAAATTTAACGGTTTACCAACTATTACAAACATTTCTTAAATCTGCAGAAGTACTTTTGGTTAATTTCTTAAACCTGCCTCAACTGCCATTAAATTCAAAAACAAAAGTGGAAGCAAATGTTATCAATTCAAATTCCACAAATCTCACATTTTAAGGTTAGCAGCTTGTCGATTTATTAAATGTATTTTATTTATGTTTATAAAAATTGCCTCTTTAATTTTTCTTTTACTATGGTTTCTCTCTTCATGAAGAATTTTCACATTTTCAAAATCAAATTAAAATTTATATTTACATGTTTTTATCATGATCAAAGAAAACTGAAAGAGACATTAAATCACCATTATTTCTACTTTTTACATGCTTATATAACAATTCATGCTCCTTCAATCTTTTCTCAATACTGCACCTAGATTCACCTATATGTGATAGCATACAATCACAAAAAATTTGATATGTGAGTGCTTGATTTAATATCTCCTTCAGGTTTCTTTGATCATGAAAAAACCATGTAAATATAATTTAAATTTGATTTTGAAAATGTGAAAATTCTTCGTGAAGAGAGAAACCATAGTAAAAGAAAAATTAAAGAGGCAATTTTTATAAACAGGAATAAACTGCATTTAATAAATTGACAAGCTGCTAACATTAAAATACAAGATTTGAGGAATTTGAATTGATGAAACTTGCTTCTGCTTTTGTTTTTGATTTTAATGGCTGTTGAGGCAGGTTTAAAAAATTAACTGAAAGTACTTCTGTAGATTTAAGGATTGTTTGTAATACTTTGTAAACCGTTAAATTTATTATTTCATATATATATATATATATATATATATATATAATAAATAATATATATATATATATATAAAGAGAGATAGATAGATAGATAGATAGATAGATAGATAGATAGATAGATAGATAGATAGATAGATAGATAGATAGATAGATAGATAGATAGATAGATAGATAGATAGATAGATAGATAGATAGATAGATAGATAGATAGATAGATAGATAGATAGATAGATAGATAGATAGATAGATAGATAGATAGATAGATAGATAGATAGATAGATAGATAGATAGATAGATAGATAGATAGATAGATAGATAGATAGATAGATAGATAGATAGATAGATAGATAGATAGATAGATAGATAGATAGATAGATAGATAGATAGATAGATAGATAGATAGATAGTACCATTTATTTATATATGGTACAAATAAATTGGCATTTGGTAATATATTTAAAAGCTAAAAAAAAAAGAAAAGTCTTTAAAAAAAAGACATTAAAATTTTTTGGTTAGCATAATTTATTTTTTTAAAAACATATAATGTGAGTTGATTTTTGTTTGGAATTGTTATTTAATTAAAAAATATAAAAGTTAAAATTGAAAAGAACAAAAGGAATTTCACACAAAGATTATGATCAAGAAACATTAGGATATTAATTAAATATGGCTGAAAAATTTGTTATAAAAAAAAACTTTCTAATATAAAAAGAAAATGAATCTATAAGATTATTAACTTACATGTCACAATAAGAATAGCATGTGCAGAAGTCTGAAAACTGGACCTTGAGTATAAAAAGGGGAGACCAGTTTGATCAGCATCTTGTCTTGTCTGTTTTTTTGGCTGGTCCTGGGTCATTAAAGATGATCCAGAACTACTCTATGTGGAAATAATTCATCATGCAGGAGTAGACAGGCTTTTGCTGACATCATTCATGAAGACATCTACAAGAAAAGATTTTGTGACTATGAACCAGGATCAAGACCACATTAAAACTAATGACCATGAGCTCATTCTACCCCCCAAAAAACTATGCATATTATTCAACAATCTTTATAAACTTGCTAAACTTACCAGTAAGCTAAAATTCTTCATATCCTGATTGTGACTTAAAGTTTGCAAACAATTCTTTATATAAGCTTATAATATTATCCTGATATAGACTTTTAATTTTTCTATTAAAGAAACTATCATTTAAAGGAAATTTATAGAAGAAATTTCTAAGTGAATATTATTTATTGGTTTTAATTATTTTATCTAATCAGATGATTTAATATCTGTATTAATGGGTGTACTCTCCAGTTTTATTTGATTATTTATCTTAAAAATATTTTAAGTTCATTAGAATAAAATATTTTGCTTTCATCAACATTTTTATTGTATGTTATTAATGTTTATTATTAAATTTAGAAGGGTTAGTTTATTAGAACAGATAATTTAGCTTTTCCAATACTTAGCAATTAAGACCCGGGTATATAATTCTATAAATTATAACTAAGTTATGGGAAACCAAAATCCCGATCCTTTACTTCATTTTCTGTTAAGTTACAATATGTTTGACACAAAATCAGTGAGTCTAATGACTCTGGTGCCTCCATTTATAAATTAAAAATGGATTTGGTTGGCAATCATAATAGTAATAATTTCTAGGTAGAATTGATCAAGAAATATAGTTATGTTTTTAGAAATAAGAGTGAACCATTCTTCTTTTTCATAACTTGATCAACTCATGCAGTTTATTGCATACAGAGGCCCAGTCAGATGGGGAAAATGTTACAATATATATATATATATATATATATATATATATATTTATCCCCTATATATATATATATATATATATATAGTCAAAACAATATAATAATTAATACAGTAAAACAATATTTTAAAAAACAAATATAATAGAAGTACTTTCAACTATCTATGTAGTAGTTATCAACTAGATTCAAATTGCATTAGAAAAAACCATTACAAATGTAAACAAAAAGTAATATGTAATACATCAATTTTCCCACAATTCATTAATTTACATTTGTAACGTTTTTTTCTAATGTAATTTGAATCTAGTTGATAATGACTACATAGATAGTTGAAAGTACTTCTATTATATTTGTTTTTTAAAATATTGTTTTAAATGTATTAATTTTTATATTGTTTTGAATAATTATATATATTTTATTATAATTGGAATACAGACATTGATTATTAATTTACATATATATATATATATATATATATATATATAGACATTGATTATATATATATATATATATATATAGCATATACAATCTCTAGCTTTGTATAAAATACTGATTAGATGATTTATTGTTTATTTAACAGCAAGTGTACAGTACTTTCAGTATACACACATACATACAGCACAAATGCTTTTTTTATTTATAATATTCATACACAAATGAATATTATGGTATAAATAAAATCATTTAAAAATAATAATAATGTAATTATTAATAATAAATTGATAGAACCATTTACATATATTTTACTAAATATGTATTCATGCATGTATTCACTGAAGATTTAATAAGAAAAAAAAACTGATTTTTTTATTTATAAAATAAAGTAAATAGCAATATATTGGACTTGCATTGGTATTAAAGTCACTCTAGGCATTATTCTTTTTTTTCCAATAACTTTTTTCTTTTATAGAAAAATAATTGCAGTCTTGTTATCAAAAAATTAGATTCTCTTTAATTGTTTTGATATTTTTGAATCAATATCAATACTTTTAATGTATTCCAAAATTTTGTCAAACTTTTAGCATTATACTCAGAAAATATTTTATTATGCAAAACATTGCACATCAAATTTTAAAATGATAATTTTAAAAAAATAAAATATGCTTTCAAAATAAATAATTTTTTTTTATATTATTATATGTATAATTGTATACGGTGTTCTAAGAAAAAAACGTGGTAATTTTTTTTTGTAAATTTATGTATTTTTAAACATGATAACATATGGTGAGCAGAGAAAAAAAATAGTTGTTTGAATATAATGAAATTTGAAAATTTAATGACTTTTTTATTGTTGTTTATTTACATTTTTGTTTATTTACATCTTTCTTTATATAGCATACAATTGAAGTTGTATAGTTAGATACTGCATAGTTTGAGATTACACTGTAATTAAATTTAAAGATCCATAAAAGTCATCTTTTTATTATATAATCTTTTTGTAGCAGAGCCTTATTTAATAGTAGAACTATTTAGAAAAAGGTTATATTCTCAATACCAACATATAAATATTGATAAATGATTTATAACTCTTACATAATCTCAGTTATTAAAATATAATTGAATTTACTTTTGGTTTAAAACCCCCAACAATTACTATTATCTGACAGTATGATGTAAGCTTACAATATATGTTCAATAATTGGAATTTTGTTTGGTTACATCATAACTAAAATTTATTTTTAATTAATCTCAATAAATTATTAATATTTAAATTTAACATCTCCACAAAAATTCTCTTTTTAAAATTTAAATCTCTTTATAGAAACTCTTTTTTTAATAGTAAAAATATTTAGGATATGGTTATATTTTTATTTTCAAACATTTAATTTTTATTGTCTGACCCAAAAAATTATGTAGAAAGTGAAAAATGAATCCATTTTTGGCTTAAAGTATTGCAAATTAATATTAGTGTCATGTGATATACTTTTATCATATTACTGAAATGTATCTATACAAATATTTGGCAAAATTCTCATAAAGTATCAATATGTAAATCTAGGCCTGTGAAAAGATAGATATATATATATATATATATATATATATATATATATATATATATATATGTTAAAACGAAGATTTGCACGGGTTAAATATATAAAATACATATTTTGCGGGTTCATCCGTGTTAAAAACTTTTAATACCAATACACTGACATTTCGACTTGGTCACACAAGCCATCCACAGAGTTATAAAAAGGTAGAAAGATGGTTGTAGAGGCGCTACAATCACTGGTTTGAATAAAACATTAAAAATCCCACCAATAGCAAAAATGTTAAATTTAAGAATGTTTTTTAAAGAAATCTTTCCAAATAGGAGGAAGTTTGCACGTATCATCTCGCTTATTGATACAATCTGGCCTTTTAAGTATCTCAATGGCTTCTCTGATTTTGCATTGGTAGAGATTATCACATCTGGATATGATCCTGGTACTAGAAAAATCTATTTTATGACCTGAATCTATAGTATGGAGTGAGAGTGCTGATGATGACGAGTGTTGTTTAACTGCATTAGCATGCTCATCTCTCCTAACACTGATACGATGATTACTCATACCTATGTAAGAAGCTTTACAATTTTTACATGAGATTTGATAGACACCATGAGATTCAAGAGGGATTGAATCCTTAGGCTTGGTTATTATATTGCTGATCTTTTGATGAGCAGAAAATGCTGTATCTATATTATAGCGTTTTAATATACGTCCGATACTGTCTGTAGTTCCTTTTACATATGGAACACAAATCCTAATAGCTGACTTATCATCTTTTTGTTTCCTATTTTGGGCTTGAAATAAGGCTTTTTTTTTATAAATTTGTAATTATAACTATTTATAAAAAAAGCCTTATTTCAAGCCCAAAATAGACAAAATAGGAAACAAAAAGATGATAAGTCAGCTATTAGGATTTGTGTTCCATATGTAAAAGGAACTACAGACAGTATCGGACGTATATTAAAACGCTATAATATAGATACAGCATTTTCTGCTCATCAAAAGATCAGCAATATAATAACCAAGCCTAAGGATTCAATCCCTCTTGAATCTCATGGTGTCTATCAAATCTCATGTAAAAATTGTAAAGCTTCTTACATAGGTATGAGTAATCGTCGCATCAGTGTTAGGAGAGATGAGCATGCTAATGCAGTTAAACAACACTCATCATCATCAGCACTCTCACTCCATACTATAGATTCAGGTCATAAAATAGATTTTTCAGTACCAGGATCATATCCAGATGTGATAATCTCTACCAATGCAAAATCAGAGAAGCCATTGAGATACTTAAAAGGCCAGATTGTATCAATAAGCAGATGATACGTGCAAACTTCCTCCTATTTGGAAAGATTTCTTTAAAAAACATTCTTAAATTTAACATTTTTGCTATTGGTGGGATTTTTAATGTTTTATTCAAACCAGTGATTGTAGCGCCTCTACAACCGTCTTTCTACCTTTTTATAACTCTGTGGATGGCTTGTGTGACCAAGTCGAAACGTCAGTGTATTGGTATTAAAAGTTTTTAACACGGATGAACCCGCAAAATATGTATTTTATATATATATATAATATACAAATCAATATATATATATACCAAAATACAGTACAATTTATATAAATTATATTTTTTTAGAAGAATATAATTTAAAAGAATATAATTTATATAAATTGTACTGTATTTTGATATATATATTGATTTGTATTGAAACGTAAACCTTCCAATCTCTTTCCGTTTCACCATCAACCTAATGACCTACTCGTCTGAACTAGTTTCGAACCTATCTTAAATGTAAAAATGTCATATGTAAAAATGTTATATATAAGTCGAGAGGGAAAACTTTGCTATAATGGCCGCTTAAATTGCATCATCCATTTACATACGAAAACACGCTATAATTAGACAGGTTTGATAAAATTACAGCGTAGAAATGCTCATAATTTATTATAAAATGTTTTATTAATTTTCAGTCAATTCTTAATTATATTCACTATTATTTCGTATGTGGATGGATAATTTAAACCTGGAAATAATGGCAATATGATTTGTATATATATATTTAAGTTTAAATAAAGAAGATATAATGTAAAACAGTTTCTTTAAAACATATTTAACGGTTTTCTGATTTAATGTTTTACATATATAATTGAAACTAAAGTATTTTCTTTAAATTTGCTTTTTTTTTATTATAAACAAATAATATTGTAAAAACAAATATGTTAAAAGTTATTAATTTCAGTAAAATAAAAATCATCCATTTGTAATTAAAAATGAGAATTTTGTGTAAACAAGATATCAATTAGTGACTGCACCTGGGTAAAAAGTAAAATCTAGTTTACTGATTGATTTTTGTTTGCAACAAAAGACTTTATCATTAAATTAGAATACCGTTCCTTCTGCTAAGCTTTAATATTCTTTAACACTTAAAAAGAAATTTAATTAATGAAACTGAATCAAATTATATAATTTATATATTTTAATAATTTTAAGTAATTAAATGTAACTCCTCGGAGATGTTATCTGTTGTAGAAATTGGATTATATTATTTTGTTTAATTAAAAGTCAATTGGTCCCGAGGCTAATGAAATTCCAAAAAGGTGTTACAGTTTAGTCAAAATGTATAAATAGGGCTTATTTTAAGCGGGAAGATATACTCCATCTTGCTGTTGAAGAGCTATTATTATCCAAGTTATAAATTGTTTAATTTTACCATGTCTGGCTAAAGTCAGGCACACTTTTGCTGCCGTTCCCGTGATGGAACGCCGAGTTCAATCCATCAAATGCCAAAGCATCAACCAACAAGCTTACACCAAATAAAAGATGTCATAAGCCACTAAAAGGGAATTGCCATCATTCCAACACCATTTTAAATCGTCTCGCAACTGAATAAGAACATGTCATAAGCCACCAAAGAACTCACCTTCATTCCAGCTCGAATCTATCCAGTCCAGCTATAGAACTGTTATAATATTATTTAAAATAGCAGAGCTCTCTGTGAATTTCAAAAACAATCATGATTTCTTCAAAAACAGGTTAGCTAATCATATTATTGAAATTTCTTTCTAAATTGTTTTCCAAATAATCTTTAAATTCTATAATATGAAATACTTTTGTAAATTTCTGTGTTAATTAATGTTTTGCTATATAATTTAATCACTGCAGTTATATTTTGCTTTTCTTTTGCTTATTTTTAATTATTATTAGTTGTGCCTATGTTTCGAAATGGCGTGCATTTAATTATAGAATATGTTTTTAAACATATAAATTTAAAATCTTCATATTATTATTTATATAGCATCATTTCGTGCGCTGTTTTGAAACCCAAATTCATATTTTGTCATTTAATAAATTAATTAATATAAATATAAAATGTGGCTTTTCAACCTTTAATTATTATATTGCTAAAGATTAAACTAGCCTGGAGTGCAATCATAAGTATATTTTTTTAGTAAAGTATTCGTAAGTCCCTTATTAAATATACTTTTCCTCCTTTTTAAAAGTTTAGTAGTTATAGATAACTAAAGAGATTGAATGGGATAAAGTAAAGTTTGTATATATTCCCGTCAGTAGCATATACATATTTCTCATGCTACAAAAGAGTTGGCTCTTTTGATCAAGCTGATAAACTTGTGTTCATTTAATATGTGATATTTCATTTATAATATCCTTTGGCTTGGCGGATGTGAAACTTATTAATATTTTTCTCATTGTGCTGTTTTATATATAAGATGGAGCCACGGCGTTGCCAGCACATCTTCTCTTATAGGTAGTGCAGTAGCGAAGTCTGAGCTACGGACCAGATTAGCACGTAAGTCGCCCGCTTCTTATGAACCAAATAAAGGTTCCCTTTTGCAGCATGACGACCGGTTATTGGGTAAACCATTGTTTGTCACAAAAACCCTAAAACTATTTTTCCATCTGCAGAGCCACTTTATTATTATATTTTATTTGTGCCTATCGTATTAGTAAAATCGTTATAGCCAACTCTTTCCTCCCTAATATGCAGTCTTCGGCGTTGATACGAAGCATTCTTGAAAACCCGGTCAATCTAAAGCTATCTGGGATGCTTTAAAAGCCCATAGTTAATATAAATTTATTATAATTAAGATGTATTATTAAGCTTCACTCCAGACTTGGTTTGATTTCACGAACAATAGCCACTCGAACTGATGATGAAAGGGCATAACTGGTAAAAGTTAATTAGTGATTAGTTATATAGTAGGGCTATTTGTTTCCATTAAATAATATTGGAGCAATTAAATAATAGCCAACATATCAATTATTGTTTAAATGGTCTAGATAAATGTTACTTTATAAATAAAATACCTGCGTGCATTTGCCAACAACAATTATCAATAAATATATTTTAATTCATCATATATCAGTTTCTGTCTCATTATTAAATCAATCCAATACACTAATTTCCCATAGCTATTTCATTAGTAAAACCCCTATTAACTAATTATCTTAGATTTTATCTTTGAAATGTCTTTAGTGTTTAAGTTGTTTATATAGATGTTTATGTCCATGAGTCTTTTGTTTCTCCGATTTGCTAGTGGGCCGAATTAAAAATTAATTCTCGTGGGCCATCATTGTTATGTTGTCCATTAGGTGTTTGATCTGGGGCTTGGAAAGTGGGTTCGAATCCAGGCTGGTCCCTGACCAAAATCTTGGGCTCAACTGGGTTTGAAGTACATTTTGTGAGTTCCAGCTCGTGTTAGATGGATAAGCATATTTTGACCGGCACCAGTATATTACATATATTGTGAAACGAATACAGATATCAAACTTTATTTATTATATATATATATATATATATATATATATATATTGTACATAACTAAAGTTTCACTTAGTTCCAAAAGGAGCCAAAGGTTATCTTAGCTTAACCTTTTGGTTTGAAATTGTCTGATTTTTAAAAAAAATAATAATGATAAAAATGAAAAAGTAAATTAGTTAATGACTAAAATAGGATAATCTTGTAATGATTGTAATCGTTATTGTATTATGGAATTATGTCTTAGTATTTGAAAAAATATATATGAGTTAGGTTGGTAAGAAATGCTAAATAATAATTTGAATTCTAAAAAAAAAGAAAGGTATCAGAAATAGTTGTCAGTTTGTAAGTAATATTAAATGTATTCTAAAATAACTATTGTATAATCTATTCTAATGTTTAAAGAATAATAATAAGGTATTATTATTAAGTTGGAATAAGTAAGTAATAAATTTTTAAAAAATATGATATGTAAGTTTTTATTAAAAAAATAAGAATATTTGTTATTAGTTTTTGTAGTTTAAAATTCCAGTTATAAAAATTATTTAGATTAAATATTCATTAACATTCTATTGTTGTATTTTTAAAAATAGTTTTAAACAATTAACCCAAGGCCAGACAAATGTGAGTATGTGCATGTACTGACATAGAAACATAAGAAAAAAAAGTAATTTAATTCCAATATTATCTAAAATAAATAAATAAAACAAATGTGTGGATAAAATTATTTCAATGAAATGTTTATGGGTTTAATAAAGAGTATAACTTTAAATTTTATATTTATTACTATGGGTTGGATAAAATATCATTTAAAAAAATTATTACACAATATTTGTTAATAATAAAATTTTGACTTTACAGCTAAAGGTCACGTGGTATAGAAAGATTATATTGATTATGTCAGTAGATTGATTTCATAGCTGGTTTGTCAGAATATTAAAATTTAATAAAAAATAGTTTTTATTGGTTTTTAAATGAATAGTAAGTGGATGAAAAATTGTGAGACAAAACGGAGATCTAAGGGGTGATTCAGTTGCTGATCTGTTTTAAATATATGAGTGGCTGAATCTTAAAAGTTCTTTAATAAAAAGTAAATTTCTAAAACTTTATATTTTCTAAAAAAAATAAAAGTATGTTTTTAAAACCATTATTTTAAATCATTTTGTAACATGAATTGCTGAAGCTAAAAAAAAGGTAATCCATTTTCTGACAAATTTTCATTACAATTGGGGCATTAAAATTTATGGTAAAATGTTTAAAAAAAAAATACAGCATCTCATATTTCATTTACTTTTGATCTATTCATTTTTCTTTGTTTAGAAGTAAAACTTAAATTATTAAATATTGTTATGGCTAAAGACTTTATGGCACTAAACTATAGTATATCTCCTATCAAATTAAAATACACATGAAGAAGAAATTTAAAAAAAAAACATTCAAACATTTTAAAATATTAAAATGTAAATGCGTTAGCGTCTTTATAAATTAGAAGTGACATTATATTTAATACTTTATTACTTAATAGATGATATATACATTTAAATATGCTCTTAACAGAATAATGTTTCTGTGGACAATATGTAGTTTAAAATACTAATTCTCGTTTATGCCAGTAATATGAAAGGAATTTGTTTGAAAGAAAAACTTTAAAAGAATTTAAAAAATATTATGAATGAACTTGTCTCTATCAAATGCATAATGTTTGGTTATCGTTACCAGTACTTATAAGTAACTTTATGACCGGTGATCTTAGCACATAAACCATGGAGCATCCTTAATTATAAACAAAGTCTACTCTTATGTTTAAAAAATTAATAAAAGGAAATTTGTTTAAAAAAGAAATACATTTTAAATATTAAGAAACGTTTAAAAAAAAAGAGCTCTATTTTAAAAAAATGCGTTTATCTAAGGAAGAACAGTGAAAGTTAATTAGAAATATATATTATAATTATTCCACTTTGAACCTAGGATTATAAATATAAAAACATGTACTCAGCTGAATAATTTTTTTTTTTAATGCCGGCTTATTATACTTATTATACGTATACTTATACTTATGCTACTCAGCTGAAGAATTTATTTTCCAAAGCCAACTTATATTTATGCTTATGATATTTAATTATTTTAATATTTAAAATTATCTTTAAAGATAAAAGAAAGTGAACGTGTTTATATAAAGAACTACTGAATATTTTTGTTTTGGAAACCATTGCCATGTTTATAAATATTAATTGAAGCTTCGAATTCAGATAGATATCTTAATCTGGATAAATTGTCTACGCATTATGAAATGGAAAAAATCATCACGGAACCAAAATATAAACTTGAATTAATGTATTTTTTTTTTTTTATGGTCTGCTTTATTGGTTTAAAAAAAAAGAATAAAACCATAAAAATATTTATGTTATTAATTTTTTATGTAACACTTTTTGCATAAATATACAGGTAAACTAGGGTTATAATTTTAAAATGAAATAGGTTTATTTGACTGAGCAAATGTTTCTTGCCATTCTTAAGTAGATTTAGTTTATTTATCAAGCATTACACTAGCTAGTTTCTATTTAATAATTTTAGTTATAGAGATTTAAATATCACAGTCTTATTTTTATATAAATGGGATGTTTTACTCAAGTTTTATTTTAAATTTATTAGAGAAGTTTATCAGAGAATATCCATTCATTTGTTTTATGAATGTTATATTAAGAATAATTACAAATATTTTATATTCATCGAAAAGTATATATTCTTACATTTAATTTACAATTTTAAAAGTCCACTAGTTACTAAATTTTAGCATTTAATATTTTGTTATGTGTGCATTGTGCCTTGCCTAGAGTTTTATATGCATTTAATTTCATAGTATTTTCTACAGTAGTCAGATAACACAGAGTTTGCTTTGTTGGTTCGAACATTGGATATACGTTTTGTATTTTATAAATTTCTTGGAAATAACTTAGTTAGTTTAAGTGAAGTATATATCTTGCTATTAGTTATAATTTGTTAGCCTCATAGAGTTAGGCCTAGTTAATAATTTTTGAATAAGCTTATGGAGTAGATAAAATCATCCATCCTTATTGTATTGTATTTCCATGATTTGATAGTGCGTATTCCCAAAAGAGGGTATTGTATTGTATTTTTCAGTGATGATGATCACATTTATAAGCATTGGAAATCCCATGAGAGGATTGTGCTTTTCTGGTGAGTGTTCCTGTTCCCAGATGTACTGAAGATGAATTCCAGACATCGTCATTTTGCCTCAAAGTTAGGTATTTTTGGAAGCCACCATATTCTTTTCCAGCTCTGAGGAGCCTAGTATCTTTATATTTTTGCCTATCATTCATGATGACTTAATGCTAATTCCACCACAGTAGGTGATGTTGCATTTGTTTGAGATTTGTGATGACAAGATATGCTTGTTTGAGGAAGTGTATTTTTTCAGGTAATAGTAGCTAATTTAAGGCTCATAGGTATATCAATGTTTGAATTGTGTTGCTATGATAGTTTTGTCACGCACAAGATAACCAACAATAAGTTATATTTATTTTAAAGTATATTAAATAAGCATATGATATAAGTAGCAATTCACACATAATTTAATATTTTCATCCAGAATTTGGCCGCTGGATTTGTAAGTCTGTTACATCATTATTTTTAAAACATTGAGGGAATAATTTTATGTGGACTAAAGTTATTTTAAAAAAAAGTATAACTGATCTCTGATGAATGACTGTCTCATACATTTAAGTTAGTTTAATTTTAGTATTAGCTTAATCTGATATAAAGATATATCTAGCGGTAATATTAGTTATATCCGTGAAACTAGTGATGATATTTTTAAAAAGTATTGTTAAATATGCTTACTCCAACTTAGCGTTTGTTAAATTGAGGAGTATAAAATTAAGCTTAGGGTTTTCAATATAAACATAGTTCTGTGTGTTATTCTGATTAGTAGATGACACAATAATGTTATTAATTAGTCCAAATAATTATATAAAATCTTAGTGCGGTATTGGCACTGTTTGTATTCTACTACCTTTATAAACATTTCTTCTCATTATTAATAAATCAAATTAGTATTATTTCAAAAGTTTTGTTTGTTTGTTTTACTTTTATATGAAAATATATTCTTGTCTTGGGTTCCAAGTTCACAAAGTCTTCAATTTTAAAGTTAATGAATCTTCAATTCAGAAATTTACAAGTATATTCTAATTTAATTAAATATAGTTGATATTGTCTTGAAAATTAACAAGCTATGTTAAAGTAAATGATTCTCATATTGAATCACAAATACAGATAATTGCATTATAGCAGATACATAATTAAATATTTAGTTAAAAGTTTTTTTTTTTTTTTTTTTTAAATTATCAGTATATCTTTCAGACTAAAAATTATGCAATATCAGATTAACAATATTAGTATTTCAGAAGAATATTTTAATTAATATTATTTTAAAAGCTGCACATTATCTTATATTCACGGCACATCATCGATCATCATCTTAAATCGTATATATTTAAAGAATTCTAATCCATTTGCATTTGAGGTCTTTAGTGGTTGTCTGTGAGTATGGAAAGGCTTTAAAAGTACCCTTGCTCTTTTCTTTGCTCAAGTAATATCTTAGATAATAGGCCATTATTAGTTAAATTTAAATTGATTCATTAAATTTTGCGAATTAATATTTGTTTTGTTTATTATTTTAAGATTGAACATATTATAATTATTTTATGGTCAGCTAAGATGTCACTTATTTATTTATTAAACACAGTAATTCTTTATTAGGCAACTTAATTTAAACTGTAATTTTATACAAGAGTTTTAGTTTTAAAATCCCCGAGGTTATTTACTCTTGTTGTTTTAGTAAATATAATTCTGTAAGATAATCTTATAAAGTAAAGCATCATAGGTCTTATTCAGAGAGTGTATGATTTATTGGTAAGACTAATATGGTAAGCATTGAGTAGTGATTTAAATAATCTTTTGTATGGTTTATTAAAAGATCAATATGCTGTAGTAGTTATAGTTCATCAGTATTGGATTTGATCTTTACTTGATTATACACCTCTGGATCATCATCTCTTCTCTTTAAATTTATTGTAACCCCACTGAGCCGAGTCGTTTAGAGTCTCTAATTTATATTTTATTTCATTTCATTTCAATTTTATTCTATTCCTTTTCATGTCATTTCTCATATCTTTGTATCATCTCAGCCCTTTAAAACATTCAATAAGAATATCTTTTCCATCATCTCATTTTATTTCTCTTTCCTTTATTCTATCTTCTTCTTATACCTCTTCCTCATATCTTTCTATCATCTCATTTCATTTCTCTTTCTCCTTTATTCCATCTTCTTCTTATATCTCTCTTCTATATCTTTCTATCATCTCAGCCATTTAAAACATTCCATTATATATATCATTTTTATTATTTTTCCCATTTCTTTTCCCTCTTAATTCTTTTCTTTTTCATCATTTATTTATCTTTACCATTATTATTATTTCTTTTCTTCCCCCTTTCTCATTTCTTTATTAGCATTATCCCTTTCTCTCTCTCTTCTCTTTCTCACACACCCCTTTTATTCTAGTATGATACAATTAGCATTTTCTCTTATTCTATCTCTCTTTTTTTCTCTCTTTCTTTCTCACACCCTACCTTCATTTCATTATTAGCATTCTTTTCCTTCTTTTCTTGTCTCTCTTTCTCTATCTCTTATTCTATCAGGTTACAATTGGCCTCTCTCATTTCATTTTCATCATTTATCTTTATCATTATCTCTCCTTTATTCTATTTTTTACTTATTTCTCTCTCTCTCTCTCTCTCTCTCTCTCTCTCTCTCTCTCTTTATTTTAGTTAGGTTACACTACATATATATTCAAAACAATACAATAATTAGTAAAAATATTTTAAAGCAAATATATAATATAATTTAATAGAAGTACTTTCAACTATCTAAGTAGTCATTATCAACTAGATTCAAATTGTCTTATAAAAAAAAACGTTACAAATATATACAAAACAATTACATCATACATAATTTTTTCCAGAATTCATTAATTTTTATATTAGCAGCCTATCTATATCTCAAATGTTGCTTTCCATTTTTTATTAACATAGCTTCTTTAATTTTACATTTATTATTATTTCTTTCAATATACAAAATCTTAATTTTATTAGAATCAAAACCATAATTACATGTAATATTATGTTCAAAAAATACTGAAAGTGATACATCATCATTTCTAACATTCTCTTGTCTTGATTTCTGTACTCATTTATATAACAACCAATGCTCCATTGATCTTTTCTCCAATGTACACTGAGATTCACCTATATATGCCTTTCCACAAACACACAATCATTTATATATTGCATATCTTTGATTTAAAATGCTACATCTACATTTTGAATTATTTATCAATCTATTTAAATTAGGATTAGTATAAAATGTGACTCGACATATTTTTATGTATCCGTTTTATAAATTTCACTTGTTCATTACAAATAAATGGCGTTGATATCCAAGTATATTTCATTTTATCAATATCTCTAGCACTTATAAATATTACCATTATTATTAAACATAGTAACAATATTATAAATTAATTTATGATTATATCCAATATTTAATAAAGCCATAATAAATACATTTATATTACTTATAAGTTAATATTTTAAATCAGCAATTGATTTCAAAATAAACTAATATTTTGTACAATTATAAAAATTATCAAATTTCATTTAAATTATAATTTAATATTTACTAAGGCTGTAATCTCAAGAATATGCACATAAAAATGTGATAATAAGGACCTCTACAGGTCTTAACTACAATCTTACATTTTTGGAAGAAACGTAAGCTTGTGATTAAGACCTGTAAAGGTATCACATTTTTACATGCATATTCTTGAGGTTACAGCCTTAGTAAATATTACTTATGTAATCAATGTGCACTTAAATAAATTTATAATTACAAATTATAATTTAATAAAATGAATTTTTATTTATATAAAAAGTGTTTTTTTTTTATTAATAATAACAAAATATTGCAAACACATTCAATGAGATCACATTTTTTATCATTAAATAAATTTCTTTTCCATACATTTAACATATACATCAATGAAATATATTCATATGGAATATATCATTTCAATATGTACCAATTTTTTTCAAAATCTTTTTTTCTTTATTGCAAACAATGTATTAGAATAATTACCTTAGTTGATGGAAATAATAATTTTAGTATAAAATGTAAAGAAAATAGAATTGAACTTTTAAATGCTAGTGAAAAAAGATGTTTATGTTTAAATCAAAATCCAATCTTATGAATATTTTTGAAAAATAATTCGTAACATAAAAACTACATAGTAATATCAACAAAATTACCTGTGATTTTATCACTTTTCTCCTAACATAATCTTTCTAGGGGTGTTTATTTTGATTCAAGAATAAAACCATTTAAATTAAATTTTATTTATCAAGGAAAATTAGATAGTATGTGTGTAATAACCTAGTTAATAATCTTACATTCAGTAAATTATGCTAAATTAATGTGAAAAAATCTGAAATAGACAATGGTAATATATTTTTTAAATTTTATCGAAAACTGTTGTCAAAATTATGGTGGAAAGTCATTGTTTTCCAAAGAGTTATTAGTTCGTTGTAATTATTCTTGTTATCATTCAAAAGCAATTTAAAATTAACAAAATGTACATGTTGAAAGTCAATCTAACAATTCAGTTATTTCGAATTTGTCATTTATGCATGAAATAGCTCATAGATTTAAAGACAATTTTCAGCTGGAAAAGCTACCGCAAACACTAAAAAAAAAAAAAAAAGTTATATAATAGCTAAAAATAAATCATATATTACGTGACTTAATTTAGTAAGGATGGTTTCTAGATAGAGATTTTTAAAATGTTATTTCTTGGTGGTATTTATCTTTAAAGCTCTTTAGTTTTTATTTTTAAAAAGCTTGAAATATATTTGAAAATTATTAACTGATTTGAGAAAATTACCTATTCCGGAGTCAATTATCTACCAACTTACAAGAAAAAAGCCTAGTAACAATTTTTTTTAGATAAGTAAATTATGTTATTTAAACTTTAGCATTCAATACCTCACCTGTAGTTTTATTATTTTTCACAATTAAACAAGATTTTTTTAAAATCAACCACTCATATTTTTTTTAATTTTCTTTTCCTATGATGAATATGTGATTTCTCACTATTTATATTATATAAATCAATTTATCCATTTTTTCTAGTATTTCCATATCTAACAACATTTTTATAATCTTTTTTACCACTGCTTCAATGTCTGTGCCTTATTACAATCTTTTTCTAACATAAATTTATTTTCAATTATAAATTGTTTCATAACTATTTTCTCTAGATTAGTTATTGTAATATACTCTTACTTTTTACCTAACTTATTTATTCAGTTAATATTAAATTTTTAGAATTTATATATATATAATTAAAAAACCAGTCAACACTTAGACAACCCCAATATCAATAACAATTAACAATTCCAAACTGTTGTCAAGGCAACCTCCTTTTAACATTATTACACTTTTTATTTAAGTAATACTTTGGGTGCAATTTGAAAATTATGAGGGATTCCACTTTTATTGTTAAAAAAAAAGTTGCCTTGATAACAGTTTGAAATTGTTGATTGCTATTGATATCGAGATTTTCTAGTGTTAAATGGTTTTAAAATTAACTTGAATTTAAGTTATAATTTAAGCATAATTGTTGGTGTTTGTGTGTTATAGTAATAAACAGACTCAAACAAATATAGTTGACTATTTATTTAGCATATATATATATATATATATATATATATATATATATATATATATATATATATATATATATATATATATATATATATATATATATATATATATATATATATATAAACAAAAAAAAGACTTATAAATCCAATAAATAATATTATATTTCAACCAGAGGACTGGTTTTCATCAGAAAGAAAAAAAATACACAGTATATATATATACTATTTACAGATTATATACAACAATATTTACTATATTGTAAGTCTGGTATGTTGGCTTGATATATCGTTTAATTGTCTTACAACTATTATTATAAGAAATTACGGGAGTGTTTCTAGGTTTATATAACATTTCCAGAGGAATCATAATACCTTGCCTTGTGTGTAAGTACAGTGACATTTCCACCTGTTGTGTGACAGCTTTCACCATGTTTAGTTTATGTTCTAGCAGCTTCCTTGTTTTAGGATTGACTTACCTTATTGCTTTAGATGTATAGTGGACAACGTGCATATTACTATGACAGTAATTTGTTATTTGATCCTACTGCCAGAGAGATTGTGTACTTACAGCTAGATCATGTTTAATAATAAAAACAATCAAATTAACTGAGAATCATCACTTCTTGGTCTGTTTCTGATATTGAATATATTTTATACATTCATATATCTAATGTCTGTGTTTATGAATGCTCAAGACAAGACAAAATGGAATCTGGATTAATTCATAAGATGAAGGCAAGCTGATAATAATCAATTATGCCCAGGTACAGAGAGCAGTCACATCACCAATTCATCCATTTGTTTCACTTCATTTCCTTTATTGTTTAGCTGTTCAATTCCATGTAACTCTTCATACCTTCTATATTATTCATCAAAGTCAATCTTTTTCATTCTTTTTTCTTGTTCCCACTTTCCATTCTCTCCAAAACATCTTTTATTAAGTTATATTTGTATGTCCAATTTAGTCTCTTTTTTTTTTCTAATATTCCTAGTCAATCCTGTTTTTTCATTCACTTTTTACAAAACTTCATTTCTTATTTATTAATTCAACTAATGATTGTTTTTTTCTCTATGACTATATCACAAAGGCTTTCAATATATTCATAATTTTATTACTCATGTTCATGTCTCACAACCATACAATAGTTCACTCCACATATAGCATTTAATTAATTGTTGTTCTTAATTCTTTTTTTATAGATCCAAAAAATATTTTTTTCTCTTAGTAAATACCTCCTTTATCAATAATATTCTTTAATCTTCACTTTTTTCATCTTCATTCAAACAACTATCCAAATAGCTAAATCCTACAATCTCATGGATTTTAACTTGCAGTATTTTTGAATTCACCCCTATCCATAAACTCGCCTTCAAAATATTAATCTTCATTCCTTATTCATACATTTTTCCTGCAATTTATTCAACATATTTTTAAGATAATTTTTATCCTTAGCTACAAAAGTATACATCTTATTATTCTAACTTCATTTAAAAGCTTATTAATGTGAAATTGTGTTTTTTTTAAGTAATTATATTTTCAGAAACATTTAAACCTCATTTTACTATCAGACCTATAGTGCAGAAGTACCTAAATGAAAAGGGAAATAAAAGTTAACTCAAGACTTAAATTGATGAAATGCTGAGAATATTTTCTGTAATTTAGTTTTACTCTTCTGTTTATTGTAAACAATACTGTAAAATAGAAAAACCAACATTTCATGTAGAAAAAAAAATGTTGTGGTTGTATATTTGGACCTCTACCCGATTTTCTAAATTAATTATAAATATTAATGTCTGTGATTAATGCATACATCCCCCAGAGTGCAAAGATTACAGTTTAACTTTCATGTTTATTCAGAAAATTAAAAAAAAAAACAATTTCTCTCTTATTTTATGTATCAATGACCAAATTATTTTGAATCACAGTTATTTATGCACTTAAAGATTAGATTCAATTTTAACATTTCTATATTATAATGTCAGTCTACATTAATTTCTATGCATGTTTGAATTTTCTTAATGGCTTTCAAAATATATTTGAAAGTTAAACATTATAGACTTAATTCTTCTTCTTTTATTTCTTCTCTTTCAGTGTTAAATTATCACAAAAACTTTTCAATTATTCTTTTCAGTGGTTAAATCTACATTTCTATTCTTCCAGTCCCATGCAATTTTTAATTCCACTGTTAGTGTACAAATATTTAATGAATACAGTAATTTATAATAAGCCATTGATTTTTGACATTAAGTTGACACCATTATGGTATTAATATAAATCAGGATAGAATGTTATATTTGACTGGATGTTTGGCAGTATTCTAAAAAATAAGACTAAGAGACTTATTCATAAAATGCAGTATATTGCAGAGTGAATTGTCAATTTTTTTGTGCAGCCATATTAAAATAAAAAAAGTCATTGGGCAAAAAAAAAATTCTATTTTCTCTAAACAAATATTTCTACTTTCATTTTCAGTGACTTTCTTTATGTCATTGTAAATGTGCATCATCATATTAACTAAGTTTTTTTTATTATTATTTATGTTGAATAATGACTAGATCACCCATAACAACTTTAACCTTTGTAATAATAAAGTCACATTTAAAAGTTGATAGTTATCAAATTATATAGTCATAGTGTTAAACAATGCATACTTTATTAAATTACTAGAATTATCACGTCTCGTATTATAAAATCCAACCTTAACTATTAATATATAACAATTGTTTTTAGTAATTTATTCTAACACTTCATGTGGTAATTTTAAATTTAAATGATTGATTTACTAAATAATTTCTATAGGTTTTTTAAACGGGGTTCGATCCTTAAATTAGTAAAATGTTCTTAAATAATTGTATGATTTTTTTTTAATAGACTTTTATATTGTAGGTTAGAAGAAATACTTTTTGGGGTTTAATATACCTTAAATAATTAGCAGCATGCTTGCATTATTGAGACCATTATTAATAATCAAGACAAAATTCAAATATTTAATTACAATTAATTTCTAGAATCTTTGATTGCTCCAATTGTATTATTTGCCAAATGGAAATAATCGTGAAATTTGTGACAGGCAAACACTTTAATAAATTTAACAACAAGTAGCTATGTAAAATAACAATTGCTAATACTAAGAATATACATAGAAAATTATTACAACGTTGCAATTTTATATTGACAAAAAGTTATTTACAAATATTTACCAAGTTCGATGAAATCGCTAATTAAATAACCTTCGTTAAATAACCTTCTTAGAAGAATCATTCTGGTTCCTGTGCTAACTTAACACAAGTACAATTACAAATGTCCGAAACAGTTCTTTGCCCATTAGTAGCAGAAGAGCAATACGTAAAAAGAGCGGGAATCTATTTACTCTGTATTTGTTACTACTTCGTTCTGGGTAGTAATTTTAATCATGTGAAGGAAGAAAAAATTAATTAGTAATATGTGAAATATTTTAATTAAAGTCTTTCTAAGTATATAACAATCTTAATCCTATTATTTGTTCTAGTAAAACCTGGCATGAAATGCATATTGAGTAATATAATAGTAAGCTTAATTATAACAAATTAGAGATTATAACAATTGTTTTTTTATATATATATATATAATATCAATTTAACATCGCATCTCGTTCTTATTCAGTCAATGAACTTTATTGGAATAGAGATGTGTAGTATTATTTTTTTAAATTGGAAAAGAAATAAGTTAAATTATAACATTCTGAACTGTTGTTTTTTATTAAACGACATTCATATTTGTCTCTAGTGGAAAATTTTAATTACTGTAAATATGTATATATTTTTAAAAATAGAAAATGCAATAATAATTTTGGTTTTTGCAATATATCATTTATTTAGCACGGGTAAGTAAATACTTTTTAAAAAAATCATAAGTTTATCGCTAATCAATTAAATGATGTGTTTTAAGCTTGTGACTAATTCTAACATTAAAATTTCAAGATACAGATTAATCTTATAAAATTTGGGAATACCAGGCTTCCTCTAATAATCATCGTGTGATTTTATTCGGTCAACGTATTTCATGAGTTGATTTTTTTAATAGACTTTCCGCTTTATAATTTAACCTAGTTAGCAAAACAAACTACTGCTATGTTATCTGATCAATTTTAGCTCATTTATTTATTAACATGGCAAACAACCAGTCACTGAAATAAAAGAGCTTATTAATAATTAATATAATAAAATTATTTTAAGATATTGACTTTACATCAATATCTATGTATGTTTTAATCTGTACATAATATTAGAAGTAGAATTTCTCGAAATAATCATAAATATTTATTGAGATTATCATCATAGTTCTTAATATCCATTATTGATATAGAATCTGTTAATAATATCCTTTTATCTATTAAATCAAAGAAGTCTTTTGATGATCTTAAAGTTCTTTTTCTTTTAAGATTAATATTTTTATTGATACCTATCAGTTTTTAAAACTATTATCAACTCTTTCCACTTCTTTAATGTGATTTTTATTATCACAAATTTCAAATGCAAAATGTAACCAAATAGAAACAATTATGCATTTGTAGAGAGTAACGTTTATTTCTAATGATTTGACCAATAGCATTATTTGAATATTAAAAAATCCATTAAATTCAAAAATTCTAGGAAGTCTTTATGGTTATATTTGTGTTATTGATATAGTAACTACTTCTTGGATATAATATATAAGTACATATGTCTTTACTCAAAAGAAATCAACCAAGCTTTATTAGATATAAAAATTATATAAATTAAAACATTTATATCAACAAGTAGATGTTATAAACTGTTAAAGTGATAGTCAAGTGCATATTAAAATATAGCAATTACTAGTAATATAAAAATGTTCTTTATTTCATTTTATAAAAACACCTTTGTTGATTTCTTTAAAGTCATCATTAATTAAAACTCAGCATCCATTTTTGATGACCATAATAATTCATGTATATATGGTTTTAATTTCAATTACAATAACATTAAAATATTGCAAATTGAAAAAAATAACAGCAAAAGAAAAATAAAAGAAGCTATGCTAATATTTAAATACAAACATGACTTAATTAACATGCAGGTAGCAAATATTAAGATCAGAGAATTGTGAGAAGGTTAGCATTTCGATGATGTTAGATGACAAAGACTATGAGAATAGTTGAAAGTGCTCCCAAGTGGATACAATTTTTAAAATATATCTGATTACTGTATTTATATATATTCAATTATACAATTATGTATATTTATTAATATATATTATTAAATGAATCATCTAAACAATAATATTATTGTAGTAAATGAGATGGCACTCCCTTTAACCAGATTCAAAAAGCTGCACACCATTAGGTAAAAACTCATCCAGGCAGCAGCAATTCAGATTGTAGAAATTATGGTTGGAGATAATTTTGCTAAACAATTGATCTCTTTATCAAGTGATACTGTTGCTTATCAACTTGGTGATATATATGAATATGTAGAAGAACTTTTATCAAAACTGAATGATAGGGTTTTTTTAATCCAGCTTGATGAGGCAGCAGAGATAATGACAATGATTGCCATTTAATTTTGAATGTTTAATTTTGTGATACTTGGGAGTAGGTATTGACTACTGTCCCTCTTGTAAAGATAAAAATAAATATCAGCATTTGAGAAGCTGTTGTTCTGTAAACTTATAAAAATAAAACTACAGCACTTGAAATATAAAATATATTGGATAATTTTAAAAAACGTTCAAGTTACTGCACATCAGCATTAGATGTAATATTAAATATATATATAACAAGTTATTTATTTGTATAGTGTTATGTTTTTAATTTGTAACAGTCATCAGAGAATCACTTCTTTATACATGAGCTGTATACATTTAAACACTTCAGGAATACTCTTCTTAAGTTAAAAAGTACAGTAAATTCATCTTATCTTTTCAAAAGACTTTATCTTGTGTTTAGAAAAGAGAATATTCCTGATGTGTTTAAATCATATAGTGCATGTGTAGAGGAGTGATTCCCTAATGATTGTTACAAATTAAAAATGTAGTACTGTATAAATAACTCATTATATATTGAAGTGGTCAGATCTAAGTTCGATCCAAGCTTCATGAGATCTCACCTTTAGCCTACTTCAAACCCTATCACTAACTGTAAATTTCCGAATGTAATGGGGCTTTATACATTCAATACGTGCTAGTTTTGAGTAAAACAGTATTATTTAAGCAATTGTTAAAACCAATTATTTATATTTAAACTAACTAATATTATTAACAACTTTATGATAAAATTATTAATGAAACATATATATTGTAACTGCGTGGATAGTATATATATATATATATATATATATATATATATATATATATATATATATATATATATATATATATATATATATATATATATATATATATATATATATATTTTATGTTATAAAGTTTCATTACATCGGAATGTTTTATTTTTACTTTTACCATTTTGTTCAAATTTCTGTGATTAAAAGCTACATTTTTTCGATAGATTGCCCTTTCCCAAAGACAATGGGGAAATTTTATTAATTAATGAAAATGATAATTTAAAATGTAAGGACGGTCCTTAATTAAAATCGTTTATTCAGATTTACAAATTCATTTTTTAAATAGAAAATAAATTCAAAGTTAATCGATTTGAAAGTCTTATTGAAGGAATGGATTTGAAATCAATTAACAAAATTTTTAACTTTTGATAATGTAAAAAGCTTTAGCCTGAAGACATCAAGATTCAGAATGGGCGGGAATCCACAGAAAAGATATAAATAGCCTGGAAATGTTTCAAGAAAAGAGAGGTCATCGTTTTTTTAAAGAATTGCTACCTGAAGCTATGTCAATTTAAATCATGAATTTTTATAGTGTTTTCAGCATCGAGCATGGCTAACTTCAGGGATCTGATCACTGGATTCTGTAGTTCCCATAAAATATTCAACATGTAGCTGCTAATTAGAACTGTTTCATACCAATAATGAGCTGCCAAAACCTTAAAGAAATCAAACCAAAAATGCTATTCATATAAGATAAAATGCACGCCTATGTCTTCCCCAATTGGACTCTGCTGTGTAAATTAAAAAACAAACCATGGAAGGACTTGTAATATCTTTCTTTTTTGAACTGCAACTTTCTGGCCAGTTTCTGAACTTTTCTTTAAATCACATTTAAGTTAACTACTGTTAAAATTACTTCTTATTTTACAATGGCTTAATTTGTATAGTAATTCTCTATTTTTATCTTTAGTCTTTAAAATTAATATTTTGTTAACTTTCCTTTCTTACAATGGCGTTTCATTTAACTAACTTTATTATATATTTATTGAATGATTATTAATATCATTTATTTTGGATTATATGCCAATAATACTTCAACTTGATAATAATCTCTTTTGTTACACTTACTTTATGAAAATAATATTGTATTAGATTTTATAGTTTAATTTTTGCCCATTAAAACTAAATTAATACTGGTCTATTAATTATCAAGTTGAAGGATTTATTAAATGTTTGCTATTTTACTAATGAATGATAGTGACTATTAGCCTATTTTATAACCTATGCTCCCGGATATTTTATTGAGTTCACAAATCTTTATTTATTCATATTGATAATATGAAAATGTTTTACTAAAGGTCAATAAGGGAAATAAATAAATGTATTCTAATTTGAATTTCATAGTTTATATTAATATTCAGAGAGGGCATGAAATTTAGGGTATGATTATTATAATTATATAATTACATTCAGTCATTTTTCTTAGAATAAGTTTGATTTTAATCTGACATGATCAGGTCATTATGTAGAACATTTCTTATGTAATTTGGGTTTTCTTAATTAAATATGATGATCATTGAATCATAACTTTTTGAACATTGCTAATGCAAGCCACACTCTTACTTCATAGATTTGTCATTGGTGATCTTATTGTTATTTTAATTACATAGGAAGAAATCACTTCCTCCCTCATTCCTTATTATACTGGAACACCAAAGGTTCACAGCTATGTCCTGGCCTGGCTTTCCCTGTGTTCACAGATTCTTTACAGGGCTGAAAAGACTTGTAGAATGCAAGCTTCCCTTTTACTTCTTAAATCACCAACAAGCCATTATAATTCATATTCGTTTTTATTGCTTGTAAGTCATTAATACCATGTACTTGTCATTTCCAATAAAGCCCCATGCTCATGCTCATAAATCGTAATGAATTGATTTTATTAAAATCAAACAACTTCATACTCATCTAGAATTAAATAAGTTCTTTGTTAAATATTAAAGTTATGCCCTAAATATTTATCATGCTTTTTGTGAATTGCTTTATGGATGTGTGAAAATGAATCTCGCATTTTTCATCCATAAAATTAGAATCAATAATTTCTTTCCAAGCAAAATACCTTTATTTATCTTTGTTTACTTGTCAGAGCATAGACATATATGATTCTCCCACACTTGCATATATTAGTTATTGGAATATGAGCATGACTCCCATTACTTATTGTAAATTGTAACTCTCATTCTTAAAGATTAGAGATAATATATTGTAATGGTTGGTCGAATACTCGGATGTCATGGTCTGCAAATACATTTCAACACACAGATCAACTTCAACAATCAGCTGGTTTGACTACAATGTATAATCAACTTACATCGAATCTAAAAGTGCTAGTACACCTATCTTTTATATTCTAAAGTTGATAGTGCCAAATGTAACAGTCCGTTCCATCCATGTATATAAGAGAAGGAGAGCAAAATCACATCTAACTACTGTCAGACCTAGGGTCTTCATGTAGGATGCTAGAGATAACACAAAATACCTGACTCATGATTACATCTATCTTTAATAGACTAGCCTAAGCATTATCCATCAAATCTACATATAATTTAAATCAATTCATCCAACATCTTACCACTTTTTTAAAATTGTTGCTTCAAATATTCGAACTCAGGAAGAATTCACATTCGACTCTCTTCACAGGTATGTATCTATGCAAACTGTTAATCAACAACTAAAATAATTAATGCTATCTACTAGAAAGAAATAACCTTTATTTAACAATTTCTCACATACCTATCAAACAATAATGTGGATGAGTGCATGTATAAAATATTGATTATAAGATGGAATGTAAATGCTGGATCAACAAAACTACAAAGATTTTGTCAATTAACAAAACTTCATAATATTTATTTACAAAACAAGAAAAGATATTAAAACATAAAATAAATTCTCAATCAATGTAGAAAAAAAAATTCAAACAAGAAAAAGTATTTACAAATTCAAATAAATTATTTGGATATATCCCTATGTAATTGTAGCTTCTATGTCTATGATGAGTATCTATCATTTTTTTTACTTAAACAATTTAAAAGTATTCACTTTTACTTCCCATGATAGACACCCATAATATAGACATCTATATATCTAAGATAATAAAAAAATATTAATTAAAACTGAGATTACTAACTCAATGAAAATTTAAATGCAAACACAAATTTAGTATGCAATTTTAAGTATGGAAAAGTATAATAATAAAACAACACAAAATATGATAAAACAGAAAATTATAAAGAATATTAATTTAAAAGCATGAATCATTCATTCATTATAAAGATCTTAAGAATACTATTAGTAATGCATATATAATAAACTACAAGTAAGTCATGTCATGTTGTGGCAATGATTATTTCAGTGTTTTAAAAAAACTCTTACCATTTAAGTATTCTGTTAAGGCACTTAACTTTATGCTCATAGCTGAAGTTCAAGTATTTTGGGCAGGGGTAACCTAGATTTTATTAAAAAAAAAACTTTTCAAACTTCCCCCCTACTCTCTTGATAATTTCTTATGTTGGACTGTTCACTGTTGAATTACAAATAGCACTTCCCAAATATAAGATCAAAATAATGAATATAAATAAAAATACAAATTTATACAAGAGAAAATAAAACAATTTTACAATCTTTTATGAATCAATATGATCAGGCATCACTATTTTTCAGAGTCCTCTTTACACAACAGTTCTTACAGTTTATGCATTTTTATTATAGATGTTAAAAAACTCCTGATTAATTTTATATAGCACATCCTGAAGTTATTTAAGTTGGCAGTAGGTAGTTTTATGTTATCCCTCACTTAGATTTTCATCTTGTGTGGATCCAACTTCTCAGGCACTTGAATTGTAGACAGTTAAATATTAATACTCATATGGTCATAGTGGATAAAGGAAAATGCTCCACCCCAATGACAATTAATCTTTTTAGCCAATGTATCTCATACTTTAACTACAAATACAGCTTTATATAAATATATATGTGGTTTGCATTTAATAAAAATAAATTTATAGAGTACAGCTATCTATTGCTTATAATATTGGTTATATAAACTTTTAATTAAATCAACTGTCCTGATTTCTTTTTTTTTAGTTTCTTTTAAACAAAAATCATAATACTTTCTTTAAAATTTAAATTGATAAATTATTTTAACTTATCTGCTTAATAAATTAGAATAATGTTCCATTCATTTCATTTAATCTTTTCTCGAATGGCAAATTAACTAGAAAAACATTAATATTTCTTGAGACACTGCTTTAAAAAAAATTCATTTTGCAGAAAAATATAAAAATAATAGTTCTAATAAAACTTGACCTTTCAGTTCAAACACAGAACATGAAAAAAAAATATTTTTAATTGTTTCACTTTTTTTACCAGCATTATTCCTATTGTTTAAAAACTAGCATTCCAAGCATTGCATCTTTTAATTTTTTTTTATATGATTCATTTACAAAAAAAAAAAATATAAAATAAATTTACAATATTATTTTATTATTCTCTCTTATATTCAGATATTAAAATACTTGATTTATTTTTTATTGTTATTATCACTTTTTATTTAATCATTGTCTGTTTAACACAATTCATAATACAATTATCAATATATATATAAATTAGTATGATTTTTTTTATCAAAGTTGATATTTTCTTATAATAAAATTTTATTACTAATATATATATATGTGTTTTTTTCTTATAAATTACCCATCATTCCCAGTACTAAATATATAGTTAATACACTGTTAAAAATTTCTCCAAAAGTGTTCTAGCAAAAACTTATTTTATTTAATTTTTACATGCTAATTAAATAAAAAAAACAATCTATCATTTCAGATGGCTAAGGTTTGTTGTGGGAGTGATTTGAGCTACCTTCACAATATATTATGCTAATCATAAAAAATGTGTACAAAAATATTTACATATTATTAAATATTTTATACAAAATATTTGGTTTTGACTTTCTTCATAATTTAATAACTATTTTAAGTATTAATGCTCATTGTCTGTATTGACAACCCAAACATACATATATGAATTGATTTATAACTATCCATACTCATTTTATTGTTGTTAGTAAAGTCAGATCAGGGGTCTCAGAAATCATCATCCGTTGATCTAGTTCCTTGGTGCATAGTCATGTGCTGTCTACATATGTTATTCATTGATTTAATCTGAGCTTGTGAGTTGGGTTTGAATTTAGTTTGGTCTTGGGTTTAATTCTTTGGTTTAACTGAGTTTGAATCCGACCATGGGTTAGGTTGTTGGTGTGTAACATGTGACCAATACAATATGGTTAATATTACATCTAATACTGACAGGCAGTAAATTGTAAAAAAATTGCAAACATCAATCATTAAGGCATAGTAAATGGAATTAAAATTAATCAATTAAGATCTTCATGTTCTCATTCCTAAATGCTTAAGATTTGCCTCTACATATATAAGCTTACATTAAAACATTAAGGTGCATTCATCTTATCTTTTTAAAAGACTTTATCTTGTGTTTAGAAAGAAGAGTATTCCTAAAGTGTTTAATTCTATAAGCTCATGTTTAGAGGAGTGATTCCCTAATGATAGTTACAAATGTTTATAAGGTAAATATGTTCTTAGTGTATCTGGACATATTGCATCACTCACATTTAATCCCTTGCTGCCAAAAAATTAGTATTGTTCTGAAAAATTGTGCTAACAATAGTTGTAACTGTCATGAATTATATAAAAATGAGTCCTTTAAAATCAAGATTTTTTACAATGCTTTGTAAAGAAATGTTTGCATTAACATTCTGCATTACTTTTTATTGTGAAATGAGGTGATTTTCTTGTGGCAAATTGTTACAATGTATTTGTGAATTAAGATATAAAATTACAATATCTTGGAAAAGGAAAAGTGTCAAGAAAGCAAAGCTATTCTGAGATTACTTATTTATAATGAAATT
Source organism: Epiperipatus broadwayi (assembly GCA_028023455.1). Classification (NCBI taxonomy): domain Eukaryota; kingdom Metazoa; phylum Onychophora; class Udeonychophora; order Euonychophora; family Peripatidae; genus Epiperipatus; species Epiperipatus broadwayi. The sequence goes on along the minus strand of JAQFVV010000220.1, from coordinate 1,054,702 downwards.
GAGCTTAATTGATGGATATATATATATATATATATATATATATATATATATATATAAAATATATATATATATAATATATATATAAAAAAAAAAAAAAAAAAAAAAAAAAGATGGAAAAACTAAATTTGTTAAATATTCAACTCCAAGAAACAAATAAACATTGGACAAGAGTGATAAAGTAAATGCTTTTTGTAGAAAAATTGAATTATGAAACCCAAGCATAAAGCAAAATAACAATTTTTTACAACTGTGATTGAAAATTACTTAACATCTATATACAGTTGACAAAGAACACATTAAAGTTTTATTTACAACTATTGAAATTTATTTAATCATGTTGACTCAAAATTTTATAAGGATTCTAAAATCCATGAAAATTTTATTTAGTAAGATATTAATAAGTCGGCTATCTATTTCAAAATATTCCCAAAGAACTCTTAATTGTGGAACAAAAACTTTTTATAGACTTAATGACAAGATGTGGAATTAACAGGCAATTCAAAAATAAGCAATTATTTTAATTTTGGGCAGGACTAAATAATCAATTTTCTACACTGAAAGAAAAAGCATTATATATATATATATATATATATATATATTTGCAAAACAGGATTCTCTGCAGCATCTGCATTGAAAACAAAGTACAGGTCTTAAATTAACATAGAAATAGAACTCAGAATGTCAATTTCGAATATAGCATTTTTTATAAAAAGCTTTCCTCTGCAAACAGTCTCAAGGAAACAAATAATTTGAGGGGTTTTAAATATCAAAAAATCTATTGCATTACTTATATCTGTTTACCTGTATTTAAGGATTGCAATATATTTTCTTAAATTAATTTCAATAATTATATTTTGTTTTCAAAATCTTTGCCTATTTTCATGTCATTGAACCAGCCCTTTTATTATTTCATGCCTTCCTGAGAGGCACACGTCACATGTTAAGAATCACTTTTTTAAGAATATTATCCTGAACAACTACAGAAGTTGGTGTGTAAAGAAATCAATTTAATTATTTCTAATTAATTATATATATTGTAACCATATAGTTGGGCTCGATTATATCAAACCTTATTTAAATGATCAAATCTAAAAAAAAATAAATTTTAATTAATAACAACTGAAAAATATTAATGTCAGTGAATTATGTCAATGGTATGTTATAGTGATTGCTAGATTATATCTTTAAAATTCAGTAAATTATATCCTTAAATATTCTGAGAGTGATAAAAACTTAGAATGTTCAAGATACACTAGAAAATCTGCTTGAGTGTCAAAAAATATTTCATATGCATTTTAGGCTTTCAATAATATACTTTAACAGTATTATTATTAATTTGAGGATATAAATATGTTTGGTATTTTATCATTATTGAATAATAATTGGAACAATTAAATCTATAAGTCTTTTAAATGAATACTTTTAAACAATCATTAAGCATATTTTTATTGTAGTTTAAATTGGTCTTGAATAGTCTGAGAAGTTATCAAGAATGAATGTAGATGGAGTAATACTAATGATAGGCTCACTATACTTTCATTGGTCTAATGTAATAAAAAGTATAAATAACCTAACAGAATTTGTAGGGGGGGGGGCTATCAAGAAAAAATCAGAGGAAAGACTTCAACATCTAAAACCTACAAAATTAAAGAGAGAAAGAAAGATCTGAAAAAGGTACCACACTGGGATTGAATTGATCAAGATTAAAAGATATTGTATTTTTAAAACCATCAAATAAGAAACTTTAACTCCTTGTATGCATTTTCTCTACTTCTGCATTGATTAAAAATTGCTAGAATTTATACTGAAAAGGAAAGGGAAAAATGAGAGCCATATTGGAAACTAATTGTCTTACAAAATGTGACTTCAAACTCATTACTGAACAAGAAGTTGTATGCATGAACTTTTATTTCACCTATTTTAGTCAGTTTATATATTTAAAAGTTATGCATGACTTATTTTTAAGGGCAAGAAAAAGAAAAAAATGTGCTGCATATAATAATTGCCCTTATATCATATTCTGATATAAATAAAATAGCTATAAAGTAACATGCTACTTTATAACATTAAGTTTTAAATTTTATAGTTTTCACTTATCCTAAATATTTGAATACACTTTTATTTGGTAACTAACATCTCTGTGCTAGAATATAAAATAAAAGAAACATAATTGGTAATGATAGTGATAATGAAGGTATCACTGTACTATACTATTTTATATATTATGCATCTGTCAATGGGATATACCTTGTTTTATATGTCTGTGTCTTGTTTCATATAATGTTTCTGAAAAATAGATATTTATTTATTTCTGATGTTTAAAGAAAATTTGTAAATAGTGTAAATAAATCTTGTTGTTTTAATGTTTATTTAGTTGTCTGTGGTCTTATTGCTAATCATCATACACATTACTATTGAAGCAGTCGGATCTGAGTTCGATCCTAGCTTCATGACATCTAGCCATAAGCCAACTTCAAACTCTAGTACTAACCTTAAATTTCCGATGCAGTGGGGCTTTATACGTTCAATCCATGCTAATTTCCATAAAGAATAACTTATTTCATAAATGCGTATTAAAATTAATTAGTTTCAGATTTAAATTGATCAATTCTATTAATAAATTCATGATAGAATTATTCATGAATTTATATATTATAACTGCATGGATTGTGAGTATATATTTGTAAATATTTAAATATATATAATTGTTTAAAAGTTTCATTGCATCGGGAATGTTTGATTTTATTTTTAAATAATTTGTTAAAGTTTTATTGATTAAAAGCTACATTCTTTCGATAAGCTTTCAGATTTTCCCTTTCCAAAAACAACAGTTAAAGTTTTATTAATTAGAAAAAAGATAAGGATTTCCTAATTAAAATCATTTTCTGATTTTAAGAATTCATTTTCTAATTAGAAAATGAATTCAAGTTAATGAGTTTGAAAGCCTTATCGAAGGAATGTATCTAAAAACAACCAGTAAATCTAAAAACATTGATAATGAAAGAAGCGCTAGCCTGAAGGCATCAGAGGACAGATATATAGCTCTGAAAAGTTTGGAGAAGAAAAGAGCCATCTTTGTTGTAGAGAAGTGCCAGTAAACTCTGTGCTGTTCAAAATATTTAAATAGTGTTTCGATTATGGTAAAGGGCTAGAACATCAGGAATCTGGCTATCGGTTCCTGAAGTCCCTTGAAAATCTTCAATGGAGCTGCTAAATTCTTTCCGGACAAATCAGGCTGCCAAAATCAAATAAAATGCTGTTCAAGTAATCAATCAAATGGTGCCTACATTTTACCAACTCGGACATGTAACCTAAGGGAACCAGCCACGGAAGAAATGGGTAATATATTTCCATAATGAACCCTAAACCATCTGGCCAGTTTCCGAACTTTACTTTACACTCCCTTTAAGAGCTCTTTCATTCATTTATAAAGTAATAATACTCTGTGTAAAAACCTTTTATTTATGCTATTTTAAATTAGTAATTCTCTCAATCTCTAGTCTTTAAATTTAACTTTCCTTCATTACTATGGTGGTTCATTTATTATATTATATACATTTAGTGTGTGATTTATTAATGTTGCTATTTTTAATTATATGCCAATAATCCTTCGACTCGATGATCTCCCTCATTTTCTTTGCCTTATACAAGTAATATAAGATTAAATTCTGATAGTTAATTCTCACCCATTAGAACTAGATTTATACAGTTCGATCAATCATCGAGTCGAAAGAAATTATTAAATGATTGTTATTTTTATCATTAGCTAATAATAAATTATTAGCTCCATTTCTAATCTATGCCACCGCTATTTTCTCGTTTCACTAATATTTGTTTATTATTCAAATATAATCTTAAAATGTTTTTTGCAAAGGGCCGATAAAGGAATCAAATAAATATATTCTAATTCAACTTTGTTATTTTCTATTAAGATTCAGGAAGGGCACGATGATTGGGGCATAATTAATATGATTTACAAATACTTTAAAATAGTTTTACTTAAAAACTCGTTTGACTTTAATTCATTTGATCAAGTCATCATGTTGAGCATTCTATAATTGGGTTTTAGTTCTCAAACGGTGACTAGTAAGTCATCATCTTCAACGTTGCTGACGTAGGGCAATCTTCCGCTCCGTTAGGCTGGTCGGTGATCATATTTCTGTTATTTTAAATTATCGAGGAAGAAAGCACTTCCTCTCCTGTTCATATTAGTCAAAGGGCATAAGACTTGTCAGACGCAAGCCACCATAGGACTTCGATTATCGACTAGCTATTATCTTTCAATTTCATTTTATAGCTCATAATTCGTCAGCACCGTTACCTCTCTGTTCCAGTAAAGCCCGCTCTGATGCTCGTAATTCATGATGAAGTGATTTCAATTAAAGTCGAACAAATTATCAGTTATATTTAATTAAATAAGTTTTCCAATAAAGATTAAAGTTATGCCCTAAAATACGTATCTTGCTCTTCATGAATGGATTTGCGAATGTGAAAATAAATATCACATTCTTTCGTATAAAATTAGAGTAATAATTTCCTTTACTAATGAATACCTTTATCTGCCTTTTATTTCTTGTTGGGGGCATAGACATAGACTTTCAAATATTGTGTAATATTCATTGGCATATAATAAGGACCGCCACTCTTATTATAATTATAAACTCTGTTAAAGGCTAGAAGTAATTAATATAATCATTATTTAAAATTCAAACAAAACAAATTATTATTATTAAATATTTTCTAAACACACTTGGTTTCTTAGTTCTTAATTCTTTTATAATTATTTTAATGTTAATACTCGCTGTCTGTGTTGGCAACCCGAACATATACATATGATTCGATTTAAAATTATTTTAGTCAGTTTATTATCAGATATTAATGTCAGTTCAGGGGTCTCTGATCCTCACCAACCATTGAGCTAGTTTCTTGGTGCATAGCACTGTGCCGTCGATTTAGATTTCTACTAATCTGAGCTGGTGAGTTGGGTTTGAATTCAGTTTGAACCGACTGAGTTTGGATCCGACTTGCAGTTTAGGTGGTGGGTTTTTCGACTGGTACACTATTGTTATTGCTAGTGACACATTATCTTATTATTTTGAAATCATCATCAATCAATATAGTGTATTTGACTAAACATTGATATATCATAATAATGTTGTTAAGCCTTTACATTTTAAAAGTACATTTAAGGCATCGTCACTTATTGATCAAAATATTGTTAACATGAAGAGCATATATTATTTTAAATAGTATATTAAAATACAAAAAAACTAAAGTTTGATTTAATCTGTTTATTTAAACCATCAGATATATCATTCACCGATCATGATCAAATTACCCATAATTATTTCATAAAAGAAAGTTGGTAAGTTATTGTGTTTAGTTATTAAAAGTTTATTTATCTTTCTTGAAGCTTAAAGTTTATAATATTTATAGAGTTTATAAAGTTTATTTGGAAATATCTAATATTGTTTGTTAATTCTATTTTGTTTTATGAGCTGTTTTGTTTGCTATATTTGGGTAGTGGCAAAATCCTTCTCACTGACCCAAATATCTTTTGTAAAATAGTAATATTTAAGTTACATGAATCCTGAGAAGAATATATTACTAATTTGCAGTGTAATTTTAAATTTATCGTAAATTTTATATCTACAGTTACTTATTGTACTTGGATTTGAGGTATATTATTTTCACTGTTTTATTAAAGTTAGTATATCTTTAATGTGTAAATTTCTTCTTTTATCTTAAAACTTATAGCTTGTTTTGACTTTATAGTGAATATTCTGGCTTTGTCAAGCTTGGAATCCCTATTTTATTTTAGTTTATCTTACTATCACTAAATACAATATTAGTTTATAGTTCAATATCTCATTCTCCATCATCAACATTGTTTTCATATTTCATCTTGATCTTTCTTTTATTTTTTTATTCTCACTTGATCTTAATTCATTATCATAATTGATTCTCCCTTCACTGTCTTTTATTCTATTATCATCTTAATTATTCATTAGCTCTTATTCTATCATTATCTTAATCATTCATTATTCTAACACATCTTCTTTCTCTTCTCTTCACTATTAGGCTCATTTTCATAATCCATTTAATCATCATTACTTAATTCATAATTTTAATTTCACATTCATTCCATAGATCTAATTATTAATTATTTATTGGTTTGATGAATATTAAATTTATTTCATAATATTTTGGTTGTGGATTTTAAAGGCTAGCTTAACTAGAAGTTATAATCTTTATGGAAACTTTGTGACCTACTTTATATTTATTGTTTCATGCTAGCTTAGTTGGTTTTAAAAAAATAATCTCTTTATTTTAACATTTCTTTATATGCTTATATTCTTAATTATTTGTGTAGTGAGGGTCACAATATATATCATACAGTGATTTTAAATGCACCCGCCTTTCCTATGAACTGGGTTTTAGAGTGATTATTTTTTTTAAATGCCAACTTTTTATGTGTGTATCTCGTAACCAACTCATACAACCGTAAAACAATAGATAATGAATGAGTTTCAAGATATAACTTGTCTAGGGGATGAAATAAGAATAAAAATCTACTAAAACTGTAGGTATCTGGCAATTATAAATATAGATGAGTATTAGAACTGTCTTTTTTTGATTGATTTACTATAAAATTATGCAGGATAGGCATAAGCCTGAAAGCAGGACATTTCTTTAAAACATTGTTTAACATTATATGTATTGATTAATTTATTTAGTCTTATCCGTCTATCTATTTATCTATAAAAGTCGATCTATTTATTTACTTGCCTACTTATCTATATTTTTTTCTATCCAATTATGTGTATGTACATTTACTTATTGAACTATTTATCTATTTATTTACATATATATTATACCTCTTTGTATATTTAATTAAATTTATAATACACTTAATTATTTTACATGGAGTTTTTTTTTTAAAAAAAAATGTATTTACACCATTTGTTTTGAAATTAACATGATCAGTCAAAAAACTAAGAAAAACAATTTATGTAAGTTATCATCTCAATTGTATTAAAAAATCAATTCTTTATTTACCATTATTTTGCAAAAAAAATTCCTTTTTTTTTTTTGGAAATATTTGTGGAGCTAATTTGCATGTTTACATTTTAATGTTTTGTTGCTATTTTTTGAGAGCAGAGGGGAAATACTTTGTTAGAGTTGAATTTTATCATTTTTGACATCAGGTTGGTTTTTTTTGTTTAAAAAAAAGTGTACTTTTTTAGTGTAGATGTTAAAAAATGGTAATAAAATTTAACGCAAGATTCAATTTATTAATTTTGTTGAAACTTAATAAATGGTAAGTTACACATTGCATAAATATTTTCAAATGTTTTGTTAATTAAATCTGAAATATTTTTCTGTAGCCTCATATAATGTCAGATAATCCACATACAAAATAAAAGAGAAAAGTGATTTTTTTAAATAGTAAAATTCAAAGTTTTTTTTAATTTTAATTCAAAGTTTAGATTGTCTTGCAACTGGAGAAAAAGCAACATATGTAGAAAAATATTTTGGTTTACATGAAGCTATCATAGAAACTAGTAGAAAAATAAATGTGCTATTAGGATGTAAATATGTTTTTAAAAAAAATTAACTGCTAAGTCATCATCTTACATAAAAAATGAGGTATTGTTAAGAAGAAAATGGAAAAAGTGTTGATATTATGAATAGAAAAAATGCCACAATAAAAGAGTAGCAATAAATGAAAATGCTATCAACCAAACAGCACTAAGAATTTATAAACATGGAGACAGAACATCATCTGAATTGAATTAGATGTACACATTTTCTCTGAATTAAAGTTGAATGATAGGATTTCTCAAAAGATATCACTTCACAAAATTTATAAAAAAAAGGCAAACTGCATCTGCAAATGAAACAGCTGACAAACATTTCCCAAAGATTAGCTAAAATTATTGAAGGTGGATGATACCCTCTTAATAAAGTTTGGAAATTTTGATGAAAGTGGTATTTTTAGAAAAGAATGTCAAATAGAACCTATTTAGCAATATTGCATAGAATTTTTGTTGGTTTAAGAGTAGCTAAAAATCAAATTATCTTTGTGTTTTGCTCTAATGCTTCAAGAGATCATATATTGTAGCTTCTACTAAAACACATATCCTGAAAGATATAGATTTGAATATATTTCCAGTTCACTAGATGGCAAATAAAAAGACCTGGCCTTACCACTGAAATCTTTACTGAATGGTTCAACAAATGTTTCTTCCCAGAAGCTAGGCAATATATCAAATTCTAAAAGTCTAGAATTTAAAGTTATATTGATTCTAGACAATGCCCCAAACCTTCCAGTCTTGGAACACCCAAATTTGCAATTTTGTTTTCTTCCATCTATTACCAAATCCTTGATTCAACATCTAGACCAAGGAATAATGCAAACATTTAAAACTTACTAAAAATGAACATTTTAATATGTTATGGACAAACTGAAATATATAATATTAACAGCCATTGAGGTGTGGAAGAAATTTTTGTTTATGTATTATGTGAATCAAGTTGGATTAGTGTTAGATAAATTACAACCATCAACTGTGAATGGTTGTTGGAATTCTATTTGACCAAACATGTCAAAACAAAGATTCCATCACTCCTAACACTACCAAATTTTCTAATATCATAACAAAGCCCCATATAATTGGTGAAGAAGTATTTTATAGTCTGTTGTTCACACATATCAACAAATTAATGTTTGATAAATTCTTAAGTGAAAGTAAAATTCAATCATAGAGATTATTCTTAAAACTTCTAATCCCATATAACAGACTAATAATAAAGATGAGGATCCAGTTTAAATGCAAATTTAATTAAGGAAGGTCTTGATTTAGTTAAAAAATTGGGTAATCATTTTGTAATTTATGATTCTAATGAAGAATGGCCTTTAAAGTATCAATATGATCTGAAATCATTAATGTTGTCTTAGAGAGAATTGTATAAAGTCCTAGCCACAATACAAACTCATCCATTAATAACTGGATTCATTCATAAAACCACTAACATCAGCACCACAAGATATTACTGCTAATATTGTTCAGGAGTTCATAGAGAGAACTTCAACTGGGAATAAAGAACACAATAACTAAAGCATTTTTAGAGATAGCAGTGATATTGCAACTTTTAATAATAGCGGTGGTATTACAATCATGTGTAAACATATACTTTTATTGTCAGAAATTGATAGTGAAGAAAATATTATGTGCATCTCAGATTACATTAATTGTTTATGTTTTTTTTTTCAAATAAAATTTATGTTGTTATAATGAATTTTTATTTATGTTGTAATGTTTATGAAATAAAATTTGATAACACTCAAAAAAGATAAGATTCTAACAAGATTTTCCATGTAGTTTATTTTTTTCATTGATTTCTTGTATCCAGTTCTGATTTTCTATGCATATAAAGTAATTTTAA
>JAQFVV010000220.1:1009486-1044752 GCA_028023455.1 Epiperipatus broadwayi | reverse complement strand
TGATTGATGGATTTAAATAAAATGTTAAGTTATCTTATTTTTTTTTATCTGTTTCAATAAAAAAAAAGAAAAGAAATTAATTATCCAATCATTAAAAAGAAAAAAAGAAAAGATACTTGAGTTAAACTGAGGCAGTATTCAAATTAGGAACGTCGTCGGAAGAAAAGAACTTTTTTTTTTCTCTCTCGTCTTACACAGAGAGGCAGAACATATTAAATTTTTGTTTTAAAAAAAGTGTATTACTTAATTCTTTTGACACGTTAAAATATAATTTTAACGGAACGTTAAAATGGAAAAAGAAACCTTTGCTAGAGGAATTATGATAATAATGGGGTAATTTAGCGGCTTTATTCTCTCCACGCTATGCCATGACTCTCCATAAATGAAATAACCCGCCTTCTTTATGAATAAACTGGATTGTAAAACTGGAAGGTAATTATATTATAAGAATATTAAAACATCTTTATCTTACGTTATAAAGTGAAGTTATGAAATAATTACATAGAATTTGTTTTATAAAATATTAAAACATCTTTATCATACGTTATAAAATGAAGTTATGAAATAATTACATAGAATTTGTTTTGTAAAATATTAGAACACGTTTATCATATGTTATAAAATGAAGTTATGAAATAATTACATAGAATTTGTTTTTTGTAAAATATGAAAACATCTTTATCATACGTTATAACGTGACATTATGAAATAATTACATAGAATGTGTTTTATAAAATATTAAAACGTCTTTATCATACATTATAAAGTGACATTATGAAATAGCTACACGCAAATTTATTTATAAAAATATTTGAACGTATTTACTATATGAATTAGAAATGCTTTAATTGCATATTACTTCTATCTGGGTAATGTAATAGAGTTTATGTATAAGAATATACTTTTATATTTGACTAAATTATAAATGCTTTAATTACCAAATGATGAATACTCCACAAACCAAGAATTGCTGAATTTAAATGTTTACCAATCAGTAATAATTCATAAAATAATGAAATGTTATATAAATCATAAATGCTTAACTGCTACCAAGCTTCTTCTCATAAAGGAATACAAAAATGAACTATTATTGAATTAGAATATTTCCAAGCTTCTTCTCATAGAGGAATTAATGAACTATTGTTGAAATTGCAAATTAATTGTTATTTAATAATTTTTTTTTTGTTACTAAAATTAAATTGGTTATCCAGTTGTTCAGTTTTGTTTATTTATCGCATCACTCACCAATTATAGCACTGGTTCATGAGAATCTCATGTTCTCTGAGCTACGTCTGACATAACTTGACCTAGGCCAGTCAGGTTGTAGTGAGATGGAACTCTAATGGCGCTCTTTGGGAAACCAAACATAGAAATATTTAGATGTTTCCAGTCTCTATGTACTACATCCTCTTATGAGCAGGAAATATTGTTGTAGGGGGGCATTAACATCTGTATTAAGAATATCAATTGATAGTTCCTTCCTGCAGCATGCTCATCAGAAAATTGTTACAACTGACGTAATAAAATGGTTGTATGGTGGTCCGGTTACATTTGGCGCCCAACATGGGGCTTTATCCAGCTAGCCTAACCATAGGCACCTATTACATTGTCATCCAACTGTGAGGCTTTACCTGGCTAACCTACCTATAGGCTCCAGTTACATTGGCATCCTACTGTGAGGCCTTATCTGGCTAGCCTACTCATAGGCCGGTTAATTTGCCACCCTACTGTGAGGTCCGCTCTAGCTAGCCTACTCATAGGCATAAGCAGATCACGATTCTGTAATATGAACAGTGCATATGATGTAGTGATGTAATTTGTTCAGGAAGGTTAAAAAAATAAAAGTTTAAAAGAAAAACAAAACAAAAATGAATGGCATAAAGAATGAAACAGGCATTTCAAAGAAGATGGAGTAAGGTTATGGTGTGGATGGAGAGAGAAGCTTACTGATTCAGAAAACAAAGAAGAAATGGTAAACATGGAGGCTCAAAAAACAGAAAAGATAGCTATGATAGCTCAGATAATAGAAATTATAAAAGCAAACCAGAAAAGAGACGAACAAAGTAGGGAAAGAGAAGAGAAGAAGATAACCAAAAAAGAGATAAACAAAGAGAAGAAGATAACCAAAAATGGGATAAACAAAGAGAAGAAGATAACCAAAAATGGGATAAACAAAGAGAAGAAGATAACCAAAAATGGGATAAACAAAGAGAAGAAGATAACCAAAAATGGGATAAACAAAGAAAAGAAGATATCAAACAAAGAGAAGAATATAACCAAAAATGGGATAAACAAAGAGAAGAATATAACAAGCAAGCAATATAAGCAAACCAAAGAATAAAAAACGAATTAAAGAAGCAGTGGAAAAACAGAATGAAAAGTTCAACCAGTTAATGAAAAAAATAACTCAGTCTAAAAAATTGGATGAGGAAGAGACTTTGAAATTTCCAACCAAAGACATTTTAAAGGAATCACAAAGTGAATACCCTATTACTGATGAAGCAAGATTTGAGATTGTTAAAAAGGAAGAAATTGAAATTACGAATGGTGATCTTGAAATTATTGGTCTACCTTCAGAAAAAAGTCTGATTATGGAATATACTTCTGAAATTGAAAATAAAGAAGCAGTATATACAGAAGCTGAAACTGAAATATCAAACACAGCAAAAGAGTTTCAAACGGATGAAAATGAATCTAATAAAGCAAAATTAAAATCTTCTAATCTTCAAGAAGATGAAAAACATGAAAATGAACATAATCAAAAACTTAATTCTCATATAACTAAGGAACTGTCCAATATAGAAGAAAATGTTTCAGAAAAGTTGTCTGATATATGCTATGAAATAGTAACAGAGATAGAGAAAGAAACCATAAATTGGAAAGAAAAGTGTGTAAGTCCTCAGCCATATATAAAAATTATAAACAAAAGCTTAATAAACTCAAATCAAAAATTGAGTACAGAAAAAAAATATATAAAGACAGTTATTAAAAATATAGTTGCTTACGCAGGAAAAGACACCAAAAAGGAATCTGAAAACTCGGGATTTATCAGTGTGAAAGAAATTAAGCAACAAGAAACCTTTACAAATACCAAAAAAATAATTACTATGGCAGAAGAACCATTTAAAAATAAACTTTTATATAAAAATGAAATACCACCATGGAAGAGGAACAGGAGAAAATTCACAGATGGTGTTCAAGGTCCATATCAGACGCGTATAATTAGAAGATCAAACAGTAACAATCATCTCCAAAGAAAATACAGAAGTGAAGAAGCAAGACATCACAGTAATGTTAAACATGATAAATTTTCAACAAAGAGATGATCTAGAAGTATGTCACCTCATAATACAAAAGAGGACTATAGGAGAACTGATCATGATCCTCAGTCTCCCAAACCAGGTTGCAGTTATGATTCAGAATAAAATAGAGATAGCTGATGGAAAAGGGTTTGTGAGTGTGGTGTAGTGATGCATGAACTTGTGTTTTTCATGTTGAGATGGTGGATGATTGAGCAGAGCTGCTTGGATGCATTGTGTTATGATGCTCCGAAGTATATACTCGGCACTATTCCGACCTGTATGTTGTGCTCCAAGAGTAGTCCAGCAGTGCATATATATAGGTCTCATGGATAGGCCTTGGTCTCATGGATAGGCCAAATGATAGCCCCTAAGACTCACCAAAGCTGAGCAGGGTTGGCTGATTGCCAAATTGATTTTTTTTCTCTGGCTCCTATTCTTGATTGGATGATACTTCTAGGTACAAGAGAGGTAGTGCTTAAAAATGAGATATTTTTTCGTGATGTCATGAGGCGGTGTGTACTGGTAGTTTGTGTTTGGCCATCTATTTGTCCCAGCATGGAGGCTATGGTTCATGTATTCACTTTTCCAGCTCATCTTACTCATTCATCAGCATATCTAAAACCAGGCAGTACAGAGAAATAATGTGTATAGTATGTGGAATGAAATCGTACTTCCAGGCGATTTCATCCCAAAATTTGGTGAAGGGTAATGAAACAGTTATGCTGTTACTCATATAGATATTCAAAAGACCCCCCCATTTAAAAACGTCTAGCATGATTCAATCTAATTGGGAACGCAATAAAGCTGTAATTTGTTAAAAAAAAAAAAGGAAAATCATATTTTTAATTTTGTGATTGATGGATTTAAATAAAATGTTAAGTTATCTTATTTTTTTAATCTGTCTCAATAAAAAAAAAAGAAAAGATACTTGAGTTAAACTGAGGCAGTATTCAAATTAGGAACGTCGTTGGAAGAAAAGAACTTTTTTTTTCTCTCTCATCTTACACAGAGAGGCAGAACATATTAAATTTTTTGTTTTAAAAAAAGTGTATTACTTAATTCTTTTGACACGTTAAAATATAATTTTAACGGAACGTTAAAATGGAAAAAGAAACCTTTGCTAGAGAAATTATGATAATAATGGGGTAATTTAGTGGCTTTATTCTCTCCACGCTATGCCATGACTCTCCATAAATGAAATAACCTGCCTTCTTTATGAATAAACTGGATTGTAAAACTGGAAGGTAATTATGTTATAAGAATATTAAAACATCTTTATCTTATGTTATAAAGTGAAGTTATGAAATAATTACATAGAATTTGTTTTATAAAATATTAAAACATCTTTATCATACATTATAAAATGAAGTTATGAAATAACTACATAGAATTTGTTTTGTAAAATATTAGAACACGTTTATCATACGTTATAAAATGAAGTTATAAAATAATTACATAGAATTTGTTTTTTGTAAAATATGAAAACATCTTTATCATACGTTATAAAGTGACATTATGAAATAATTACATAGAATGTGTTTTATAAAATATTAAAACGTCTTTATCATACATTATAAAGTGACATTATGAAATAATTGCATAGAATTTGTTTTATAAAATGTTAAAACGTCTTTATCATACGTTATAAAGTGAAGTTATGAAATAGCTACACGCAAATTTATTTATAAAAATATTTGAACGTATTTACTATATGAATTAAAAATGCTTTAATTGTATATTACTTCTATCTGGGTAATGTAATAGAGTTTATGTATAAGAATATACTTTTATATTTGACTAAATTATAAATGCTTTAATTACCAAATGATGAATACTCCACAAACCAAGAATTGCTGAATTTAAATGTTTACCAATCAGTAATAATTCATAAAATAACGAAATGTTATATAAATCATAAATGCTTAACTGCTACCAAGCTTCTTCTCATAAAGGAATACAAAAATGAACTATTATTGAATTAGAATATTTCCAAGCTTCTTCTCATAGAGGAATTAATGAACTATTGTTGAAATTGCAAATTAATTGTTATTTAATAATTTTTTTTTTGTTACTAAAATTAAATTGGTTATCCAGTTGTTCAGTTTTGTTTATTTATCGCATCACTCACCAATTATAGCACTGGTTCATGAGAATCTCATGTTCTCTGAGCTACGTCTGACATAACTTGACCTAGGCCAGTCAGGTTGTAGTGAGATGGAACTCTAATGGCGCTCTTTGGGAAACCAAACATAGAAATATTTAGATGTTTCCAGTCTCTATGTACTACATCCTCTGATGAGCAGGAAATATTGTTGTAGGGGGGCATTAACATCTGTATTAAGAATATCAATTGATAGTTCCTTCCTGCAGCATGCTCATCAGAAAATTGTTACAACTGACGTAATAAAATGGTTGTATGGTGGTCCGGTTACAATATATATATATTGTACCATTTCGATCCGATGACGATCTTACTTACACTGCAAATAGTTTAGCTGGTTTCTAAAACATTTATAATCTTATTTAACTATAAATATTACGTGAATAAACTGGACCCTTAGGCAGAGAAAAACATATTTGGAGAGTATGTGTGTCCAAATGACAGCTATAAAATATATAACTAGCATTACATTTCCAGGACATAACTTCTTCTCGACTGTTGAATTCAACACCATGTTCAAAGCACTTTTTTGTTTGTATACATGGGCGCCAGTTATTTATCCAAAGAATAAATAACACACTTTGAACAATATCCACTAATTCAACATCCAAGATACACCCATGACTAGATCAGCTACTTTTAAACAATAACAAAATATTGTTTAACTTAAATAGTGGTAAAAGAATTGATCGACAAATAAAGTTTTAAATTTTAAAGAAAAAAATTAATCTAATTAACTTTGAGTAATTACTTTTAATATTTTATAAATCTAATATACTAATATAACACATGCACATATATAATTCACACACTATAACATTTTAAGAGAGAGAGCATGAAATAATATTGAAATTTAAATACAATGAAATTAATATACTGGCACATGAATACACACAACATTTTAAACACACATATTAATAGTTCATCTATGAGTGCTATAGAGTTCTTAAATTAGACTCTTGAGGCTTTACAAATGTGATGGCTACTTTGTACATGAATATAAAAAATGTTTTACCTAGGATTTTTAACATGGATACTTTTTGCTGTTTGCTGCTTCTGATAAAATATTTCTAACCAGTTAGATTTGAAGTTTCCTTGTGGAGATTTTATGCTGATTATTCCAAGGCATTTCTTAAAGACAATTAAATTTTGAGCAGCTTCAGGTTGTTACACAGACATCACTTTGATCATATAGGTTTGGCTGTTTTCATCAGACTTAAGGCTGGAGAAAGTCATATGTTTTACGAGGTTTTTTCACTGCATTCTTGTCTATGGATGTATAATAATCTGACTGATATAATTCTTCTAAATGCAACTTTAATGTGACTCAAACTCAACTCAAACTTGACTGAGTGTGCGATAAAAATTTATCCTTTTATACGTGAAGCGTGTTGTTGAAGGTGTTTTCATTAGTAGATAATCCTTTGGAGATAATCTTTTTAATCCTGTTGTCAAAATTCCTTTGATAATCCTTTAACAATGTGTTTAATTGTTAGCCATGCAAACGTGTTGTTTTTATATTTTTATTAGTAGCCACCTCTAAGTATTTT
Source organism: Epiperipatus broadwayi (assembly GCA_028023455.1). Lineage (NCBI taxonomy): Eukaryota > Metazoa > Onychophora > Udeonychophora > Euonychophora > Peripatidae > Epiperipatus > Epiperipatus broadwayi. Next base: position 1,037,739 of record JAQFVV010000220.1, on the reverse strand, counting down.
TTAATATTTTAACTTTCATTTACTTTAATATTTATTTTCATGTGTTTTCTTTCTATATGGTTTTAACATGCACATATACACATTTTATTATTTCTTTGTTTACTCTCGCACATATATAATTTATTCTAATAAACTCGAATGAAAAGAGATTTATATTTTAAACTTTTAACTTATAATAATAAAAAACTCTTTAACTTCTTTTATGAAACTTTTTGTTTTTTTACAGGAAACCTCCTCCTCCTCCCTTCTTTGAAATAATTAATTGTAAGTTTTATTTCAAAAACTCTTAAACTTTTGACTATTTATTTTAACAAATAATAATAAGAAAAAACTCTGACTTTTAATAGTAACTTTTAACGAAAGATTTATTTTTATTTTATAATTTTTAGCTAAAATTATTATGTACCAACATGATATTGGGACATTACACTGCCCTCCATTTGAAAGTAAAATGCATCATTTTTGACCATTTTATCTCTGAGAACTTTAATTCTTAATTTTAAATATTTATTAATTTTCTAAGTTTGCTTTTAATATCCTTTACTTTACATACTAAGGGCAATCTTCAAGTATGCTTTACTTTTTTCTATACTGGCAACATTGCTTACAATGATCAAAGTCCTGGATAATGACCATGTGGACAGACTATCTTTGTGGCACAGGGTTCTTTTGGAAATGAGGCAGATGCAGATTCACTGACTTATACTGACATACACTATGAAAAATGAAGCTTCGGGTGCCGATTCTTTAGACCGGACTTTAACTAGGAAAAGGTCGCTGCGAATGGCAGAATTTATCAACTGTCCATTTTCAAATTATGCTTTGGAATAGAGATATGGGATTTTCCACTGGAAAAGTGATTTATGACTTACGTTGGGTGTCCCCAGTGCACATTTTAAAAGAAGAATGATCCCTAATAAGTCCATTACAGGTGCTAAATTTTATTCAGATGGTAGCATTAACTTATCCTTGTCTACAACTTATTTTAATACTACCCTCATTCCCTTTAATTTCAAATTTGTATTCATTCCTAATATAACTTAGATTGACTTTCATTTTTATCACTAATCTTACAATATTATTTTAAGTTCATGAACTCTATTATTTTTTTAGACCATTATGAACATTATTCTACATATTTATTTAATCTTACAATAGTATTCTAAACTATCATGGACATCAGTTTACATATTTATTTATATTACGATATTATTTTTAAACCATTGCTTTAACTTTTTTTTAATGTGCGTATATTCAGAAAAAAAAAACGTTTACTTTATTATGATTCCTTATTATACAGATATTTTTATTTATTTATTTGACTTGATTACTTTAAACCATTCATTTAACTTTTTTTTTCACTGTGCGTGTATTTAGAAACAAGTATTTTTTATTATGTTACTTTATTTTCTACAGATATATTATATTTATTTGTTTAATTTGCTTCTATTCTACATATTACCATTATCTTATTCATTTATTTAATTCTACAAACATTATTTTTAAATCATTACTTGACCATTTATTTAACTTGAGTTTATTGATTTTTTTTAACTATTTACTTATGAGCACTTCTTCTTAATTAATATGTGTGTGGAGAGAAAAAAATATTTGATTTAATAATGCCTCCATTATTATTATTACGTAAACAACTCCTCATTTTAATTTTAACTAGCAACATTTTGATTCAGATTTATTACCTACATCAAAATAATTATTTTACTCATAGTCCATTTCCGGTCCTTTTTGTTTCTGTTTACTTTAATATTCCATCCCTTAAGTTGCATATTTATAATTACAATTGTACTAGAGAAAAGAAAAGTAATTTATTATATAATATAAACTAACTTTCCTCTCTTGTCTATCCCTCGCTTGTAATTTATTACTTTATCTCTCTCATGCTCCATCCTATTTTCTGCCTCATAAATTAGAAAACATTTATATCTAGCAACACTCAGTATTACTTCAAACTGAGAATATTTTTCCTATGCTTTCTTTTTGTTTTAAATCTAAGTTTAAAATGAACACAAACTTTTAATTTAACCTTTTTTAATTTTTATGAAAACTTTTCCACACTATTTTCTACTTGAACTTATGTCTCACTTCTATTTCTTGATCTACACTTGTTTCTACTTTATCTGTTTCAACACTATCTGATTCTAATTCAAATTTTATGTCTTTTATCACCTCAACTTCCTGACTTTCTTTAGATAAATCCACCTTTATAATTTCTTAGTTCTTCTCTACATTTACTGTTATCTCATATCTTATTTCTCTTACTTCTGCTCTGAGTTCATTAATTTCTCCTTTGACCTGATTAATTTCTTCCTTCAATTCTAGCTGACCTTGCTTAAATTTCTGACACAATTTTTCTTTAAGATCTTGCTGACTTTGTCCAAATTCCCGAAACATTTCTTCTTTCAGTTCTTATTGACTTTTTCTAAATTCTTGCATCATATTCGTCATAATTTTCATCATCATCTGCATCACAGATATTTTTTCTTTTTTTATTTCCTCCATTTTTGAAACAATATTTTTTATTTGACTAAATTTAAATATAATTGTTTATAATTTTTTTTTTCTATTAAGCTAGCACTTACATTAACTAAAATTAAATAATATTGTTTATTTATTTTTTCTTAAAATTGAACACATTACTAACTCCACACCTAGTCATTTCTCTATCTGTTCCTAATGCCCTAGCTCCACCCAAAACATCGAACTGTCTTTAATTTAAAAGAATAATTTATTTTAAGTAGCATAAATATCAAATCTCTTTTCATTTAAAGAAAAAATGTTTTCAGTCAATTCTTTTTTTTTAAATTAAACCACTTTAATATACGAAATTTGGCTTTTGTATAAAAAAATATTTTCACACAAGAAACAAAGTATTTAATTACTATTGTTTCTTAGGTCCAGCCCCATGTTGGGCACCATTTATGTACTGGCTTCGATCTGATGATGATCTTACACTGCAAATGGTTTAGCTGGTTTTTGATACATTTATAATCATATTTAACTATAAATATTACATGAACGAACCAGTCCCTTAGGCAGAGAAGAACATATTCAGAGAGTATGTATGTCCAAATGATAGCTATAAAATATATAACTAGCATTACATTTCCAGGACATAACTTCTTCTTGACTTTTGAATTCAATACCATGTTCAAAGCACTTTTTTGTTTTGTATACATGGGCACCAGTTATTTATCCAGAAAATAAATAATGCACTTTGAACAATGGCCACTAATTCAATGCCCAAGATACACCCATGACTAGCTCAGCTACTTTTAATCAATAACAAAATATTGTTCAACTTAAATAGTGATAAAATAATTGATCGACAAATAAAGTTTTAAATTTTAAAGAAAGAATTTATTTTAATTAACATTGAGTAACTACTTTTAATATTGTGTAAATCTAATATATGAATATAACACACACACATATATATAATTCACACACTATAACATCTTAAGAGAGAGAGCATGAAATAATCTTGAAATTTAAGTACAATGAAATTAATATACTGGCACATGAATACACACAACATTTTAAGCACACATATTAATAGTTCATCTATGGGTGCTATAGAGTTCTTAAACTAGACTCTTGAGGCTTTACAAATGCAATGGCTACTTTGTAAATGAATGTAAAAAAATGTTTTACCTAGGATTTTGAATGTGGATACGTTTGCTGTTTGCTACTTCTGATGAAATATTTCTAACCAGTTAGATTTGAAGTTTTTTTGTGGAGATTTTATGCTGATTATTCCGAGTCATTTCTTGAAGACAATTATACTTTGAGCGGCTTCAGGTTGTTACACAGCAATCACTTTGATCAGATAGATTTGGCTGTTTTCATTAAGTCTGGAGAAAGTCATATGTTTTCCAAGGTTTTAACACTGCATTCTTTTCTCTGGATGTATAATAATCTGATTGATATAATTTGCTTAAACACAACTTTAACATGACTCAAACTCAACTGAGTATGCGATAAAAATTTGTCCTTTTATACATGAAGTGTGTTGTTGAAGTTCTTTTCATTAGTAGCTAATCCTTTGGAAATAAGCTTTTTAATCCTGTTGTCAAAATTCCTTTGATAATCCTTTAACATTGTGTTTAATTAGTAGCCATGCAAATGTGTTGTTTTTATAATTTTATTAGTAGCCACCTCTGAGTGTTTTTTAATATTTTACCTTTCATTTACATTAATATTTATTTTCATGTGTTTTCTTTATATATGGTTTTAACATGCACATATACACTCATTTATTGTTTTTTTGTTTATTCTCGCACATATATTTTAAGATCAAGAGCACATGTATAATTTATTCTAATAAACTTGAATGGAAAGAGATTTATATTTTAAACTTTTAACTTATAATAATAAAAAACTCTTTAACTTATTTTATGAAACTTTTAGTTTTTCTTTAGGAAAACTCCCCTATCCCCTTTTAATTAATAAATTGTAAGTTTTATTTCAAGAACTCTTAAACTTTTAACTATTTATTTTAACGAATAATAATAAAAAAAATTCTGACTTTTAATAACAACTTTTAATGAAAGATTTATTTTTATTTGAAAATTTTTAGCTAAAATTATTTTGTACTAACACGATATTGGTACAATATATATATATATATATATATATATATATATTGTACCAGTCAAAAACACATCAATCTAACAAACCCCTTAATACAGGTAAAGTACCTTGAGTCAGACCATGTACAAGATATATAAATCAGTTACATTATGAATTCTGCCCTATTTATCTATATCCCCAGGTCAAAGATCTAATCAATAGCCTTTCTCGATGATTCAACCAATTTCCTTTATTTTCACCATGTCGGCAGCTGGGTCTTAAAGTATGAGATTCAATTTTTATTATAGTTAAATAAGAACTTGGATTATTGATTAATAGATATATTTAAAAATCAAAATTTATTTAAAATAAAAGTAAATAAAATGATTTGAGGAACACTGGAAGTTTGGTTTTAGTTATATATATATATATATATATATATATATATATATATATATATATATATATATATATATATATATATATATATATATATATATATATATATATATATATATATAAAAGTCATTAAGCATTTTACATTAGTCTAACTCAAGCTCTTTAAAAAAAAACAAAAATACAATCTTTAAATTAACTTTATAAATCATACAAGTTCTTGAAGAATTTATATTAGCGGTTATCTTTTACATTGTTTAGTTTATATATTTTTACTTTTGGTTATAGTTATTTTTCTTTAAAATAAGACAAAAATAATTTTATAATTAAATGAGCATGGATTTTAAAATTCCCTGTGCACATTTAGTACAAGTTTGTAATATAGTGGCAGGTTTAAACATCTGCCTAATGCACATATATAAGAATAACTATTTTCATGAATTCTTTATACAAGATTTAAAAAAAAACAACATTTCTTTTGAAAAAGACATTAATTAAATAGATGATTGTAATAAGACTAATTTGATGTCTTACTCCACTACCATATAAAAGAAAAAAAATGATTTTATTTCTCTTTATAAAATAATAATTCAGATTTCAAATGACTAATGTTTTATGATATTAGTGAACCTTGCTGGAATATCTTATAACTAACTTTACAGTGATTAAAACTGTAAGCTGTTATAACAAAAAAAAAAATAGATCAATTAATTATCAAACAAACAAACCACTTTAGTTGGACTTACAACTAAAATCATACCTATAAGAACTATACTGTGAATTAGCCAAAACCAAATGATTTTAACTAATTATGAAAACTAATAAAAAAGTTGATTACTCAGATCGAAGATTCTTTCATAGAATCAATTTCTTATGGCTTATGTATTAGATAGGCCAAAAAAACAGAAAAATGTTGGGTTAATAAATATATGAATGCAAAGGAGAGAAGAAATGTAAGAACATATGGGCTGGATTACGGACACTCATATGCCTATTCCCATGAATAAAGAGGGAAATCGAAATGTCCGCATGTTGTGTCCTTATACCGATAGGAGATAGGATTTATGGAGAGCCAACATGCCCGCCTATATGGGTATCATGCTGGCAAACCCACTCTATCTCAGCCATGATATCCAATTCACAGATATATGCAAAAGCGGAAGCTAACTCCGAATCACCAAATCAATGACCATTTTAGGTCTGTCCATGATACTCCAAGCATTCTTTATTAACCTGATATTATAGTTATTAAATACAAATGAATTATAATTAAATAGCCTTAAAATGATCTAATACTGCATAGAGACCAACCTGCATAACCAACTACTTTATATAAATATTTAATGTACAAAAAAAAACATACATATAGAAATAAGGAAATTTATTTCTCGAATAAATCCCCCCTTCCCTCTTTCCTAACTAAAAAGGCATGATAATTAACTGATGCTATCCAGCAGCACTGTTACTAGGTCAAAATCTATAGCATATTACTTCTTGTTTTAAATTGCAGAATATATAAAATAATAGAATCCCATTCTGAGAAATCTATAATAAAAACTGTTTAAAGAAATTATGGCATGTTTATTTTGAAATATATACATTCGATATAACTTCACTTGTGAAATAAAAATAGATCAAAATTACTTTATTTTAAAATTAAATCATTCTTTGTTAATATTCCTATCTAGTAAAACATAATTTGCTCTCTTAGCAAATTACTCTGAACTCCCGCAAGTGAAGTTTGTTGAAATAATAAAAAAAAAATCCAAGCATGATACCTCATGCTAAATCAACATAAAAACAAATAAATAAATTCATATTTAAATAATGAAATATATATGAAAATTTGAAAATTATGGTGAGCTTGAGCTAATGAAAGATTATTATAATTTAAAAGAAAAGGTCAAAGAGACAGTTAAAAGGTTTTCAATACCAAAAACTTTTTACATTTTAATGCTTTAAAAACTATGTTTACATTCTAATGATAGTAGCATCTAACATCTTGATGAAAGTATAAATTTTAAGATCATCGTCATTTCACCTTGGAGTTCCCTGGGATGAGTTCTGCAGGCGAATGTGGGTGGCAGATGTCTTCTTTGAAGGCAGATAGACAGCAGCATAATGGAAGATTTTCAGGTCTCAGGAAGGAAAGGGCAGTGATTTACCCTTTTTACTACTCGATTGTCATGGCATGAAGACTTCTACAACTTCCTTTCTGTCTGTTCTCTGTCTGGTCTTTTTTTTTCTTTCTCTAAGTAGGACCACTATTTATAACTTCCTACTCATATTCAATTTCTGCTGCCTCAGGTCATTTGCAATTTTAAAACAATAGTAATTATGCTTTTATTCTAATTTTAGAAAGTTTGTACCTCAATAAGGATCAATAGATTTCAATATAATTTTATGTTAATTCTTAATTAGAGATAACAATGTAGAATCTCTACTAATTAATTAATAGAGATTCCACAGTAAAATGGATTTTGGTAATTTCTAAGTGTTTTTAATTTAAACATTTATTTTAAACTTCTTATCAAGGTACAAGTCTTTCAGAAAAGGCCATCTTGGATTCTTAAACTGAAAGAAATAAAACATTTTAAACATATATATCAAATATATAAAAAATGCAAAGTCAATTATTTGAATTTTTTTTCTTTTAATAATAAAAATTGAATAATAGTGTTAGTACAATTATGTATATATGATCCAAAATAAATTTTAGGATTTATTCAGGATAGTTAAAAAAAATGTTAAAATATTTTTTAGAATAATAAAAAAAAAAACGTTAGTAAAATAAATAATTAAGTGGGTCAGACTGTGAAACGGCAAATCTAAATTAGATTTATCATTTCAATATATATATATATATATAATCTTAGTTCATGCATACTAACAATATTTACAAACAATTTTATGAATCATCAATTGAATATCATGTAATTAACCAAATACAGAATTTAAAATATTGCTAACAAAGTAAAAAAAAAAAAAATATGCATTTTTTTTTTTTACTTTAAGTTAATGATGAGAATAGCACAAGCAAATAAAAAAAAAGACCTAGTCAGTTATCTACATTCCATTTTCTGTCTAATTTATTTTTTAAATACTGATTTGACCACATGAAAGAAGTACTGGAATAACTAAGCAATTAATTGAGGATTCTTAGAATTTGGAAATAGAATTAATCATAATTTATAAATTTAAAGTGGAATCTATAAACTCATTGCTTTTCATTAACTGATCTCGTTTTTGCATACTTTTACTGTTATTTATCTTTACAATTTCTTATTTGGTTCTGAGAACATGGGAGAGGGAGTGAAGAGAAGGAAAATAATGTGGTCAATTAGAAGTTTTCAAAGTTTCTTTGGCTTTCTTATCATCATAATACTACTTAATGTTGACTCACAAAAGTAATTGATGCAGAATTTCAAACTACTTTTGATTTATAATTGACATATTTTTTTGGAATTTTATTCTCTTATTATTTTAATTTCTTTTTTTTTTCTTGGCTTTTTAAAAAGTGAAAAGAGAGAGAAGAAAAAATGGGAATTGAATTAGAAAATTTGATGTAAATAATAATTTGCAGCTGCATTCAGTAGAAAGTACAAATCAAATCAAAGAATCTGAATCCAAATAAACTGGATGGCTTTGAAATAATAACAATATTTTTTTAAAAGTTAAAGGTACTGTATTTTTAGACCATACAAGTTGCTTGATGGTGCTGTTTATGTGCAAAAAACATGAAAATGTCATTTGCATGGCCAAACTTATGCTAATTGAACAGTTCTGTTCATATTAGTCATTGCAGGCAGCATAAGATGGTGTTGCACACAAATATCATGGCCCACTATGTTCTTCGCTATAATTTATGCAAATACACACACTTCACAGATTGCTACCACATAATATGAAGAATCTTGAATTCAACTGGTCCTAACTCTTAAAATCTGCATTACAACTAATGATATTATACCCTATCTGACATAGTATTACATACTAATAATTATAACCTTGTCACTGTGCTTTCCTATACAGATTAGAACATGAAAACAATTTCAAAAGTTTAGGGCAAGCACAACTTCATATAACTCATGTGAAAAGTCACATTTGCACAAGAACATCTATGAGACAAATTAAATACATCATTTTTTAAATTGTGTTGATCAGTCTAGAAATACCATATTTCACAAGTTGTTGTCCTTTAAAATAAATATGTGTCCTTAAAACTCATAGTAAAACTAAAGAAGTAGTTTGTTTAGAATCAAAAATAAGTAGAGAAATTAATTTATACATGTACTTTTTTATGTGATTTAAAAATAAGACCAGAAATCAGACAATAAAAAGATAAAATTCCATTCAGTAATGTTATTTTTATGTGTTTTTGCACAGAACCAATGCACATTGCCATATTTCACAAATTGTTTTTTTTTTCTTTAAATAAATGCATTTTTTATGATCGGCTAAACCATCATCCCCCCTCCCTGCACATTGCTGCACTTTATGGTGCCATATTTTACAAGTTGTTGTCAAAAATACTACTTTGTTTTTAATCAAAAATAATTAATTAATAAGTTTTTTTGTTTTATATAAAAGTAGTACCAGAAATTGGACAATAAAGAAAAAAACTTTCTTAAGAGCAAAAAAAAAAAAAGAACTACTTTTTTTAGAATCAAAAATAAGTAGGCCATCATCCCCCTTCCCATACATTGCAGCACTTCATGGTGCTATATTTGACAAGTTATTGTTGTTTGAAATAAATGTGTGTTGTTAAAACAAAATAAAAAATACTAGTTTGTTTCCAATCAAAAATAATTAATTAATACATGTAGTTTTTTTATATGAAAATAATAACAGAAATCGGACAATAAAGGAAAAAAATGGTCTATCATACTTTATATATATATATATAATAACAGAAATTGGCACAATAAATAAAAAAAGATCAGTCTGGCAATGTTATAATTATGTGTTTGGTTCTAGCAACAATGCCATCAAGCAGCTTGTATTGTCTAAAGATACAGTACCAAATTAAAATAAAAATGTTTTCCTTATTTATTTGGATTGCTACTGAAAGTTGTTTATTTTTTGACTTCACAAAAATAAAAATAAAAACTTAAAAGGCATCACTTTCATTTTAAACCAATTAATTTATTGGCAGCATGCATGAACAATGCAAAATTGTTCTGAAACACCCAATTTATTTTTTTTTTGTCTATCATAGATGACCCAAAGTCATCTATAAATGAACAATGTAAGAAAGTTTTTTTAAATTAAAAACTAAATAATAACAACAATAACAATAATAATAATAATAATAATAATAATAATAATAATAATAATAATAATAATAATAATAATAATAATAATAATAATAATAATAATCATCATCATCATCATTCTTCAATTAAATTTATTTATCATATAAAACTATACAACATTATGCCAATTACAGAAATGCACCATAACAAATAAATAATATACAAGTATAAATAACAAATTATTAATATGATTATATGCCATATTTCTTTATAAGATAAGTAAAAAAAAATTAAAATCTAAAGTAAAAATATTTTCATTAGTAAAATCATGATTATAGATATTAGGCAAACGAAACAAAGGTGAAAATTTCAATATGTTAAAGTGATAAACCTTAATATAAAATAAAATAAATGTACTTGTTTTATGTAAACAATTATTAAAAGTAATATTTGAAATTTTGTTAGTTAATATAATTTTCTGATTAACAATGTTATATAAAATTTTAAGATCACTTATTTACTTTTCTAATAAATAACGATAATGGTCATTTAGCTTAATATACTTGAAAATTTATTGCAAACCAATTGAATTTTTATAATATTTCATTTGGAACTGTAATTCCAAAAAACAGATCCATATTCTAAAATAGGCAAAATCAAAAAAAGAAATAATTTATAGTTTGTAGAACTAGTAAATTGTTTACCATGCCATAAAATTGCACCCATAATTTGAAACAGTTTATTTACAACATTTTCAATATGATGATGAAATGATCCATTGCTTGCAAAAATAATACCAAGGTCTTTCTGAATATCAACAAATTTTATATTATGATCTTCAATATAATAATGACAAATTATCATTTCAGATTTTTTGGAATAAAAAACTGTTGACACTTATCCATATTAATATCCATTTTATTATCTGTACACTATTCTACAAAATTATTAATATCTTTTTGTAATAATATGCAATCATTAATTGAGTTTATATTCCTAAAAATTTTACAATCATCTGCATAGCATAAAATTTGTGACAATTCTAAACTCTCTCCAAAATCATCAATATAAATTTTAAGCAATAATAGTGCAAAGATGTTACCATGAGGTACTCTTATATTACAATATTATGGATTAGAAGAATCTTTATTAAATTTAATTCAAACCATACAACCAAATTATAGGAACAACCTAATTTGTACATTTTTAAAGCAATTTGGAATGATCCACTTTATCAAATGTCTTGGATAAATAAAAATAAATAGCATATAAATGACATTGATTCTTAAAGGCATTAATAATGTGATCAATGTTTGTTAAAAGATTGCTTTCAATTGATCTGCCAGATTAAAAACCACATTGCACAGGAACCAAAATCTTACTTGTGTCATTAACAATTTTCTTATAAACACATCTTTCAAATATGCATGCAATTGAAGAGCAGATATTGGTCTATAATTATTAACATTATCTTTCGAGCCATTTTTTCAAAAAGGTATAACTTTGGCAAGTTTAAGAGAGTTAGGAAAAATAACATTTTTAATGGAAAAATTAAAAATATAACATAAAGAAGCAGCAATATATTATGCACAACTTTTATAAATAAAAGAAGATATATTTTTATAATTTATAGTTGAATGTATTTTGAGTTCATTGGCAGCAGATATAATATCATTATTATTGAAACCATCAATAGAAATACTATAATTAAAACATTCATTAGACAATTTAAACCCAGACATTTGAGAAGTTTCAAATAATTCAGAAAAGTAAATTGAAAAGTCACCAGCATCTAAAGATGAATTGTAATACACTTTAGACTTTCTTTTGGTAATGCCAGAACTTTTCATAAAAAGCCAAAATTCTTTCGGATTATCTGACAAAATGAGCTCCATATTTTTAATTTACTTTTGATATCAATTTTCTGAATAGCTTTAACCAATCTTCTATAATTAACAAAGTTATTGTAAAAAAAGTATATCTTGTGCTTTAATGTATTGCTTATGATGATACAATTAATTTCTAATATTTTTTTAAGTTTATCTGAGAAACAAAAAGGAAAATAATAATGGTGAGAGTCAAATTTTTTGGTATATAAAAGTCAATCAAATCATTAATATTTATTTAAAAAGTCCATATAATAATAATACAACAATTAAAATGAACACTTCCAAGTCTAATATTTCCAGTTGCTTTTCAAATAAAAAGTTTGAACAATATCATTGTAAAATACATGGCTTAGGTTTAAAATAATTATTAAAAAAGTACTTCCTGTAATGCATGTCGGGGTGAGAAAATGCTTCTTTTTTGCCATTATTTGTTGTTGCTTTTTTTGACTCTATGCAAATCTAGGTTTTAGATAAACATTGAATTTATAAATTAAGTTTTTAGTAGTATTGCCATGATAAATCACAAGTCAAAACTAAATTACTTTTAACATTCACCTTTTCTGCTCCATTTTTTTCAAAAAAAGCAGGGTTTAAAAAATAAAAACATATCTAACTAGATCAGTACCAATTACAGTTTGTATTAAAAAATATTTGTTTACGTTTTATAACTGTTTATTTCATTTTGTATTAGGTGTATGCAATTATAAAAATATAAATAAATATTATAGACAACTATATTTGAATTAATAATTAAATAAATTTATTTACATCAACTCAATTTTCCTTCAAAATGAACCTTCTCAAGATGTTAGAATAAATCAGAAAGACAGGCGATTTATTTATTTATTCTAACATTTTGTGAAGGTAATTCAAATATAGTTGTCTATAATATTTATTTATATTTTTATATTAAAGTAATTTATGAAGACAACATAATGGATTTTAATTCCGTCATCAAATATTATATATATATATATATATATATTATATATATATATATATATATATATATATATATATATATATATATATATATATATATATATATATTATAACCCACTCTCACATCACCACTCATGTACATTATATGAGCAAATGCCCATGGCACCAGTTCTATTAATGAATAGAACGATTTATCATTTATCTGATTCATAATTAATACTGAGACTCTTTTACTTATGTTTATCTTACAGCTTCACTCAGTGGAAGGTTACAGAAAGTTCATAACATATAGAGAATATAAATAAATGAAGGGAGAAATACTATAAGCTATCAAATAAAATATAAACCTTATTTATTAATTAACCAAATGATACAAGCTAGCAGAGTTTTATTTATTCCATCTAACAAAATATAATTTCAATTTGATCTCTTCCATCATCCAGTTACCCTCTATAATAGCTCAATATAACTCTGACAGAATAGAAAAGCACAACACTAAATAACTCTATTGTTCAGCACGTTTTAATCTAAATAGCTGAATCAATGTTGATCTAGGAACATAAAATCAGATCTCAGGGAATCTATAACACAGTCAGACTAAGAACTATATTAGCCAGTAATTTATAACTCCAAACTATAATAAGATATAATGAAATAAATTGAATAATGTTTACTGGGCTAGCGATTAGATAGTGAAGTAGATAGGGTATCTTTTAATCTCACATTATCATCCAAATAATACTTTAACTAGGCAACACTTTTATAAGTTTATCACGTGGTAAAATATTTCATGTAATGTTTGGATCTAGGAAACAATACTATCAGATCTTAGCATATTTAATATCAAAGCCATAAAATAATATATTTAATTTTGTAATAGATGTATGAAACATGGAAATGTGGAAGCCAAAATTCGAATGCATATAGGAACAACTCGAAACACAGTTTTAAATAATAAACAAAGCTTTTATTTACACTTAAGGTTTAGTTAAAAGTAAATAATATCAAAATAAGACTTTTGTCTTATTTTTAAAATTTACAAGCAAATTTATTAATTGAAATTTAGGATTATTCCCATTACATATTACAGAATTTATTATTGACATATTTATAAACTTAAATTAGCTAACAAATTATACCTTAATATTCTGACTTTGAATATCCAGACTATCTAAATAATTGTTATCAAAATACAACACTGAATAAATCATACATTATATTATTGGGCACAATATACACTTTTGGAGAGGATATACTATCAATCGTTTTAATAAAACAAATTAATACATTCGCCTACCAAGAGAGCAACTTTAAATAATCTTAATTAAATAATCACTTTAAATACCTTCAATTTCAGGCATACAAAATAAAATAGAAACAAATACTAATCATATGGATGATTTGATGATTTCTAACTTATGGCAAATCCAACATGGTATACTGTATAATGTTTATTTTTGGATATATAAACTTAGCAATATTATACCTTTATATCCATGACATTATTTACATTATGCATGTGTGTTACATCCCATGCAATAATAACAAGAGAACAATCTTTTCTTCACATTATCAATCTGCTCAAAAATTATTAAATAATTATTTAATTTCGGACATTGTCATATACTTACCAGCAAATAGAACACTATATCTATTCTAATATTCAATAAAGAATTTAAATTAACTATTTATCCAACCACTGACTGAATCACACAGAGCTATATTTTATGATAATATAAACTATATGTTAAAGAGGAATCCAGCACATGAGGAGCAAACAAACTCTTTAACTAATATATCAACAATAACTTATTTGAATCTGAAATACACTATTGGTGGAATTTTTCTCATCACCAAACAAACAATGGGAAAATGTCACTTGACTTCATAAATATCATTTCATAATACATACGTATGCAATCTAAAATAGGCTCCACTCATGTAAAAATATTTAATAATATAGTAAGGGGAAATATCTTTCATCCCTACAAACATAGAATGTATCAAGAATAACTTCCTTTTTTACAGCTCTTCTACATATCTAGCATTATACGCTGGCAGATTAATACGCACAGATAAATCACTCATTCCTTCAATTCTTTAGAATATGACAACATCCAAAATTTATATCGAGAAATAGCTATAAAACTAAATGTTTATAAAGTAAATATAATAATTGCACACAATAGACACACAAACACATAAATAAGAGTATGAAAAATAATTCTAAGTTATATAATATGCAAAAGTTATGATAGATAAATAACATATTAAAATATAAACTTTTAGCTTATACGAGACATTCGGTTGTTTCAAATTTAAATAATATTACTTATTATGAATGAGTTTTTTTTATATATACTTTAAATAGAAATGATCTAATAAATTAGTTTTATTACCTCTAACACAATATTCTTTCTTTTTTTTTACTCTCTAGCTACTCTTGAAATTAATTCTCACTTCGAGATAAAGAAAGATATATAAGATTGAACCATCTTTAATAATATACTCAATATATATATATATATATATATATATATATATATATATATATATATATATATATATATATATATATGTTTCACTTTCAAATAAAAGAAAACAAATCACACTTAAGCAATAAGATTTTACT
This sequence comes from Epiperipatus broadwayi, assembly GCA_028023455.1. Taxonomy (NCBI): domain Eukaryota; kingdom Metazoa; phylum Onychophora; class Udeonychophora; order Euonychophora; family Peripatidae; genus Epiperipatus; species Epiperipatus broadwayi. The sequence continues at coordinate 1,022,035 of JAQFVV010000220.1, read as the reverse complement.
GGCATATCCATCGTTTTCGTGGGTATGCTATCCTGAGAAGTTCTCGAAGCTCGCAAATTAAATAAACATATAATACTAAATACATACAACACTAAATCTGTCTAACTATCTATGATATATATACTATTAACAATAAATAGTAAAAAAAAAATAGAGTCATTCTTCTTTTAACTTGAGAAAATATATATATATATATATTCACTTGAAAAGTTCCTTTTCAAGCTTAATAAATGATCCGGAGATGAATTCCAAAATAAGTGCATGTTTAAATATGAATATGAAACATAAAATAAGTTCTTGTAGGACAAACAGTTATAATTCATGATTAATTTAGTAAACATTCAATGTCCTTTAGCCATAAGCTAATAGAGTTTACTTATATATCACACATAACGATAAATATTTATAATAATAAATACGTGGAAAGACAGTTTCAGCTATTAATTGGTATATTCTGTTATTTATTTTTAAGCACATCTAGGGTATTTAATTCAATGATAACATAACATATTTTCTGGAGAAAATATTCACTTTCATATTTTATAGATTGGTATTTGCATTATTAACTTTAATAAATTGCTGCTAATTGTCCACAGGCAATTTGTAGTTCCATAAACATTAACACATATATCCGTATATCAAACAGAACAAAAATATGTAATATTAAAGTCCTTCTACTCAATTTAGACATCTATATTTGGTAAGTAGTAGTAATTAATTATTCTGGGTAAGTCATATTTCTATTTCTTTAATAAAACACATATTATTTTATAAGTATAAAATAAGATATAAAGTTAGCATTCCACAATAATTATTAAATATCAAACACATAATCAAGTACACATATCCTTTTAAATTTTTAACTTCACTTTTGTATAAGTAAAATATAAGTTATCAAAATAAATTTTGTTAAACAGGTCTGAATATACATTTATGATGGCAAAACATTAGAAACATCACCCATGAGACTTAAAAATTATAACGTTCTTGCATTTTGATATTTTTTTTAACGGAGATAAATAGAAGTAAATGAGCTAATGTAAGTTTAATATCAGAAAAGCACATCTTTAAACAAAAATGAAAGTGTTAATTTAAATGTTTTAATTAGACAAAAGAAGCAAGATTGATACCTTTATATTTTTATTCAGCCATTTTTCCCTATAAAGCTTAAACCTCTGGAGTTCCAAAATGAGCTTCATGAAAAGGCTGTTTTAAAGTTTCACTTTAAACTGCTTTGGAAGAGAGATATATAATTGATAGCAGCAGAAAATGAAAAGGTACACTTGTTGAAATTACAAAAGATAGTGTCTTTTTTATTATTATTATTAACTATCAGCTTTTAAAAAAAATCTCCCCACCAATCAACAAAGTCACCTGATCAGCCAAAGCTTAACTCCCACATTTTTTTTTACATTTAAACAATTAATTAATATTCAAAAAATCTTTTCTAAAAAAATATTTTGACCTTCACAATGAAGTCAAATCAAATAATAAAAAAATGAACTTTTTTCTCTTTTTTGTTTAACTTTGAAACAAATGAACATCAATCAACTATTAAATAAATGGTTTATAATATTATTTAGATTAGTCAAATAATTTACTAATTCAAATATCCATTAATCTTTATATATATATATATATATATATATATATATATATATATATATATATATTTGCAAAATTATTAAAGACAATTACTGTAATTTAAATGTTTTATTGTAAGTTTGATATTGTTTGTTGTAATTAGAATATGAAATGGAAATGAGATAATGATACATTCATACATATATGCTGCTATGTGAATATTAAATTATTCTAACTAAAACATACCTAATATATCTATGGGTTACAACTGACTATAATATTAGTAAATAAATGGGTGTCAATGAATAATTAATCAGAAAATCATTCAACAACCACCAACACTATCTTATATAATAAATAAAACAAACTTTGCATCAATCCAACTATTATCATAACACTTTCTGTAATAATCCACCCCCTTCCTTGTATTAAACACTATCAAAATATAATACTAGCAATAAATGCTTAAAAACTTGCTAACCAAAATGCACAGTTGGCCCACATGTGAGTTTTTGAACCATTAATAGAAAAATTTTAAGGTGATTTCATTTTTTTAGTACAATGTAGTTATTCATTACTGATGTATTACAACTTAATTACTTGTGCCCATTCAGAAGGTCACAATATATATATATATATATATATATATATATATATATATATATATATATATATATATATATATATATATATATATATATATATATATATATATATCTCTATAGTCAAGTTGCAAGCTTTAAGTGTCCATATATATTCAATGGACTATTAGTAAGAAAGGATTTTTATTCTTGCTATTAACCCTTTTCCCGCCTCTTATGAGGCCTCTCATCGACATCTGATGTCACTCTAACTCTGCTAGTTCTAATTCTAGAATATTCATTTGACAGTTATTGATTAGGTTTTTAAAAGTTCTGTAAGATGGTGCCCTCTTCCGAATTATTTTACAAGTAAAAAATCAAAAAAACCGCATTTTAAACTAAACAAAGAAAGAACCTTGTCGGTGATTCGCTGTCAGCTGGCTGTCAGCTGAAAAAGATATTCTGATTGGCTGGAAAGAACAAAGAAACTGCCTGATCAAAGAAAATAAAGAAAAACGCTGAGATTTTCATTTCGAATGCAATTTAAGTATTAAAAAAATATAATTTGAGAAATTAAACTAGTTTTTTAAAAAATATACTAAAAAAACAAAATTATTTTCGAAAAATATTGAAGATTTTAGTAAAAATATTTAAGATTTAGCAAAAAGAAATCTTTACTTTTCCATATCGTAAAATTGAAAAAAAGCGTTTGCATCAGCACTTTTTTGTTTAGATATTCGCTTTATATTTGCCGAAATTGAATATATTTTATAATAAATAAATAGAAATTTATTTTTGAAAGAACTTTTGTTCTCTTTCATAACCTGAAAAATTAGTAATATACTTTTTATAAACGTATCTAAGTTGAATTTAATATTATAGGCGAATATGTTTTAACAATAGGCTTTGTCTTCAGTTTGTGAGTTGGCCAATTAAAAGATTTGATTTTTACCTCATACAACCAATAATATAATTAGCAGTTTAAGGGTTAAAAGATGTGAAGGTTGCCTTGACAACAGTTAGATATATTGATTACTATATTTTACTGTGAATGGTTAGGTGGTTACTGGTTGGAACTTAATTATATATATATGTAAATTTATAAATATATATTTGAAAATACAGTACTTAATAGTTTATAAAAATATATGTGTAACCATCACATAGTTAGTTGAAAGTGCTTCTAAGTGTCGGTTATACATTTACGTATATTATTTTGAAAAAATACAGACATCGATTTCTAATATTATATATATATATATATATATATATTTGATTTTATTAATAGGATTAAAAATTGATAATAATGATGTTATGTATACACTTGACATATCTGAAATGTATGGTTCAATTAATCAAATGCAATCAATAGAGATTATTGAAAGAGCTTTGTTTTTAAAATATATAGATAATAATATTAAGAATTTTATTATTAAAATATTAAGATTTGTAAATGATAATATATATATGTTAGGTTTAATTATTGCTTTTATAAAATGAATTATGATTAGCCAATGGGTCTTCCGGTGGTATCACCGATTTGTAATTTTTTTATTTTTAATTATGAGGTTAAGATATTGTCTCAGTTAAAATATAAAGGAATTAAAGTATATTGTAGATAAGTTGATGATGTATTTATATGTGCACATAATGAAATAATAGTTAATTTGTTTAATGAGTTAAATATGATTAATAATGTAAAATGGGTGTTAAATGAAGAGAAGGAAGATTCTATAAAGTTTTTAGATATATTTATTAAAAGAAATAATAATGTGTTTGATTATAATATGATTTTAAAGCCTATAGAAATTAGGGGTTATATTCCATATAATTCTAAAGTTCATATGAGTCATAAATTAGCTGTTTTGAAGTCATTTTTGTTTAGAAATGATTATTTGTGCAAATTTATTAGTGATAAAATTGAAAATATTAATGTATATATTACTGATATGTTGAATGTTGGTTATGGAAGGAACATTATTTATAATACAATTACAAAATATAATCAAAATAAAAAGTAATAATAAAAAAATATTAAGTAAATCAAAAAGTGATAAATGGATTTTTATTCCTTTTATATCTAATCAACAAGCTAAATTAATTAATAAACTTTATAGTGGTTTGTGTAGAATTTCTTTTTTCTCTTCAAATAATATAAATGATATGATAAATAATTCCAAAGCCAAGAGTTCTAAGTTTGAATTAAGTTCCGTATATATATATATATATATATATATATATATATATATATATATATATATATATATATATATATATATATATATATATGTTGGAATGTGGTTGTGGAATAAAATATATAGGGGAATACAAATGTACATTACAAAAACGATATAATGATCATAAAACATTATATAAACGTGTACAGAATGAAAATATATCTTTGGTAAATATGAAGACTCCATCAATTACATTTGATCATAATAAAACATGTAATTTTGGTTTTAAATTTAATAATAAAGATATAAAAATTATTCAAATTGAAAGGTATAGTGAAAAACATAAAATTAAAGAGGCAATGATGATATCTAGGAACAGAGGTGGTTTAATGAATAAACAATCGGCTAATATAAAGACAACAGAATTGTGGAAAATTTGAATAGATTGAATGATGGGTAATGCAAGTTTTTATTTTTGTACATTTGTATTAACAGTTGATAAAGATTGTCAGTGAAACAATTGAAAGTACTTCTAGTAAAGAATATATTATTTAATTTTGAATACTCTGTTAAATATATTTGTTTGAATTATATATATATATATATATATATATATATATATATATATATATATATATATATATATATATATATATATATATATTTCAGAAATTACAAGAGGCCCTGAAACAATATTACATAATGTGGTAGTTTTAGGATTTACAGAAAATAAAAGGATTAAAATTGGAAAAGAATTTTGTTTATACCTAAAATTCACTTTAAAATATGAACATAATATTGATAATATATTTATGTTGTCAGATTATAAATTGGTATTAACATTAACTTATTCAAAAAAAAAAAAATTTCCAGATCATAAAGGAGAATATATCTATGAATTGCAATTTAAGATACCTGTAATTAATGTGTATGATCTTTGTTTCAAGAAACTGTTAGAGGAAATGGATGAAGCTCTAATAACAATTCAACTGTTAAGTAGGCTTTTGAATAAGAACCAGAAAAATGAAACATCAGAAAGTGGTTATAGCATAAGACTGAATTCAAGTAAATATATAAATATAGAGGAATAGTCAAACAAATATAGATAGATAGATAGATAGATAGATAGATAGATAGATAGATAGATAGATAGATAGATAGATAGATAGATAGATAGATAGATAGATAGATAGATAGATAGATAGATAGATAGATAGATAGATAGATAGATAGATAGATAGATAGATAGATAGATAGATAGATAGATGGATGGATGGATGGATGGATGGATGGATAGATAGATAGATAGATAGATAGATAGACAGACAGATGTAAGGATGGACAGAAGGATGTACAGGCAGATGGAGGTATGGATGGACAGACAGAAAGACAGAGACAGACAGACATATAGACAGATGGATGGATGGATGGACAGACAGATGGACATAAAGACAGGCAGACAGATAGATAGATAGAGATAGATAGATAGATAGATAGATAGATAGATAGATAGATAGATAGATAGATAGATAGATAGATAGATAGATAGATAGATAGATAGATAGATAGATAGATAGATAGATAGATAGATAGATAGATAGATAGATAGATAGATAGATAGATAGATAGATAGACAGACAGATAGTGTTTTTCTGAAGATTTGTGATCATGGTGTTCTAGTTGTATTTTTATATTGGGCTATTTTCATCATCTGTCCTGAATGTCTTAAAACAATTTAATTTTATTTAAATATTCCAAATACATTTAACTGTTAGTAAGATCATAGCTAACAGATTAGTATATGCACAAACTTTTAGTAATATCACAGCAAACAAGTTAGTATATGCTCCAACAGTTAGTAATATCACAGCAAACAGGTTAATATATGCACTAAACAGTATTTGGACTATTTAAATAAAATTAAATTGTTCTAAATACATTCAACCCTTATATTAGATGATGGAAATAGTCCAATATAAAAATAATAGATAGATAGATAGATAGATAGATAGATAGATAGATAGATAGATAGATAGATAGATAGATAGATAGATAGATAGATAGATAGATAGATAGATAGATAGATAGATAGATAGATAGATAGATAGATAGATAGATAGATAGATAGATAGATAAATAGATAGATAGATAGATAGATAGATAGAGATGGACAGACAGACAGATGAACAGACGGATAGATAGATAGATAGATAGATAGATAGATAGATAGATAGATAGATAGATAGATAGATAGATAGATAGATAGATAGATAGATAGATAGATAGACAGATAGATAGATAGATAGATAGATAGGTGGGTGGATGGATGGATAGATGAATAGATAGATAGATAGATAGATAGATAGATACATAGATAGATAGATAGATAGATAGATACATACATAGATATGTAGATAAGTAGGTAGATACATAGATAGATAGAAAGATAGATAGATAGATAGATGGATCAAGGGATAAATTATATGAATAGATAGCTAAACATATAGATAGATGAATAAATGGATAAAAAGGTCAAGGCAGGCATATAGATAGATCACAAGATGGTCAATCGAACTTCCCACACTGACTCTGATATACAAGGCAACACCAGGCCATTTAAACCTGGAAAATTTATATAGTAGGCAGATACGCACGAAAGAGGTTACTTTTTATCGAACCAAAAGCACCAGTCACTTTCTCAGGGAGTAGCTGAACTTTAATTTATCATACTGTATATTCAAATTTCTAAAAAAAATTGAATATTATTTTATAAAATATAAAAATGAAGTACTGCCAAAATTAATTAAACAAAACATTTTATTATAATGCACACACATTAAAAAAAATTGTGAAAATTAAATTAACTAATGAATATATTTCATTTAAATCATGTGCGCAGAGGGAAGCGTTTAATAGATTCAAATACCAGTTTTATAATTTAATAAGCATGAATATGCTATATAGATTTTGCATATTACCAACCCAATTCTTTTTAATCTTAGGCTAAAATCTCGCATTCAAACCAATGCTAGCTTACTGATATACCGATGCAACCAATGTAAAATGAGATTATTAGCATATCACAACCATGCTAACAGGAATTTACATCTGTATCATGGTGTTATTAGAGAAATAATGAAACATGGTGGAAAAGAATGAGCATTTTCCCCATGATCATTAATAAACCTCTGGAACAGCTAGGAATGATCAACTACCTAATTGGTGATGCAAAAACGAATTTATGTCAAATATATAAACGAGAAGCTCTGTAAATGGAGATAGTGGTTTTTGCCAGTTTACTGTCCCAATCAGAGGGGGGGAAAAATGAATAGCATAGGAAATACTCTACGACTATTGATAATGTTGTGGCTCACTTTGTCCATTATATTCAGGAGGGTGTTACGCCCTGTATGTTAACGCAGTACAAGTGGATGAGTATCCAATGCATCTACTCAGATAACATTGACATAAAACATCCCGGCCGATGCTATGACACTTTTAAAAAAAAATTAACACACTGAAACTAAAAAACTTACGAATCTATGCAGCCATTTATGCTTTTTTTTAATATATTAATTTAAACAAAATTTACAAGTATGAAAATGGTATCAAACAAATATATAAAATATAATAAATGATTTAAAATTTTAGTCAGGTAAGGGAGAGAGATTTCTTTTAAAAGTTAAGTCATATTTAAAACACTTGAAAAGTACTTGAAAATGGTATCAAACAAATATATAAAATATAATAAATGATTTAAAATTTTAGTCAGGTAAAAGAGAGAGATTTCTTTTAAAAGTTAAGTCACATTTAAAACACTTGAAAAGATTGCATTATATATTTAATGTTCATACTCTGCAGAAAGGAGTTTGCTATTAACTGAAAGGAGACCCTTTGATTCCTCTTGGAGGCCTTAAAGGAACCGAGCAGGGCAAATTTCTAATGTCCACTCCATACGTTCTTGTCGTTGCAGCTGTTCTTACTATGTGATTATTCATATAGTATACGAACATGGATGGGTTGCTCACCAACACGCATTAGCCAGCGTGATGAGTTTATTGGCTTTTTACCTCTGAGTTTAAGATCAAGAAACACCATGGCCTTTCTTCTCAGTGCCTGATAAGGCAGAATGAATGTTTGTGTAAATGATAAATATTTTTTCCAATACATATATACAATTATGACAGATAAAAATAAAGCATGGCCCTTATTCCCAGGAGGCTGTAAAGTCACCAACCAAGGCAGCAGTTGGTGGCCGAAAATGGAGGGTGCTAAGAATCTCCTGATTGCGGACCCAGGCTGCCATTTGATGATGACTTTTTATTTAGGTACTTACAACTGCAGATCACTTTCAAGTGAAGGAAGATTGCAAGAACTCTCTTATATTAAATGGGACATTATTGGACTTTGTGAAATTAGAAGAAAAGGAGAAGAGACAATTGATTTAAAAAGTGGACATACACTCTATTATAAAGGCACAAATATTGGAAATACAAGTGGAGTAGGATTCATTATAAATAAAAAGTGGAAGAACAATATTGTGGAGATTGATGGTGTATCAGACAGAGTGGCAAGATTAGTTATACAACTTAATAGCAGATATCAAATGCAGATAATTCAGGTTTATGCCCCAACAAGTTCTCATAGTGATGAAGTAGTAGAAGATTTTTATATGGATGTACAAAAGGCTTTTGATCAGAGTAAACAACATTTTAAAATCGTTATGGGAGACTTTAATGCTAGAATTGGTAAACAAATGAAAGATGAAAGTGCTGTAGGTAATTTTGGTTATGGTAATAGAAATGAGAGAGGACATAGACTTGTGGAGTTTGCAGAAAAAGAAAAACTTTATATTATGAATTCTTTTTTTGAAAAAAATGTTAAAAGGAAATGGACATGGAAGCATCCAAATGAAGGTACAGCAGAATTGGATTATATTTTGACTAATAGGAAATACATATTTCAAGATTGTAATGTTCTTAATAAATTTAACACAGGAAGTGATCATCGATTAGTAAGGTGTAAGAAGCGTGTTAATGTGAAACTAGAGAGACAAAAATTATTAAGGAAAACAATATTTACAGTTGATATTCCTAATCTTCAGAAACATTCTAATGAATTTAAATTAGAACTTAGAAATCGGTTTCAAGTATTAGTAGATTTTGAGCATAATTCAGATTTGAATGAAATTAATATGAAAATAACTGATACACTTTTAAAAACTGCAACAAAGATAGCTGGTAGAAAAAAGCAGCAATTGACCAATAAAATTTCTACTGAGACTAGAGAATTTATGAAGAAAAGAAGGAATATGAAGATATACAAAAATGATGCATTAAAAAGAATTGAATATCTCGAATTTTGTAAAATGGTGCGGAAAAGAGTTGAAAATGATATAAGAAAGTATAATTGTGAACTAGCAAGGAAAGCTGTAGAAGAAAATAAAAGTCTTAAGAATGTAAAACAACATTTTGGTATTGGTAGGAAATTTATATCTGCAATAAGAAAAAAAGATGGAATTGTTACTAAAAAGAGAGATGACATCATGAAATTGGTAGAAGATTTTTATCAAGAATTATATAGTAATAAAGAACAAGTACCTCCTATATCTATTCCATCTTCCGAATTGCCCAGAATTTTAAATGAAGAAGTGAGACATGCAATTAAATGTATGAAGAAGGGAAAGGCTCCAGGTAATGATGGAATTATAATTGATATATTAAAAGAAGCAGGAGAAGAAATAGAAAATTTTTTAGCAAAGTTATATACCAAATGTCTAAATGATAAAGATGTACCGGATGATTGGAAGAATGCAGTAATAATATTAATATTTAAAAAAGGTGATAAAGAAGATATTAGAAATTACAGACCTATTAGCCTTTTATCAGTTTTATATAAAAAATTTTACCAAGATAATTACAACTCATCTACAGAGAACATTGGATTTCCACCAACCAAGAGAATAAGCTGCATTTAAAAGTGGTTTTAGTACAATAGATCATATCCAGGTATTGAGAGAAGTTATAGAAAGGTCAAATGAATATGATTTGTCATTATGTTTTGGAATTGTAGATTATGAAAAGGCATTAGATTCTATAAACATTTCTTCAGTGATTAAAGCATTGGATCATCAAGGTATAGATCCAGGATATTGTCATATTTTGAAGGATATTTATAAAAATGCAACAGCAACAATTAGATTACATAATGATACTTGGAAAGTCAACATTGAGAAAGGTGTAAGACAAGGTGACTCCATATCTCCAAAACTTTTTACAGCAGTGCTGCAAGAAGTATTTTGTGGATTAAAATGGGAAACTAAAGGACCGAAAGTAAATGGAGATTATTTAAGTCATTTAGATTTTGCAGATGATGTAGTTGTTTTTGCAAATAATGCTCCAGAGCTGCAGGATATGTTGCAGGAATTATCAGATGAAAGTAGGAAAGTAGGACTAAAGATAAATGTTAAAAAGACTAAATTAATGTTTAATCGATTTGCTCAAAATATGAAAACAAAGATTGATTATGATGAATTAGAAGAAGTTAACAGTTACAAATATCTTGGTCAGATTATTAATACAGATGAAAACATAATGGAAGAAATTAATCATAGAATTAAACTTGGTTGGAGTACTTTGGTAGAAATAACTGGATACTAAAAGGAAATATGCCTATGTGTTTGAAAAGGAAGGTTTTTAATAAATGTGTTTTACCAGTTCTTACTTATGGATCTGAGACTTGGACACTTAATAGAAGAGCAATACAGAGACTTCAGACCACTCAAAGAAGTATGGAGAGATGTATGTTGGGAGTAACAAGAAGAGATCGAAAACGCAATGTATGGGTAAGAGAACAAACAGGTGTTACTGACCTCATTGAAAAAATTAAAAGATTGAAGTGGAGTTGGGCTGGACATATTGCTAGAAGAGATAATAATAGATGGACAATTGAAATTTTAAACTGGATTGCAAGAGATTGTAAAAGACCCAGAAAGAGACCACATGTAAGATGGATGGATGAAATAGGAAAGTGTGCAGGGGTGATGTGGAGAAGAGAAGCTGAAGATTGGAGAAGACGGATTAAACTTGGAGAAACCTTCATCCTGCAGTGGATTGATAATGGTTGATAATGATGATGACTCTATTTAAATCAAAACTTTATATTTTCCAATGCAGTAAGTTTATTGATGTCCGTCTAGGTGATCCATGATGCATGGTAGAATACAAATTTCTTTCCATTTCATATTCTTGTAGGTGGAGAAAAGTCCATTGCTAGAACCATCATACTCTGGAGAATGCGTCAGCTCCTGCATACACAGAAAACATAAATTATTGTGGACTTCTACATTTTGGTGATCCGCAAAACCCTTATAATATATATATATATCCACAGATGGCGTTCTACCAAAAACACCGATTAAGCGTATGTTTTGTTTACATAAACATCAGAGCATTATTCACTATCTCTAACTATAATTCCACTTTCAGATCATGATTTCAAGCTATTTTCTATCATCAGTGAAAGACAGGAATAAAGAAACTAGATCTAAACACAAACTCTGAGCGTTTATGAAACAGTTTCTATTCAGCTTGCAAGCGTGAATCTTTTAGACACGTAATGTCTTCAAACTCAGCATAGCAAACCAGATAGCTATATGGGTCTGATATCAGTTCAGCATCACCACATAGTAGAAGCCTCTGCAATCTATATCATTGCAAGAAAGACCTCAAAGGTACATTTATGAAAAACTAAATGCAAGTTAAAAAACTTGCTAACGCTTGTATTTATGTCCACAGATGGCGTTCTACCAAAAACAACGATCAAGCGTATGTTTTGTTTTTCATAAATGTACCTTTGAGGTCTTTCTTACAATGATATGGATTGCAGAGGCTTCTACTATGTTGTGATGCTGAACTGATTTCAGACCCATATAGCTATCTGGTTTGCTATGCTGAGTTTGAAGACATTACGTGTCTAAAAGATTCACGCTTGCAAGCTGAATAGAAACTGTTTCATAAACGCTCAGAGTTTGTGTTTAGATCTAGTTTCTTTATTCCTGTCTTTCACTGATGATAGCAAATAGCTTGAAATCATGATCTGAAAGTGGAATTATAGTTAGAGATAGTGAATACTGCTCTGACGTTTATGTAAACAAAACATACGCTTGATCGGTGTTTTTGGTAGAACGCCATCTGTGGACATAAATA